>CAKOAT010264042.1:545549-722643 GCA_932364175.1 Eruca vesicaria subsp. sativa | reverse complement strand
AAAAAAAAAAAAAAAAAAAAAAAAACAAAACAAAGATCACGTAAGCTTGATTATCTAAGAGATTCTCTTACTCTTATTTATAGCTGGATGGTATCAAATTCAGTGACAGTGTCTGCGAGGCCTATAAATAAAAAGAGCTCGTGAAAGGAACTTGTAAATTAAATACTAGGATGGTTTCATCTTCTCAACTTAATGTAGAATTGCTTAATCGATCGTTCAACAAAATTAAACTGAGAGTAGACCTCCATATATATATCTCCTTAAGAAGGACTCTTCCCTTAATCGATCTTCTTAGACATTCAACCCTCTGCTTTAGTATTAATGAAGTTTGTGTTAAAAAAAAAAAATTTGTTACATCTGCTTACAGTGCATGAAAACGACGTAACACTACCCATACTGAAATTCGAATATGATAACATAAATAATTACATCATGTTAAGAAATGAAAAGAAGAAAAATTTATATATATGCTCATGGCAAGCGCGAGGACTATCAACAGGTAATATTGTATTCTGTTAACACTATTATATACGACTTGGCGATCTGGCATGAAAAATTTTCCCATTAAAATAATGTGACAAGTTCAACCCGAAAGATGAAGAGTGGGTAGGCGACTTTTTATGGTTTTTAGAATAAAGATCCAATAACATGTCCTGTCCTTAAAGGCCATTGACTTGAAAAAAACCAATGGCTAACGACTATGTTTCCTTTGTTCTGAAATGGCTGCTTCTGCTTCTTCAACTTGTCTTCTTGATTCAAACTGCTGATTCTTCCTCTATCGTCAAGTATCTTCCTGGTTTTGATGGCCCTCTCCCATTTGAGCTTGAAACCGGGTTTGTTTTCTCTTCTTGTTGTGATTAATTGAGTCCTTGAGTTTTTAGATATTCTAAGTAGGTTATTATTGTTTCTTGTGAATGAAGTTACATTGGTGTTGGTGAGAAGGAGGAAGTGCAATTGTTTTACTACTTCATCAAGTCCGAGAGGAACTCTGAAGAAGACCCTCTTCTTATCTGGCTAAGTGGAGGACCTGGATGCTCTTCCATCTCTGGCCTTTTACTTGAGAATGGTAAAATATAAAACAATGGTCTTCTTCAGTTCGTTATTTTGTGTCTCTGATCTCTGCTCGAGTGAATTCAATAGGGCCTCTGGCTATGAAGCTTGAGGTTTACAATGGAACCGTCCCATCTTTGGTCTCTACTACATACTCATGGACAAAGGTAACACAAAAGGTGTATATGATGATTTTGAAAACCGATTAATCAATTAAATTTTTTAATCATTTTCATCAGACTTCAAGCATAATATACTTGGAACAGCCTGTTGGAACTGGCTTCTCCTACTCTAGAACCCATCTTGTTAACAAACCTAGTGATTCAGGAGAAGCCAAACGGATCCATGAGTTTCTTCAAAAGGTAAAATTAATGACAAAAGCTAAGGTTCTTTGTGCATATAGACATTTAGGGGCCTTTTTATTTATTTTTATTGTTATTGTTATTGTTGTGCAGTGGCTAGGCAAGCATCAAGAATTTTCCTCCAACCCTTTTTATGTAGCAGGAGATTCTTATTCCGGTATGGTTGTTCCGGCTCTCGTTCATGAAATCTCAAAAGGTATATATGTTTGTTTTTATGTATTGATATGAACCCTAAAGCCCCACTTATAGTATCATTATTCCCCCTTTTTTGGGATCGCAGTATCATTTTTTTTCATCTCTCAATAAACTTCTATAACAGAAGAAACATGATGATGATGCAGGAAATTACCAGTGTTGCAATCCTCCAATAAATCTTCAGGTTCTTGTTATTTCTTTAATATATATATATATGTGTGTGTGTGGAGCATTGATAGACCTTGGAGTACGTCAAAAGATTAAAAACCTTACCTTATATAAGATGTGTAATTAGAAAAAGTAGTAACCAATCAAATATGCAAGCCTTTAAAAAGTTTGAGATGATCTTCATATATATAAATATATGTCTTCCCAAGCACTAAAAACTGATAATTTTTTGGTCAATGCCAACAATGTATATATAGGGTTACGTGCTCGGTAATCCAGTAACAGAACCTAAAACTGATTCTAACTACCGTATTCCATATGCTCATGGTATGGCGTTCATCTCTGATGAACTCTACGAGGTATGAACACATCATTACATTTGCTTTTGCTTCCACAACGAAAATAAGTAATTAACATGTTCGCATGCAGTCACTGAAAAGAACATGCAAAGGAGAATATGAAAATGTTGATCCAAGTGACACAGAATGCTTGAAACTCGTTCAAGAATATCATAAGGTACACTAGGACTTTGATTTGGTTGATATTGTGTCTTCTGCCTTGTTAGTGATCATCCCTAGATTCTGAATTCTTTTGTGTTATTTTATAGTGTATAGATGGATTAAACCTATATATTATACAACTACCTTGGTGCACAACTGAGACTCCAGATTGCTATGTAAGTAAATTCATCTTGCATATATTCACCATATACAAATAATATATATACATAAGTTTGCTTTTGCAGATTTATCGCTATTTGTTAGCTACCTACTGGGTCAATGACAAAACCGTACGCAAAGCTCTTCAAATCAATGAGGTATATATATGACTAATTACTTTAAGAGATTTGGTCTTGTCTTATATATATGAGGCGATTTATATGATTGGTAGGAGAGTATAGAAGAATGGATACGATGTAACTGGGATCTTCCTTACACTAATGACATTATAAGCAGCGTACCTTACCATAAGAACAACAGTATCAGTGGTTATCGTTCTCTCATCTTCAGGTCAGAGTTTTTACCATTTATTAATTTTTTGATATCTTTGTTTCCTAAATGATTCAAGGATTTTAAAATTTTGTGCGTTTTGTTTGGTGACAGTGGGGATCATGATATGGCAGTGCCTTACCTTGGAACCCAAGCTTGGATAAGGTCTCTCAACTATTCTATTATTGATGACTGGAGGCCATGGATGATCAACAATCAAATCGCTGGGTATGTGTGTTACACCCATCTTTCATTAACTGTCTATGTCTTGTGTTCATCCCTTCCATTAAACTAACGTTTAGATTACTCTTGACTTACAGATACACAAGGACTTATGCAAATAAGATGACATTTGCTACTATCAAAGCAAGTCACTCCTTTTCTTTCTTTCTTTTTTTCATTTCCACTCAACATATTTTTGTGCGGTCTTTATATTGAGTAGTGGATTTTGATTACAGGGAGGTGGGCACACGCCAGAGTACAAACCAGACGAAAGCTTTATCATGTTTCAAAGGTGGATCAATGGCCAACCTCTGTAAAAAAGGAAATTAATTATGATTCTTATATTCTATCTAAGTGTGTACATACTCTCTAGTACACACATTCTCCAAATATGTAAGAAAACTTTGGTCTTATAAGTGACTTGAAATAAAACTCACAATTTGTTAGTTTACTCTGTAAACAATAAACTCGAGTATCTAAGAGATTCTCATATTTTTATTTATAGTTTTCTTTGTAGTTGGATCATGGATGTAACAAATTCAGTGTACATATTTGATGTGCATCAACGGCAGTGAAAACTCCCAAAGCACGAGTCCAATAAATTAAGAGAGCTCGTGAAAGGTACTTGCAATTTAAATACTGGATGATCATCTACTCAAGATATGTATAATTGTTTAATTCCATGTCCATTATAAAATGAAGAGTTGACGTGCATAAACTATAAAATCAAACGACGTCGTACAATTTAAAACTTGCACTAAAGTTTTATACGAATACCAAAAGCCCACTGCGTACTCCACAGTCTTGTTATCATGCTTGATGCAACTAAAACCATCATGAGAATGTCCAAGTTTCTAAATTTTTTAAAAAACTTCAAAGGAATTCTCCTTTGAACTTTGATAAAACTAATTACATTAACAAATGTTCTAAACTTCATAAAATACATAATTAACTATTAAACTAATCATTAGAACTCATCAAAGATTTTAACCAATGGACATGCTCTTATACAATTTCTGATTTCTTTTATTATTATGAGTTAATCATTTACTTAAACTATTTAAAAAGTATTGTTATCATATTGGTAAAATATACACATGGGCTTCTTGCTATTTGAGTTTTTTAGAGCATCCTCAACATGAATCTTTAGGGAACAAATAATTAAATAATCAATGAATATAATCAAAAGTTAAGGATTCAATCCTTAAATAAGGATTTTTTTTTAGAGAATCTTTGCACTATTTACGGGTCTCCACGACATGTGGCGGCTCGCGATTGAGTGATATCTCTTTCTGTTTTTAGAAAAATAAAAAAATAATAATTAAAAAATTAAAAACTAAAGACTCTTATGAATAACACCATTGTGAATGTTCTTAGGTTTTCCGCAGTTTCGTTTTTTTCTTCCGGGCCCTTCCTTTTGGGTCCCGCCTGTATTTTAATTTTTGTGCTTTGTTGGCCTTTTAATACTACTAATAAAGAGATAACAAAAAAAAATACACATGTGAGTTTTTACCATTAATGGTACTCCAAATTCCAAAACATTTTCTTGTAAACATCAATTTTAGAGCTACTAATTTTCGATAGCAACCACTTGTTCTATAAAATGCATGGTCCAGAGGATGAGTGGCTTAGATCACTTCTCATTCTTCAATCATGAATTGTATAACACAACATTCACGTGCTCGTATAGTATTATAACAACTTTTTTAGGACCAGTGAGCTATAGTTTTTCTCTCTTTTAAAATCTTGCTCTCATATCACAACAATCCAAAAACATGCGTCGAAATTCGTTTTTCTAGGATTCATAAACACGTGGTAGCCACCAGGGCCTACTAACGAGGCTAAAACCCACAAAAAATAAAGAAACAAATAATTTTAAGAATTGGTAGCAAACAAAATAAAGACTCGTGTAGTAAAAAAAAGATGCGCATCTTCTCAGTCTCAATGTGTGCGCATGTATACACATCCGTGTATAAATACCAATCACATGAACTCACCTTTTCCTCATCAACTAAATAAACTCAAAACAAGATGAATCCTATGTTTTACTTCCTTCTTGCCCTAACAACTATTTTGGCTGCCACCGCAAACGCCGGGCCAGTTCTCGACGTGAATGGTGATATCATATTCGGTGGCAGTTACTACGTTCTCCCCCTCATCTGGGGCCCTACAGGTGGTGGCCTAACTCTCGTCTCCCGTGGTGGCAACCAATGTCCCCTCTTTATCGGACAGGCGCGTTCAGAGGTCAACAGGGGCATTCCCGTGAAATTCTCAAACTGGAGGTCTAGAGTTGGGTTCGTTCCTGAATCAGAAAACCTCAACATCCAGATGGATGTCGAACCTAAGGTCTGCGCTCGGTCAACTTATTGGTGGGTCACTCCAGCCCCCAGTCCCTGGAGATCGTTGTTCATAGCGGCTGGTCCTAAGCCAGAAGCTGGAGGAGAAGATTCGTCAAGGAGTTTCTTCCAGATCAAGAAAACTAGTGCAAACTTTCACGCTTACAAGTTTGTATATTGTAGTGACGGTAACGATTGCATCGATGTCGGTACAAACGTGGAAGGTGGCGTTCGGGGTTTGGTTATAGGCTCTACCCCTCCATTCGGTAACCCATACGAGGTTGTGTTCGTGAAAGCTACTGAGACAGAGACTTCATCCAAGACCATGTCTATTATCTGAGAGAAATTAAGGACCACTTAATAAAGGGGGATAAGAGTGATAACTTACGTCTAATAATAAAACTCTATCTATGTATGCTGTTGTCTTTGTTCCTCAATCATCATCATATATGGAATAAAACATATTTCCTATGTTTCTTGGGTTGTTTTTAATTTTCAATCAAAAAGTGTATAGCTAAAGTTGCTCGTATATTATTACTGTACCTTTTTATAAAGCATATTATTTCCTAATTTGTTTTTATGATAAAACAGAACTAAAATTTAAGATAACAATTAGTAAAGGCTCTTAAATAAAAGGTTAATATGGCATTTAATTAACATATAAAGTATATGTCTAGGAATTGACTAGAAAATACAATTTCCATAAAATCCCTTAAAACTATTCTTTGACAACACCGTTAGTTGTAAAAAAAATGGTCAACACCGTCATATCCGCATAGATGTCCAAAACAATATGATTTAGTTTCATTCAGCACATGACCACAAGATACACATCCTTTTTTTTAATAATAATTCATGTTTTGTGTTTTTTTAATCTGAGATTTCACAGCAAGAGGAGATAAGTAGCCTTCACGTAGAGAGGATGACCAATTATTTCTGAAAATTTGTCTTTTAGTTATAATTTACAACATATTTTAGATAGAAGAAATCGAGCTCGTGAAGCACATACTCATTTTTTTTTTTTTTTTTTTTTGAACACACACATACTCATTTTATTACTCATTTTATTACAGAAAAAGAAAAGAATTAGAGAATGATGCTTGGAAAGTGGAATCTATATTATAAATGCTCATCTTCGACATGTTCAATTGTTTTAATTAAAAAAAAAAATTTATCAAATACAACTTGCAAAATATTTTGAAAAAAAAAACCTAAATAAGCGTGGAAGGAAAGTGGAGTAAAAAGGATACGCATATTCTCAGTTCTCAACGTGTGTGCATGTATACATAATACATGTCCTGATGTCCGTGTATAAATACCTATCACTTGAACTCACCTTTTCTTCACCACTAACACTCAAATCTAATCAACTATACATACATAAAGAAAAGGATGAATCCAATGGTTTTGTTCCTTCTTGCCTTAACCGCTGTTTTGGCCGCGACTGCAAACGCCGGCGGACCAATTTTCGACACTGATGGTGATGTCATATTCGGCGGCACTAGTTACTACGTTCTCCCCCGCATCTGGGGCCCTACAGGTGGCGGCCTGACTCTTGCTCCCCGTGGTGAGAACCAATGTCCCCTCTTTATCGGACAAGACCCTTCAGAGGTCAACAGAGGCATTCCCATAAGATTCTCAAACTGGAGGTCTAGAGTTAGGTTTGTTCCTGAATCAGCGAATCTTAACATCAAGATGGATGTCAGAGCTACGATCTGCGTTCAGTCAACTTATTGGTGGGTCACTGCAGCGGAATCTCACTTTAGGACAATGTTCATAACAGCTGGTGCAAAGCCAGAGCATGGAGAAGATTCGGCAAATAGTTTTTTTCAGATCAAGAAAATTGGAGATAGTGTTAGCGGTTACAAGATTGCATTTTGCCCTGAGGATAAAGCTTGCATGGATGTCGGGATAAAAGTGGACAGGTCTGGTGTTCGGCGTTTGGTCTTAAGCTCTACGCCATTCGAGGTTGTGTTTGAGAAAGCTACGTACACTTCCACCAAGACTCTGTCTATCTGAGAGAGTTTAAAGACTGTACTATTAAGAGAGTTATAACTTACGACTATATATAACTCTTATTTGTATGTGTTGTTTTCTTTGTTCATCAATCATCATTTATGGAATAAACCATCTTTCCTTTGTTTCTTTTTAATTCTCTCTCTAGTTTTACGATTCATTTGACCTGGAAATAAAATAGAAACATTTTCTATTCTAGAATGAGCACGTATTAAAATGCATTATCTAACACCACTGCACCATAAAACATATACAGAAGATTGGTTCATGCATATATGATTGAATAAGATTACTGAAAACGTTAAAAATTAAACCATACTAACTGCATACAAAGTTCAGTATATATAGAGAGAGAATAAAAGGAGTGGCAACACAATGGTAATCCTGAGCAGGGCCGTCTTGATACCAATTATTAGAAGTTTGAACTTTCGGTACAAAATAAGAAGCTATTTTTTTTAAACTAATTGTTTTAACCTAATTGAATCAAGAAGAGTCACAAATCCGCAGATGGATTCTTTTTCCAGGGCATTTAAATAGGTACTAAAACATAGATACATATCCGCTTTAAATATTATATAATAAACCATTTTCCGTCTTTGGTGGTACTAAAACATAGATCCATTTTCGGTTTGCAATAGAATATTAAGCATAGTGGTAATAGTAGTAGAAATCTTTTCCTTTACTTATCATTTTTAAAATTTAAGAACATATCTATTAACCCATAATTTCTGTTTGAGCTTACGGTCCTAGTATTTACCGTCCGGTACTGATACTGCGGCAGAGTATTCCAATGAAAATTGGATTTCGGTAAGTAATAGATGACGAATGAACGTGTAGAGTTGTAGAACAAGAGTCGACCAAGTCCACATAAGGCGTAATGGATTTCTCATTTTTATATAACACGAGGAGTGAGCAGATAATGAATCATTTTTATCATGTTATTTGCTAAAATCATTTTAATCATATACGTTGGTATTATCATTTATCTGAATCTCCAAAATATTTAGTCACGTTGCGAGATCCAAGAACATATCAATAAGTTTAATAAATTAGCTTTTATACAACCAGTTACAAAGAAAAAAAAACTAAACATGCTATGTGCGACCACGATCAAGCATTGACTATCGATCAATATTTGTATTAGGGTTCGATCGCTATCAACAGGGTTATTAGGTATTACTAAATCGAACCCCTGAAGCACATGCCCATTTTATTAGTAAAGTAGACACATTATAAAAGACAAAACCAATGATCGAATCGTGCTTGGAAAGTGGAATCTATATTAATATAAATGAAGTAATGAACAATCTAATTGCAGTATTAGCTAAATTTATTACATATTATTGGTTTAGTTTTTTGGATCCAAATAAAATAACTTAGATTTAATAGTGAATTACATAAGAGTGTACATTCAAAATTTCAAATAAATTAATTCAAAAAATATTTTTTTAAGGGAAAATGTTAATTTAATACGATTTTGTAACATAATAATATTTAATAATTTTAAAATACAAAAAAACTTGTATTCTTTAAGTGTGGATCAAAATCTAATTTTCGTTTTAATAGCAAAAAAATTTGACAAAGAAAAACAATATTCTAGCGTATACAAAGCTGTATTGTACATGTATACACACATCCGTGTATAAATACCTAGCAAATGAACTCACATTTTCTTCATCTAGTAACATTCAAATCTAATCAATTACACAAAATCAAAAACGATGAAACGTTTGTTTTACTTCCTTCTTGCCTTAACCTCTGTTTTGGCCACGACAGCAAACGCAGGGGGACCAGTTGTCGACATTGAAGGTAATACCATATTCGACGGCAGTTACTATGTTATCCCCGTCCTCTTCGGCGCTGATGGTGGTGGCCTGACTCTCACCCCCCTCGGTAACAAGCAGTGTCCCCTATATATCGGGCAAGAACCTTCAGATTCCAACATGGGCATTCCGGTAAGATTCTCAAACTGGAAGTCTAGAGTTGGGTTTGTTCCTGAATCCGAAAACCTCAACATCGAGATGGATGTCAAAGCTACGATCTGCGTCCAGTCAACATACTGGTGGGTCGCTGCATCCCGCATGCCCGTTGTGAAGTCTTTAATAGTGGCTGGTCCTAAGCCAGAACCTGAAAAAGATTCATCGAAGAGTTTCTTCCAGATCAAGAAAAATAGCGGTTTTCTTAATGGCTATAATATCGTGTTTTGTCCTAACGGTAATGATTGCATCGATGTCGGGGTAGTTGTGGACAAATATGGCGTTAGGCGTTTCACTTTAAGCTCTACGCCATTCCCAGTTATGTTCCTGAACTCTAATGAGACAGAGACTTCGTCCAAGACTATGTCTACTATCTGAAAGAAATGAAAGACTAAATTAAAAAGATAAGAGTTGTAATTCACGCTTAATAAAAAAATCTCTATCTGGTTTCTTTGTTTCCTTTTTTTTCATCGATCTTCACTAATGGAATAAAACAGTTTTTCTTTGTTTCTTGTATTAAATTTTAATTTGCTCTATAGTTTAAATAAAGTTCACATAACTTGGAACTTAAACAAAACATTTTCTCTTTTCGAATAACCACATATAACAAAATAGATTATCTAACACCACTACACAATAGAACTAATACTACAGACGACTGGTTCAGGCATATATGTGCGAGTGAAATTGCTGAAAATATATTTGGGAATTACACTATATCAAAACGTTAAGAACAAATGCTACCAAATATATAATTAAATAAACCGAGGTCGTGAAACACATCCCGATTTTATTAGTAAAGTTGACCCATAATAGGAAAAAAACAAACAAATACTAATTATGAATGGTGCTGGAAATTGGAATCTATATAGAAAACATCATCTTCTCGGCGTGTACAATTGTTTAACCAACCCGAGGAATGAGCATATAATAAGTTATAGGCTATTTCCATTAATCATTTAGTAGTTGGTATCATCATTATCCACATCTCCATTTTTTTTAGCCAAGAAGCGAGATCGAAGACCTCTCAATAACTTTAATAAAGCTTTATCTGTAAACGAATGCATAAAAATGCATATAAATTATATTATATCCCGGAAGAAACACCTAAACATGCCGGCTGTGTGCGGACTACGAATCAAGAATTGACTATTAATCAATATTTGTATTAGGGCGCACTCACTGTGCTTCACGTGCTATGTCATGTGTGCATGGTGCCCCGGAACCAAAAAAGGATTTTGTATTTGCGGAGATATGGTATATATAGATATATCGAAATTCATTTTAAAATACACAGAAGATATACTTATCGAGTGGTGGATAAAATCTTAGGCGAGAAGCTCAAGCCTACAGTTTGATTCTCCTCAGCCACATTTTCCTCACAGTGTCTTCTAAAACTGTGAATTTAACTGAGGGTAATAAGGAATTTCACAGTTTCAAAACACGATATAATATCGTGTTTTGTCAAGATTTATTCCAGCGTCCGCAAAGAAAAAAACAAGAACAGAAAATAGAAAATTGATTTGACAAAGATTTTGAGTTTTTCTTTCGCGGAAGCTAGAACAGATCATCAAAAATGATTTTCTGTTCTCTGTTCTTGGTTACTTGATTCTTCTTAGCGGCTTTCAAAAAAAATTAGAGCTACCAATTTTCGCTTCCAACCACTAGCAAAATGAAATGGTTGAAAAGAAGAAGTGCTTAGAGCACCCCATTAGGGGATTTAAGGGGAGGTTCACACGTTTACCGAGGGGAATAGTGACGAACTCGGCGCGCGTGGGTTCGTCGTGGTGAACCCGGTTCGTCACGAGTTCGCCACGTGGCGGGCCGTGATTCGCCAATTTTTTTTGTTTTTTTCTGAAAAAGTAAACGAAAAAAAAAAAAAAAAAATACAGCTGGCAAACCCCACCTCAGTATCACTCGTGGGTTATTCGATCGTTCCGCCTTTTTATAGAAACTGTCGGCTATTTTCAATTTTTTATTTAGAAACAAAAGAGGGATAACAAAAACAATATCCACAAATGAAAACAAACATGATTAACAGTGTTCACAGAAAAACATGATCAACATTGTTCGATCCTTAACGGTTTAATACTTTAGAGCATCCGCAACGGTGATACTCATAGAGTCCTTAAGAAAATTGGTATTTTAGATTTTGTAAAGATATTTGGGATTTTTTTTTAAAATAAATAAATAAAATAAAGATGACTATTTGCAGGCTGCCACGTGTCCTGGGGACCCGCAAATAAAGTAAGGATTCGTTAAGAAACAGTCCTTATTTAAGGATTTTAAGAATCAAATTCTTAACTTTTTGTGAGGTCTATCAATTTATTTAATTTTTTTTTTCCTAAAGACTCCCCTTTAAAGACTCTCTTTTAAAGATTCCTTTTTAAAGATTCTCGTTGCGGATGCTCTTAGATTGCTGAATAAGGATTGTGTAATTTGGATGAATAAAAGGTTTATGTAACTGAGGGTAATAAGGAATTTCACAGTTTCAAAAAAAAAAAGAAGTTGGCGCTTTTAAAACTGCCCACTTGAATAATTTCCTCATAAAATTAATCACATGAGGAGAGTCTATGAAAACCACGAGGCTAAAGTTGACTTCCATATTATCAGCATATGTTTGATATCTTTCTTCTATAAATAAACCTTGTTTAGTTGTCCCGTCTTCCAAAGACTTGCATTCATATCACAAGAATCGAAAAACACGTGTAGAAACTACCAAACTTTTGACCAGGTTCCCAATTTTGAAACCAAACCTGATTGAGCCAAGAAAATTAACAGAAGATACAGAACTAAGTGGAACTTTAAGTTGTCCATTTTTTTCTTTAAAAAAAACTTACAAAACCAGGGATATAGTGAACATACATAATCTTATTGGTTAACCAACGTCCAAGACCATGCTAAAACTATGTCTCCCCATAAGAAATGAATAAACAAATAACTTAAGGAAGTGTTCCCTAGCAATAAAAAAATAAAATAAAGAAGCGTGTACGGAAAGTGACGTAAAAAAAGATAGGCATTTTCCCAAATCTCAATATACTTGCTAATTTTCTAAACTTAATAATTTAAAATAAAAACCTAAGCGTAACGTTTTAAAGAGCTGTACGTGCATATATACATATCCGTGAGTAAATACCGATCACATAAACTCAAAAAAGGATGAATCCTATGTTTGACGTCCTTTTTGTCTTAACCGCTGTTTTGGCCGCGACCGCAAACGCCGGAAGACCAGTTCTTGACACTGATGGTGATTTCATACTCGACGGCGGCAGTTACTACGTTCTCCCCATCTTCTCCGGTGGCGGTTTGACTCTCTCTCCCCGTGGTGGCAACCAATGTCCCCTTTATATCGGACAGGAAGATTCAGATGTCAACAGGGGCATTCCTGTAAAATTCTCAAATCCAAAGTCTAGATTTGGGTTCGTTCTTGAGTCAGTCAACCTCAACATCAAGATGGATGTCAAGGCTACGATCTGTGTTCAGTCAACCTATTGGTGGATCGCTGAGTCCGACATGGGCACTAAGAAGTTCTTCGTAGTGGCTGGTCCTAAGCCAGAAGAAGATTCATTGAAGAGTTTCTTCCAGATCAAGAAAACTCAATATTTTCATAACGGCTACACAATTGCGTTTTGTCCTAACGAATACGATTGCATAGATGTGGGGATATTTGTGGACGGATCTGGCGTTTTGCGTTTGGCTTTAAGTCCAACGCCATTCCCGGTTATGTTCGTGAATGCTAATGGAACATATATAGACTACAAAATTCAGTAGATATATAATTACAAAATTAAGTAGATATATTTGTGTGTCACTTTTTTGTTTGTTCATCAATCATCATATATGGAATAAAACATTTTTCCTCTGTTTTGTTTTTATCTATTCCTCTCTCTAGTTTAAGATTCACATAATTTGGAAGTTAACCAGAAACATTTTAATCGTCTAGAATGACCATATATATTAAAATGTGCATCATCTAACCACTGCACCACCAAACTTCTACAGAAAATTGGTTCATTTTCAATTATTCATATGATCGAGTGAAGTTGCTGTAAAGTTTGAAAATTGAACTATATCAAAATGTTAAAAACAAACTATACTAGCCGTTCTACAAATTTCAGTATATAGCAGTTCAAACAAAATACTTCAGCATATAGAGTATATAGAGAGAAATATATATATGTATGAAGAATGTACTTGTTTTACTGTAGACGAACAATAGAAGCGACCAACTATCCATATAAGCCGTAATGGATTTCTCTTTTTTCTTTTTTTAATCACAGGAGAAGTGAGCAGATAATAAAGTATACTACATTAGTATATTATCAATTATCCGCGCGCATTTCAAAAATATAATTTAAGCCATATCGCGAGATCCAAAAATATTTCAATAAGTTAAATAAGCTTTATGTGTAACAAAGAGCTTACATTGCATACTAGTGCATAATGAGCAGATAATTGCAGGCATACAACTGAACATGGCATGTGCAGCCCACGAATCAAAGCATTGACTATCAATCGATATGTGTATCACGATTTAGGATTCGATAGCTATCAACAGGCCGTCTAGATAGCTATGTTATTGTCTACTAATTAATACTCTTACTATATAGAACTCGTGAAGCACGTATCAATTTTATTAGTGAAGTTGACCCATTATAGAAAAAAGACAAATAAACAATTATCGAATCGTGCTTGGAAAGTGGAATTTACATTAGATCATCTTCGCGACGTGTTCTAACATGTTTAAACTTAAGAAATTTTGGATGACATAATTAAATACCACTTTTGCATAATACTTACTGAAAAGAAGTACCGGTTTTAATTTTGTTTGGAAAATTTTCATTAAACACTTTTTCCTTAGTAGCTTTCAAGAAATTAGAGCTACTAATTTTAGATGTCAACACTTGTTTGATAAAAAGGAATGGTTAAGAAAAAGAGCGGCTTCGATCATTCCTCATCTTTCAGTCAAGAATTGAATTAGCTAAAATACCTCGTGCTCGCAAGTACTACATCATTTTTGTACAAACAGTGAGCTATATTTTGTCTATATTTCAAAACAAAAAAGGATAACAAAAATAAAAGCCACAACTAACCATACTGTAACTTTTCATTCTCTTTATTTGAAAATTAAGTGTTTTTTTGCGTCACAGAAATAACAATTTTAAATCAAAATAATATTAAAATAAAAATTTGATAACATTTAGATTTATTATTTGCGTAGCTTTATTTTTTAAGGTTTAACTAAACATAAAATTTAAGATTAGTTTATTTGTTTTAAATTTATATTTAACATTATAATTTCGAGCAGGATTTTGTATCTACTTCTTTTATTTAAGTATATGTTGACAAAAATTTAATATATATCAAATCAAACTGCATAAAATTAAGAGGATTTTTTTAGAATAACTTTTATAACTATTAAAAGTAAAATAAATACAATATCAAAATTTTGTAAATATTAAAAGGAAATTTATGGTATTAGATTAGGAATTTTTTTTTTAATTTCACGTCTTTAATTACAAAAACAGAAAGAAAGAAATACGCCCCTGAATTTCGCTCTCATGCGACTCTTAAGGTGATTAGGGTTTCAACTCGATCACCGCCGTCGGAGCCGCCTCACGCTCTCCGGCGAGAATATTGCCCTCCTTCTTCCTTTGTTCCGATGTCGTCCTCGTCTCTGAATCCGGTGTTGCGGCCTGAACCGGTCCCTCCAGATCTGCTTTTTCTTCATCCTTCGTCAGATATTGAGATTAACCTTCCTCCATCTTCGTTTTCGCCTGACGGTGAGCATCAACCCCTGGTTTCTCCTTCAGGAGCAGGGACGGCAGCTCCGTTGGCTTCCTCTTCTCCAGTCTCGCCTCCGGTGAAAGCTGTAGACTCTTGGGTTTCGAAGGTTAAAGCAATCTATCAACCGCTGGCGAAAGTGGCTTCTCCAACTTTTACCTCCGACGGAGTTCCGTCTATTCGAGCTCCAGATTCTATAACACTTGTCTCTTCTACGATTTGGAAAGATCATCTGGTAGCTTATTTTCATGGACGTCCTCCATCTCCGGCGAAAGTCTTTGCAGATTTGAATCCTATTTGGGGAAAGAATGGAACATTTCAGTAAAGCTTCACTCTAAGCGTTCTCTTTTAATCTTCATTCCATGCTCAGCCACTCGGCAGTGGGTCCTAGATGTTGGTCAGTACGCGACGTTAATGGCGACGTTAACAACCCTAATCACATTAGATGACTTTCTTTCTTTCTGTTGTTGTTATCCTAAATTAGGAAATTTATGGTATTAGATTAGGAAATTTTTTTTTTTTTAATTTCATGAAGTTCTGAAGAAATGGTTTTAGTAATAAAAGTCATTAATGTGATTAGATGACTTTCTTTCTTTCTGTTGTAGTAACCCTAAATTCAGGGGCTTATTTCTTTCTTTCTGTTGTTGTTATCCTTATCTTCTAAAGACGTGCATTCATATTACAAGAATCGAAAAACATGTGTGAAAACAATCAACGGTTAACCAAACATTTGATCATGAAGCTCAATTTCGAACCAAATTAGATTGAACCAAGAAAACTAACAGACGCTACAGCACTAAAGTATAGCATTTAGGTGCTCCTTTTCTCGAGACGTTTAAATCAAAAAAAATTATAAAACCAGAGAGCTATAGTGAACAACAGAACATACATAATCATATATGTTAACCAACGGCAAAGGGTCCAAGATCAGGATAAACGTACCATATGTAATAAATAATCAAACAAATTAAAGAGCGTGAAAAGGAAGTGGAGGAAACATGAATAATAAAAAAAGATAGGCATCTTCAAAAATTTCAGTGTACTTCCGTGTATAAATACCGACCACAGTGCGCACATTTTCTTCATCCAGTAACACTCAAATCTAATCAACTACACAAACTGAAAAAGGATGAATCCTATGTTTTACTTCCTTGCCCTAACAGCTGTTTTGGCTGCCACCGCAAACGCCGGGTCAGTTCGCGACGTTAATGGCGACGACCTATTCGCCGGCAGTAGTTACTATGTTCTCCCCGCTATCAGGGGCCCTGGCGGTGGCGGCCTGAGTCTCTCCCCCCTTGGTGACAAGCAATGTCCTCTTTATATCCAGAAGGAAGATTCAGAGGTGGAAATGGGCATTCCCGTAAAATTCTCAAACTGGAGGCCTAAAGTTTGGTTCGTTCCCGAATCAGAGAACCTCAACATCGAGATGGATGTTGCAGCTACGATCTGCGTCCAGTCAACCTACTGGTGGGTTGCTCCCTCTCACTTGCCCATTATGACCTTTTTCATAGCGGCTGGCCCTAAGCCAGAACATGGAGAGGATTCTTCAAGGAGTTTCTTCCAGATCAAGAAAAGTACTGGAGGGTTTGGTAACGCCTACAAATTTGCGTTTTGTTCTGAAGATGGGGGTTGTGACGATGTCGGGATAACTAGGGACCAAAATGGCGTTAGGCGTTTGGCTGTAGGCTCTGAGCCATTCTCGTTTGTGTTCATGAAAGCTAGTGAGACAGAGACTTCGCACAAAACTATGTCTATCATCTGAAAGAAATCAAAGACTACAATATCAAGAAGATGGAGAGTTTTAAGCTACTACTAATAATAAAACTCTTGTCTGTGTTCACTGTTTTCTTTTTTTCATCAGTCATCATATATGGAATAAAACATCTCCTTTGTTTCTTTTTTTCAGTCCTCTCTCTAGTTTAAGATTCACGTAACTTGGAAAACAGAAACATTTTTCTTTTCGAGTGACCACACATATGCATATATGATCGATCATAATGACCGAGTGAAATTGTTGAAAACGTGTTTGAAAATTAAAAACAATTACTACTAACAGTTTTACAAATACGAGAGAGAGAGTGAGAGTCGTAATGGAAACTCTCATTCTTACATCACGAGAAGAGTGAGCCTATTGGTGCGTCGCTACCTCCGACATGGCCATTAGAAAGTCCTTTTTCATGTAATTTTTTTCTAAAAAATTAAGGGATCCTAGGCCAGTGTTTTACTTCGCTATGTTCAGGACCATCCATGTCTGTGGATGCATATGGTGTTCGGAGTTTGGCTTAAAGCCCTATGCCATTCCCGGTTGTGTTCGTTGAAAGCTAACGAGGTAGAGACTTCGTCCAACATTATGTCTATTATCTGAGGAAATTAAAGACAACAAAACTAAGAAAATAAGAGTTATAACTTACGACTAATAATGAAACTATATCTGTGTTTACAATTAAACATGTCCTGTGCAGACCACGAATCAAGCATTAACAATCAATAATTTGGTCAAAAAAAAAAAAAAATAACAATCAATATATCATATATGTATTAGGATTCGATGGCTATCAACATATCCCTCTTCTTAGTAAAGTCGACGAATATATAAAAAACAAACAACCAATATTTTTGTCAAATGAGTATTTTTGTTGACCTTTTTATCATTTAATATTATATTTGACTCATTTAAAAAACTCGTATTATTATGGAGATTTTCCCTAATTGCTTGTGCTCATATAACAAGAGTCGAAAAACACGTGTGGAAACTTTCAACCGTTAAACCAAGCTTTTGACAAGGGTGCTGAATTTCGGAACAAACCAGATTAAACAGAAAAAAGTTAACAGAAGTTAAGAGGGAGCTGTTCTTTTTTACATTTTTTTTTGTTTTTACCTTTTGTTCAAATAAAAGAAAAGTTGTAAAACAGAGCTACAGTGAACATACATAAGGGCATCCACATCAATGAAACCCCTCTTGGGATTCATTGAATCATTTTTTTATTATTAAAAATTTTTTGTTTTCTTTTTGATTCTTTTTTTTTTTTTAAAACAAAAAAAAAATCTAAACCAATTTCGAGCCGCCACGTGTTGAACCTCATGAGAGAGGGATTCACTGCGGTGAATTTTAGGAGAGAGGGGTTCATAGGTTTTATTATTTTATTACTTTATTACTTTGTTAATCAACTATCCAAGATCAGACTAAACCTCTACCTCCCCATATGAAATGAATAAGAGAAAAATTAAAGAAAGGTGCAAGGAAAGTGGAGGAAAGATGAATACTAAAAAGAAAAGCATCTTCTCAAATCTCAGTATACATCCGTGTATAAAATACCTATCACATAAACTCAGATTTCTTCATCCAATAACACTCAATTCTAATCAACTACATAAACTCATAATAAAATGAATCCTATGTTTTACTCCCTTCTTGCCTTAACCGCTGTTTTGGCTGCCACCGCAAATGCCGGTGGACCGCCAGTTCTCGACATTTACGGTGATGCCATATTCGGCGGCAGTTACTACGTTCTCCCCGCCATCTCCGGCCCTGCAGGTGGCGGTCTGACTCTCGTCACCCTTGCTGACAAGCAGTGTCCTCTCTATATCGGGCAGGAAACTTCAGAGGTGGAGAGGGGCATTCCGGTAAAATTCTCAAACTGGAGGTCTATAGTTGGGTTCGTTCCTGAATCAACGGACCTCAACATCGAGATGGATGTTGCTACGATCTGCGTCCAGCCAACCTACTGGTCGGTTGTTCCGTCAAACTTGCCCATTTTCAGTTTTTACGTAGAGGCTGGTCCTAAGCCGAAACTTGGAGAAGATTCGTGGAAGAGTTTCTTCCAGATCAAAAAATCTGGAGAATTTCATAACGGCTACTATATTGAGTTTTGTCCTAACGGTGGTGGTTGCGTTAGTGTCGGGATATCCACGGACGAGTATGGCGTTCGGCGTTTGACCTTATTAGGCTCTACGCCATTCCCTTTTGTGTTCATGAAAGCAAGTGAGACAGAGACTTCGCCCAAAACTATGTCTATTATCTAAGAGAAATCAAAGATTGCAATATCAAGAAAAATGTTCTTTTTTCATCAATCATCATAAATGGAATAAAACATGGTTCTTTTGTTTCTTTTTCAAGTTTCTCTCTATTTTAAGATTCTCAGAGCATCTACATTCATAAACCGGCCGATGGGGTTCATAAAAACATTTGTTATTATTTTTATTTTTATTTTTTTTGTTTGCTAAAAAAAAAAGAAAATTAGCCGACCACTCGTGGACCGCCACATGGCATGGAGCCCACGAAAAAAACAGTGAACCGGTTCACGCCAGAGAACTTCTCTGACTCGAGTTCACCAAAATTGTCTTTTTTTTTTTTTTTTTTTTTGAAAATCTTATTTTATTATTTTTTCTCCTTGAAATGCGTGTGAACCTCTCTCTTGAGTCTTTAATGTAGATGCTCTCATAACTTGGGAATTAAACAAAACATTTTTCTTTTCGAATACACATCATATAGATTATCTAACAACACTGCACCACACAACCTTTACAGACGATCATTTCATGCATATATATATATGATCGAGTGAAATTGTTGAAAACATATTGGATTTTAAACTAAACCAAAATTTTCTAAACAATACTACTAGCTTTTTAACAAATACCAGTATATATATATATATATATATATAGAGAGAGAGAGAGAGAGAGAGAGAACACAATGATAATCCTGTGGCAAAGTAGTTCCGATGAAAGTTCGATTTCTGGTGAGTAATACATATGCATGCTGAATGTACATGATTAATTGTAGACGAACAAAAGAACCAACCATCTGAGGAAACTCATTTTTATATCACAAGAGTGAGCCTATTGGTGGGTCGCTACCTCCTCTTTGTAGTTGCTGGTCCTAAGCCACAACCTGGAGAAAATCCGTTGAATAGTTTCTTCCGGATCAAGAAAACAAAAAAATTTCATAGCGGTTACAACATTGCCCTTTGTCCTAACGATAACGATTGCATCAATGCGCCATATTTGTGGATGCATATGGCGTTCGGAGTTTGGCTTAAAAGCACTACGTCAGTCAGTCCCGCTTTTTTTTTTTTTTTGCAGTTCCCTGGTTGTGTTCGTTTGAGACAGACTTTGTCCAAAACTATGTCTATTATCTGAGAAAAAATTGAAGACTACAAAACTAAGAAAAGTAAGAGAATGAGAATCAAAACTTACGACTAATAATAAACTACCACCAAATTTTAGCAAAAAAAAACTAATAAAAAACTATATTGTGTTTACAAGTTTACAACTAAACATGTCATGTTCAGACCACGACTCAAGCATAGGATTCGATGGCTATCAACATGGCTAGATATAGTACTTAATACTTTAATAGAACTCGTGAAGCACATATCCCTATTCTTAGTAAAGTCGACCATAATATATATAAAAAAAAAGAAACAACCAATTATCGAATCGTGTTTGGAAAGTGGAATCTATATTAATATAAACATCATCTTTTCAACGTGTTCAATTGTTTAAATTTTAGAGAATCAGGGTGAAATAATCAAATACCACTATTGCATAGACGTCGGGATATGCAAAAGAAGCGACCAACTATCCATATAAGCCGTAATGGATTTATACTACATTAGTGTTATCACTTATCCACACGCATTTCCAAAATATAATCTACCATTATCGCGAGATCCAAAAACATTTCAATAAGTTAAATAAAGCTTTGTGTGTAACAAAGAGCTTACAGTGCATAATGAGCAGATAGCAGACATACAACTAAACATGACATGTGCAGACCACGAATCAAAGCATTGACTATCATCGATACGTGTGTATTACGATTTACGATTCGATTTACTATAGTTAATATTAAATAGAACTCGTGAAGCACATATCCATTTTATTAGTGAAGTTGATCCATTATAGAAAAAAGGCAAATAAACAATATCGAATCGTGCTTGGAAAGTGGAGTTTACAGTAGATTATCTTCTCGACGTGTTCCAACATGTTTAAGCTTAAGAATTTTTTTGCAGAATACTTCTGAAAAGAAGTACCGGTTTTAATTTTGTTAGGAAATTTTTCACTAAAACTTTAAAGTAGTAGTGTTTCAAACAAAAAACTTTAAAGTAATAATATTTTTACGGATTTTTTTTTTTTGTTTTGTAAGTTTGTAACACTAACATTTTTACAGCTAAAACATCTTTTCCTTAGTAGCTTTCAAGGAATTAGCTACTAGTTGTAGATGTCAACACTTGTTTTAGATGATTTTTTTTGTAAGTTAAGAGAAAGCAGTACCTCGTGCTCGCGAGTACTATACCATTTTTATAGAAACAGTCAGCTATATTTTGTCAATATTTAAAAACAAAATAGGATGAATAAAAAACAAGCCACAACTAACCATACTGTTAACCAGGATTCGTGGCGTGGTAATGATTAACTTGCGGGAAAAAGTCCAATACGGTGAAGCCACCAGATATTCGAGTCCCAGCCATTGAGAAATTAACATTTGAGCATCATCAAAGACATAAAGACAGAAGATCGACACATGACAACACATGTCTAGTCTGGATCACTTCTGTGGAACCAGAACATCTCTGTATAATTAAAAAAAAAAACATATTGTTTGTTAACTCATTCATTTTTTTATTCGAAAATTAAAAACAAATTACTTTCTGGTTTGTTTTTATTTTGTGATAAATCAAAACTACTTCTAAGATAAAACTATATTAGAGGCAATTATGGTATAAAAGGACCCAAAAATATGAATATAAAATTCAGTTCCATAAATAAAACCTTTTAAGGCTATTACTTGTCAGTTTCTTCATTCAAAGAAAAAGAAATACAAAGCATGACCAATATTTTTCAACCCTAGCCCGCTTAGTCCTTTCGGTTATGTAAATTCAACGTTTGTATAATTTAGATGATAAAGGAATTTTCATGCGTAATAAGGTAATTGTACTATTTAAACTATCTATGGAGTAAGAAGTTACGGCTTTAAAACTGTCCCACTTAAACAACTTATTCAACAAAATAAATCCCTCACAAAATTAATTACACGGAGAAAATATATGAAAAGTTTTCACTGAAAACACGAGGCTCAAAGTGACTTACTGTAAGGATATGCGTTGGTGTCTTGCTTCTTTTAATACTATAAGCATATGTTTTGGTGTCTTTCCTTGTTAAATTAACATTGTTGTTATCCTTATCTTCTAAAGACGTGCACTCATATCACAAGAATCGGAAACACATGTTATGTGTGGAAACTATCAACGGTTAACCAAGCATTGATCAGGAAGCTCAATTTCGAACCAAACCAAAACTGAACCAAAAAAATTAACAGAATTTCTACAGTACTAAGCAGAGCATTTAGGTGCTCTTTTTTGAGACATTTACATAAAAAACTTATAAAACCAGAGCTATAGTGAAGAACTGAACATACATAATCATCTACGTTAACCTAACGGTCCAAGATCAGGATAAACCATAATGTAATAAATAATCAAACAAAATTAAAGAAACGTGTAAGGAAAGTGGAGGAAACATGAATAATAAAAAAGACAGGCATCGTCCCACATCTCAATGTACTTCCGCCTATAAATACCGACCACATGAACTCACATTTTCTTCATCCAGTAACACTCAAATCTAATCAACACTACATAAACTCAAAAGATAATGAATCCTATGTTTTACTCCCTTCTTGCCCTAACCGCTGTTTTGGCTGCTACCGCAAATGCCGGTGGACCGCCAGTTCTCGACATTTATGGTAAACCCATATTCGGCGGGAGTTACTACGTTCTCCCCGCCATCTCCGGCCCTGCAGGTGGCGGCCTGACTCTCGTACGCCCCCCTAGTGACAAGCAATGTCCTCTCTATGTCGGACAGGAGTCTTCAGAGGTGGAGAAGGGCACTCCCGTAAAATTCTCAAACTGGAGGTCTAGAGTTGGGTTCGTTCCTGAATCAGCAGACCTCAACATCGAGATGGATGGTGCAGCTACGATTTGCGTTCAGTCAACCTACTGGTCGCTTGTTCCGTCAAACTTGTCCATCATGAATTTTTACGTAGAGGCTGGTCCTAAGCCGAAACCTGGAGAAGATTTGTGGGGGAGTTTCTTCCAGATAAAAAGATCTGGAGAGTTTCATAACGGCTACCATATTGCGTCTTGTTCTAACGATGGCGATTGCATGAATCTCGGTATATCCACGGACGAATCTGGCGTTCGGCGTTTGACCTTATTAGGCGTTACCTCGCCATTCCCGGTTGTGTTCATGAAAGCTAGTGACATAGAGACTTCGCCCAAAACTATGTCTATTATCTGAGAGAAATCAAAGACT
The DNA here is from genome assembly GCA_932364175.1 of Eruca vesicaria subsp. sativa. Lineage (NCBI taxonomy): Eukaryota > Viridiplantae > Streptophyta > Magnoliopsida > Brassicales > Brassicaceae > Eruca > Eruca vesicaria. The sequence continues at coordinate 699,226 of CAKOAT010264042.1, read as the reverse complement.
GCAGTATCAAGAAAATAAGAGTTTTAACCTACTACTAATAATAAAACTCTGTTTGTGTTCACTGTTTTCCTTTTTTCATCAATCATCATATATGGAATAAAACACCTTCCCTTTGTTTATTTTTTCAGTTTTGTCTCTAGTTGAAGATTCACATAACTTGGAAATTAAACAAAAACATTTTTATTTCCAATTTACCATACCATCAAATAGATTATCTAACACCTCTGCACCACACAACTTTCACAGACGATCGTTTCATGCACATATATGATATCGAGTGAAATTGCTGAAAATATTTAGAAATTAACCTATACGCACCAAAATGTTTAAAACAAATACTACTAACTTATTTTACACAATACAGTATATACCATTAACAGAAATTCTATAAATTAATAGTCGATAATTTTCATAAACACTATAAAACAATAAATTTTGTTGATATCAATTCTAAGATGATATAAATCGAGAAATAATAAGATAATAATTTTGTAGAAAATATATTTATATGTATAATCCCATCAAAATCATAAATTAATAGCTATAAATAAATAAATTATATATAAATACACAAAAATATAACTGAATTTATAAAACACTTTAGAATATTTTGGCGAGATTATAGAAAACAATATATAATACATATCGCATAGACATCAAATAAATATAATAAAATAACATGAAAGTTAAAGGACAATTCTCTCAAATAATTTTTAAAGCTTTTGTCATAAAATAGCATTCAAAAAGTAAAATGATCAAAATAGATTTTTTTTAAAATTTTGTAATATTTATTTTATTTTTAAAAATTTAAAATCCTAAACCTAAAACTTCACAGATTAACTCTAAACCGTAAGTCTAGATTAGTTAACACAAGGGTAGAAGTACATATTTATTCTTTAATAAAAACTTACTTTGGTCATTTTATTCCTTAAAGACTATTTTTTTGAAAATAAACTAAAAATGCTATCCAAGGGATTTCTCAAAGTTAAATTTATTTAAATTATAAACTAAATTGACTACTTATTTATTTTACAAAAAGATATTATAAATTATTAAATCAAAAATTAAAAAAATATTTTTGTTATTTTTTTTTAATTAATTCGGAATTATCTCAAACCTGTGGAAGAGCAAAATTAATACCTATAGGAAAGTGTAGTCCATGAATGGACACTCTCCTCGAATTTTCAAATGAGTCTTAAGCAGAGGAACAATATCCATGTGACCACGAAACTAATAATATTATATAGGAAGGGAATCAATCTATGGTTTGGATAACAAGGCAACTCCTTGGAAGCTAGTAGATCATCAAGATGTGGTTTATTTTGTTAATGATTTACTTTATAAATCAATAAAATTTATATTTGTGACATTATTGAATTTATAAAGTTTTTACTGTAGGAGTGCCAACCCCATGATAATCCTGTGTCAAAGTAGTCCTGGTGAAAGTTGGAATTCTGGTGGGTAAGACATATGTATGAAGCATGTTCGCTTAGAATTGTAGACGAACAAAAGAAGCAACCAACGATCCTCGTAAGTCGTAAACTCGTTGAATAGTTTCTTTCAAATAAGGAAAACTGAACATTTTCATAGCGGCTAAAACATTGTGTTTTGTCCTAACGATAACGACTGCATCGATGCCGGAAGGGGATATTTGTGGATGAATATGGCGCTTGGCTTAAAGGCCCCTAAGCCATTCCCGGTAGTGTTCGTGAAAAGCTAATGAGATAGAGATTTCGTCCAAGGCTATGTATATTAAAGACTACAAAACTAAGAAATTAAGAGAACAAGAGTTATCACTAAACATGCCATGTGCAGACAACGAATCAAGCATAGAGTTACAATCAATGTTTGTATTAGGGTTCGATAGCTATCAACACGTTACACGGACAGATAAATTATTACTGATAACTACTGAATGGAACTCCTGAAGCACATATCCATTTTATTAGTAAAGTTGATCCATTATAAATTAAAAATAAAAAAATTATCGAATCGTGTTTGGAAAGTGGAATCTATACTATAAAGATCATCTTTTCGACGTGTTGATTGTTTAAATTAAAGAGAATCTGGGTGAAATAATTATATACCACTTTTGCCAAAATAATTCTGAAAAACATAAAATTAGAGATTACCTTTTCTTTGTAAATACTTTTCTTCATAGTAACTTTCTAGAATTAGTTACAAACAAAAAAGAATTTAGAGCAATTAATTTTCGATGGCAACGCCTGCCTGATACAAAGGAGAAAGAGCGGCTTCGATCAATATTCCTCATCTTTCAATTTTTAGTGTATTAGCTACAGCGTCTCGTACTCGCATAGTTCTATATATATAGACAGCTAGTTATATTTTGTCTATATTTAACCATACTTTTTGTTAAATTTTTTCATTTTAAATTTACAACAAATTAAAAAGTAATTTGTTTCTTGTATGATAAATCAAAATTTCTTTCTAAGATAAAACTTCATTAGAGGCAATCATGGCATTTAGGTTGACATGAAAAGGTAGTAAAAAATTGAATAGAAAATACATTTTAGATAAATAAAAACTTTTAAAACTACTTACTTGTAACCCTAACGGGTTTAGTTCTTTAGAGTAGGTGAAACACGAATTGTGTATAACTTAAAATGATACACAATCCAGATTAAAAATAAATTGCGTTTACAATTAGTGTATAATCTTGAATACGTTTGAAATAGTTTAGATTAGGTGAAACACGAATATTTAATTTATAAACCTAAATTGCGTTTACAAATCAGTGTATAATCTAGATGATTCACAATTCAGATTAAAACTACTGCTCAACCAATCGTTTTATAAAATAGTTTAATGAAAGTATATTGTTTTTATAGCATATTAGTTCTATAAAAATTTCGAAATTCATGTGTTGTGTCAGAAAAAAGAAAAGAAAAAGAAAACTCATGTGTTTAACTATCGACCGTTAAACTATTTTAGGACAAGGGTGTTCAATTCAAACCAGATTAAAACGAGAAAATTAACAGAAGCTAAGGGAGCTTTTAGCTGTTTTTTTTAGGAACGCTTAAATCAAAAACTTATAGAACCAGAGCTATAGTGAACTTACACAATATTATTCGTCAACCAACGGTCCAAGATCAAGTTGAACTTCCATATCCCCATATGAAACAAATAAGGGATAAATAATCAAACAAATTAAAGAAACGTGCAAGGGTGCACAAAAAAAAGAAAAGAAAAAACGTGCAAGGAAAGTGGACGAAACATGAATACTAAAAAAGGCAGGCATATTCTCAGATCTCAGTATACATCCGTGTATAAATACCGATCACATGAACTCAAATTTCTTCATCCAGTAACACTCAAACCTAGTCAACTAACTAAACTCAAAAAGGATGAACATTATGTTTTACTTCCTTCTTGCCTTAACCGCTGTTTTGCCTATCACCGCATACCCCGGCGATCCAGTTCTCGACATTAATGGTGATGCCATACTCGGCGGCAGTTACTACATTCTCCCCGCCATCTCCGGCACTGGAGGTGGCGGCCTATCTTTCGTCTCCCTTCCTAACATGCAATGTCCCATCTTTATCGGGCAGGAAACTTCAGAGGTCAACAGAGGCATTCCCGTAAAATTCTCAAACTGGAAGTCCAGAGTTGGATTCGTTCCTGAAGCAGAGAGCCTCAACATCCAGATGGACGTCGCAGCTACGACCTGTGGCCAGTCAACTTACTGGTGGGTCAGTTCAACCTACCTGCGCGTTTTCACTTGTTACATAAAGGCTGGTCCTAAGCCAGTACCTGGAGAAGATTCATCAATGAGTTTCTTCAAGATCAAGAAAATTGGAGAGTTCCGTAACGGCTACAAAATTACGTATTGTTTTGAGGGCTATGGTTGCCACGATGTCGGGATAGCTAGGGATGGATATGGCGTTCGGCGTTTGGTTTTAGGTGACTATATGTCATACCCGGTTGTGTTCATGAAAGCTACTGAGACAGAGACGTCGTCCAAGACCATGTCTATTATCTGAGAGAAACTTCAATATCAAGAAAATAAGAGTTTAAACCTAAGACTAATAATAAAACTCTTGCCTGTGTGTTTACTTTTTACTTTTTTTCATCAATCATCATATATGGAATAAAACATCTTTCCTTTGTTTCTTTTTTCAATTCTCTCTATAGTTTAAGATTCACGTAACTTGGAAATTAACAGAAGGCAGAAAAAGTTTTTTTTTTCGAATGACTACACATCAAAAATAGATTATCTCTAATACGAAGGAAGAGTTCTCAAAAAGAATTTAAAAATAAATAACAGTATATATTAAAAAGGTTCTCAAAACTATGAGATACATGTGAAATCATTTCTCAAATTTATCATTTTAAACTAGCAAAATATTAATTCTAAATTCTAAATTATTATTTCATCTATATAAATTGGATAAATAAGTTTTAAATTTGTTTTAGAACTAAAAAATTTTTCATCAACATTTTAGAACTAAGGTTTCCGATTAAAAAAAAGCGACAAATAATTTAATATTTATTAGCATATTTAACCGAATATAATAGAGACCAAAACAATGTTGTTTTGGTAAAAACTAAAACAATGTTAAAATAAGGATAACTGCAAATTGGAAATAAACATTGCAATAAGAATAGACTTTGCGGGTTGCTAAAAGTAAAATCAATATATGTCGTTTTCTATTGGTCTACTAATTTTGCTTGGAGAAAGAAAAACATATGATATCTATGGATTATTAAAGTTACAATTACGTGTTCATTTTGTTTGGTTTAGACTTTAGTCAAACTGAACTGCAATAGACACTAAAAGAACATAAACAAATCTTCGTTTGCATACCAGTTATATTGTTAAAAAAAAAGCATGCCATTTATATTGGGAAAAACGTAACATTACGAAGAAAGATGTTGACAAAAGAAAGGAGTAAAATATAATCAAACGAACGCATTTTAAGATTGAAGATAGAAGCTGCGGGAACGGATAAATGAAAACCATACCAAAATCAAACTAGAACTGTAGAATAATTCTTATGCTTTTTAAAGAAAAATTCAAGAAAACATGAAATTTAGAAGAAAAAAAAAAAGACAATCTAGCTGGACAAAATAAGCAATAGAGAAATTAAATAAACTTGTGTATAATATAAGAAGATATGATCATCTTGTCAATGTGTATTTTTTATGCTTAAAATCATATAAATATTGAGAATTTATAGTTCACAAGTTATATAAAAGCCGCCTCATCCAGTCACCATTAGCTATACACTAGTACGTTTATAAATGCACTTCATCAACTCGTATTTTCTTCATCCACCAAACACCCAAATCACTACAAAAAAATACTCAAAAATACAATACAATATGAATCTTACGTTTTACTTCGTTCTTGCCTTAACCGCAGTTTTAGCCACAAACACATATGGAGCGGTTCTTGACATCGACGGTGACACCATTTTCCGCGGCAGTTACTATGTTCTCCCCGTCATCCGCGGCCGAGGCGGCGGCTTGACCCTACGCGGCCGCGGTGACGAGATATGTCCTCTCGACATCGTGCAAGAATCATCCGAAGTTGACCAAGGTATTCCCGTAAAATTCTCAAACTGGAGTATCAAAGTTGCGTTCGTTCCCGAATCAATGAACCTTAACATCAAGACGGACGTTGGAGCCACGATCTGCATCCAGTCAACATATTGGCGAGTAGGTGAGTTCGACGAGGAGAGGAATCAAAACTTCGTGGTGGCTGGTCCACAAGCCTCGATGAAGAGTTTCTTCCAGATCGAGAAATGTGGAGATGATGCTTACAAGTTTGTGTTCTGTCCTCCCGCTCTTGAGACTGGCGGTCCTAGATGCAGGAATGTCGGAATATTTGTGGATGAAATAGGCGTCAGGCGTTTGGCTTTAACCTCTAAGCCGTTCTTGGTTATGTTCAAGAAAGCTAACGTTCCTGAAATTTCGTCCAAGACTATGTGAGACTTTGCGTGGGTGGACAAGACTCAAGGTTTACAATTTGACTTATAATAAAACCTCTATGTGTTGTTTTCCTTTGAAGATTACATATTGAATAAAGTATCTCTTGTGTTTCAATAAAACAAAGAATAATGTATCTCTTATCTGTTTAATTTCCCAATTAGCCTAACATTTAAATGAACACGGTGGAGATTTTTTTGCTAAGTGATAATCGCTATGAAAATGACAAAACAAAATAAAACTATAATCGTTATAATCACTCCAATGCTGACAAAAGAAAATAAAAAAATTATAATCGCTATGACGCTATGACGCTAAATCAACTAGACTGAACCAAATCAGTTCGACTGTTATAATCGGCTTCCTGGTCAACGATTTTGGTAGGTAAGAATAAAACGTGCATGGGTTAATAGACTTTCGAGTTTCCTCGTACAAGTGCGCGACCACGAAATATTCGGTTTAATAATACGATATCATCAATACCGTTAGCCATTCAAAATAAATGGGCCTCGTATAGGCCCATACAATCCGGATCCGTCGATATTGAAAAAAGCCTCATACAAACTAACGTTACCTTTGTAGAAAGTCACAGTTCCAGATCTCCTCCAGAAATTCAATTTCCCAAAATTTAATAAAAAACTTAATTGCTGACCAAACTCGTCTCACGATCTCTCAGATTTTTCCATAACCTTTCGTCTCTTTGACCTTCACAAGACTCGAAAATGGCGGAAACCATCGGCTCAGGTATGTCCCTTATTTATCTCTAATCTGAATTAAATCCTTCCTCTGTCGTCATTTGTATGGAATCTACAACGGAATGTTCTTAAACTTTAAAAAAAAAAAAATGTCGTCAATATTGATTTTGATACGCATCGAACCCGTGACCTCTCTGTTACATCGCAGAGATGTCCTCGATCACCGACAAATCCGCCAAAATCTTCGTCGCTGGTCACCGCGGCCTAGTCGGATCCGCGATCGTCCGCAAACTCCATCAATTAGGTTACACAAACCTCCTCCTCCGAACACACGCCGACCTCGATCTCACCCGTCAATCCGACGTGGAATCATTCTTCTCCACAGAGAAGCCTCTCTACGTAATCCTAGCAGCAGCCAAAGTCGGCGGGATCCACGCCAACAACACCTACCCCGCCGACTTCATCTCCGTCAATCTCCAGATCCAAACCAACGTGATCCACTCCGCTTACATCCACGGCGTCAAGAAGCTGCTCTTCCTCGGATCCTCCTGCATCTACCCCAAATTCGCTCCTCAACCGATCCCCGAATCCGCTCTGTTAACCGGAACGCTTGAACCGACCAACGAGTGGTACGCCATCGCCAAGATCGCAGGGATCAAGACGTGTCAAGCCTATAGGATACAACACAATTGGGACGCGATCTCGGGAATGCCGACGAATCTCTACGGTCCTAACGATAATTTCCACCCCGAGAATTCGCACGTGTTGCCTGCTCTTATGAGGAGGTTTCACGAGGCGAAGGTGGGTGGAGGTGAGGAGGTTGTGGTGTGGGGGAGTGGGAGTCCGTTGAGGGAGTTTTTGCATGTGGATGATTTGGCGGATGCTTGTGTTTTCTTGTTGGAGAGGTACAGTGGGTTGGAGCATGTTAATATAGGGAGTGGTGTGGAAGTTACGATTAGAGAGTTGGCGGAGTTGGTTAAAGAGGTTGTTGGGTTTGAAGGGAGGCTTGGGTGGGATAGTAGTAAGCCTGATGGGACGCCGAGGAAGCTGATGGATAGTTCGAAGCTTGCTTCTTTGGGGTGGACGCCTAAGGTTTCGCTTAGAGATGGGCTTCGGCAGACTTATGAGTGGTATTTGGAGAATGTTTGTGCTGCCAATAAGTGATACATGTCAATCGGTTTCATCACTACTAGGTGATTTATCTATCTTTGAGATTTAAGAACTTTTTTAATTTGGGTTGTTTTGGTGTACTTGAGGAACTTACATTATCCGACGTGGTGATGTTTGATGCAACATAACTCCATGCTGTATTATTTAGTTTTCTTTTTAAGTATTTGAAAACAATTTTTGTAAGAAGTTATAACAAATAAAAACTATGATGAATGGTTATATAACTGATATAGTTTAGTGTATGGAAAGCATTTGGATTTCTGAAACTAAAATGAATATCAAAATAATTTTGAATATCTATCAGTTAGCCATGAACATTAGTATTGAACCCTGAGACCCTAGCTGAAAACTTGATTCCATATTCAATCCCAATCTGTAAAATATATTGGAACAGATCTTGTAGGATGGTATTTCAACTATCAAGTATAACTAAATCTAATCCGTATTGGATTGATTTTTTTTCAAAAACTTGAAAAATAAAATCCTAGTAAATGTTCCTAGATTCAAACAAATACCAAAAATGAATTGAAAAAATAGAATCCGAGATAATGTTCGTAGATTCAAACCAATCCCAAAAATGAATACTCAATTTCATGATTAAATCATGTTAATTCAAAGTATTAGTAACCGAATCTGATATATATCGGCCCAATGGGCTAATAAAGAGCCTTGTAATAATAGCGTCAAAAAAACGCACTTTGGAGTCCAAACCACTACACACCCTACACCCATCGTCTCCGTGTCTCTCCTCCTTCCCCCTTCCTCCGCTCACTTCACCAAAACTCAATTCAAAAAAAAAAAAAACCCAACAAAATGCCTTCACCTCCACCACCAGAAACAGTAATCAGCCACCGCTTCGCCGCCTTCCTCATCTGGCAATCAATCCCCTCAACATCAATCTTCCTCTTCTTCAACCTCTTCCTCTTCTCCACCACTTCCCTCACCTCCTTCCTCCTCACTCTCCTCGTCTTCCACGCCTCGAACCTCATCTTCTCCATCTCCCTCTCTCTCCTCTCCTCCCCAACCTCAGACTCCCCTCTCTCCCCTCTCCAACTCCCCCTCGCCCTCCTCCGCCACCACCTCTCCGATCCACACTTCCGCCGCCGCGCTCGCGTCTCCCTACGCATCTCCCTCTTCGTCTCCGCGACGGGATTCGCCGGGTTCTGCTCGGCGGCTGTGTTCTGCTTGGGGAATGGAGTTGTTGGGAGAGTAGGGTTTAGAGGGTTTGTGACTGGTTTGCTTTACGCGGTTCTCTTTGTGGCTAAGCAGCGATGGGTGTTGGAGTTTCCTATCATTCAGGTTTTTTGTCTTGATTTCATCGATTTTTGTCTTTTGTTGATTTTTTTTTTTTTTTACTTTGTGTGTTTTTGGTTTTAAGCAGCGTCCACCGGTTTTTAGTTTCAAGATTGGTTTACCTTCGGCGTTAACGCAAGCGTTGAAGCTCTCTGGTGTGCTTTATGTGTTGTCGACGGTGATGTTGTTGTTTCTGTTGGATTGGTCTGGTGGGCTTGTGTCTGTTTCGAGGTTTTTGGGTGAGCAGGTTATTTCTTATGCGGGGAGTTTCTGTTTGATTCTCTCTTGGGAAGTGACTCACCATATTCATCAGGTTTGTTTTCATCTGCTTTTACTGAACGTATAGAGAGAGATCCCTCTAATGTTTTTAGTGAACTTAGTCGAGGTAATATGTAGATTGCAAAAGAGTTAGGACTTCACTTTTACTCTCAAGTTTTGCCGAACGCGACTGAGATGAATCTGAAAACCAGTTCTTCCTTTTTATGTCAAATACATTTGATGCCTCTACTTCTGTGTCTTTTGATGTGTGTAATCAAACTAATAAACATTTCTATCGGTATCCATAGAAGCATGCCTTTTGTATGTACTTACCACTTTCAACATTGTGATTTGTGTGAGGCAGACTAGAATTTTACTCATCAAAGTGTTTACTCTTCCTAGATTAGATTAATTACTCCTTGCCTAGTGTGTAGACATTGGTCTCTGTGTTTCTTCTTACATGTTATATGTGTACAAAACATAAATGTTATCCACAATTCCAGATTTTACTTACAAAAGACGCTTGTCATGATTGGCATTTTGTTTTACAGGTTCTGCACACAAAACGCTTTGCTTTTGCTCCACCAAAAGGATCTGCTGCAGCAGAAACAAATCCAAGTGAGCCACTTCTTGCTGCTTTAGAAGGGAGTTCTCCGGGTTCCCTCGAGCAGTATCTTGCATACCTTGATCTCTACATGGTGTCTCAGAACAATGTTGACACCTGGCGTCGTGCTGCTTTCTTCGCCGAGTCCAGCGAGACTTACAAAAGAGTCATCACTCTATGCTTGAAGCCTTTAGAAGAGCTTGCCTCCAAGTTAGCTGGGGGGCTAGACCACACCTTTTCTGAAAATGGCTTTCCCACTGAATCATACATCGATCCTAAATTTGGTGAATCACTCAAGTCATTTCAGGTAAAAACACAATTCAATTTTTTTTACCTTTTCTCTGTGTTATCTTCTGGTAGCTGAAACGCATTGCTCTCTGTATGATACATGCAGCTATATGCATGGTGTGCTCAAACAAGTGCATCCCTCACTTCAATCTCTCACAAGGAAGACAGTCTCGGAGTAGCACAACTCTCTGGAGCAAACGCAGACGTTGTCTCAACGCTTCTCTCTCTTTTGCTAGCGGTTGAAACGTTTATGGGGAAAAAGAACAATCTGCAGTCGTCACAGCAACTGTTGGGACCTGCTAGTATGAAATGGGCAACCTCTAGTATGGTGAGAAAAGATGTTAAGCCGATGAAAAAGAGAAGCGGGGCGCTATACTCTTATGCCTATGCAGTTTCAGATGTTTTGAGGATATCGATATACCAGATTCTTGATACATTCCGCGATGAGATGGTTAATAGTGACAGAACCGGGATTCTTGGTAGAGATTGGATTGGGAGTAAGAAACCGGTTTTTGGAACGAACGAGATGTTGTTGCAGAAGCTCAAGCTATTCCTCGAGTTCCAAGCTTAATTGAAAGATTTAAGAAAAGAAGAAAAAAAACAATGTCTGTGATCAAATGTGTCTGTTACCTTAGAAAGGACTTGTAACGAAATTTCTCATATAATTTTTTTTTGGAAGAAATTTTGGGACATAACATTTTATTCTTCTTGTTAGAGTTCTTGTTGGTGAGCTACATGATTACATAAGAATCAAAACTTTATTATTATTTTTTTTTTGGACAAAAATTCAAAACTTTATTGTTAAATTTTGCTTTTTCATCACAGTTGTACTTATAATTCTGCAGAACTCTTAATGTGCTTACTGACAAGAAAAAAAAGTTAAAAATTTGGAATGTGAAATGGGCCAGAGATTTAGGCCCATGGCCCAAACAGTTGAGAGATTAGGCATTGCATTTACATAAAGATCTAAACCCTGCACCGCCGCTTGGATCTCCCTTTCTCTCTTATCTTCTTCTTATACCCTTAGTCGGAGAAAGAACCCTAGAAATCGAATAACAAAGGTAACCTCCACTTCACTAATCTAAGCTTTCTGATTTAACTGAAGTGTTCAAGATCAGTTTACAGTTTTTTCTTTTCTCGATTCATTTCGTTTCTTTATTGATTCGTGTTACTGTCTGTCACTGAGTATTGTCTTTCCGACAAGTTAATTAAATGATAAAGTACTGTCTGATAATATCAAGGAATGTAATACCTAATCGTTTGATAAAGTTGTAACTTAGGTGTTAAGCTCATAGTAAAGACACAAACCCTTGTTCTTCTCACTGCCCTGTTTCCTAATCATACCCATAAATCTAATTGATTAGACAATGATTAGTTATTGTGTTATTAGATACATTTTGGTATTAAAGATTTAAGCTTTGTGTAATGTTTTGATACAAACAGATGAATAGGGAGAAGTTGATGAAGATGGCTAACACTGTCCGCACTGGCGGTAAAGGAACAGTTAGAAGGTATATATATTAAAAGTCTTTTTTATTTCTGTAAGCAATGTTTATGTTGGCTAAAACTATTTTTTTGTTTTGTTTTAATCTCATTTCAGAAAGAAGAAGGCTGTTCACAAGACAAACACGACCGATGACAAGAAGCTCCAGAGCACTCTTAAGAGAATTGGTGTTAACTCCATCCCCGGTATTGAGGAAGTTAACATCTTCAAGGATGATGTTGTGATTCAGTTCATTAACCCTAAGGGTAAAATAATCTCCAATCTCTTTTTTTTTTTTTTTTTTTTAGTTTTTATTATAAATCTCTCTGCATTTAGGTTAATATTTCTATGTTGTTTATTACAGTTCAAGCTTCTATTGCTGCTAACACATGGGCTGTGAGCGGTACACCACAGACCAAAAGTAAGTGTTTTGTAAATACTCTTTCTCTGTTTTTTTTTGTGTATTCTAATCTCAGAATCTGAATGTTCCTGCAGAACTGCAAGACATACTTCCTCAGATTATCAGCCAACTTGGTATGCACACTACTCTCCAAGTCCTTTTCTAAACTTATGATCTCTTGTATTAACTATTATCTGACTCTGGTAATCTCAGGGACTGATAACTTGGATAACCTTAAGAAGCTAGCAGAGCAATTCCAGAAACAAGCACCAGGTGGAGCTAATGTTCCAGCAACTATCCAAGAAGAGGATGATGATGATGTCCCTGATCTTGTTGTGGGAGAGACTTTTGAGACTCCTGCTGCTGAAGAAGCTGCTCAGCCCAAAGCTCCTGCTTCTTAAGAGAGCCTCACCAGTTTCTTTTTTTGAGCACCTGTCAGATTCTTGTTTTCTCTAATCTTTTGCGAGCAGAAAGACAATGTTTTTGTTATCAATTGTTCAGACACCAATGTTCCTTTTATTAAGGTTAGATCACTTTTTTTTTTGCTTACCATCAGATGAGTTGTGTTCTGTCTTTTCAATCAGTTCTTGCAACATAGCCTTTGGTTCTGACTAATTTAGGCTAACGTTTCATCAACGTTGCATTACATTGCGATGGAGATTTTGCATTTTTCCAAATTATTTGACATGAAAATATTATTTTAAGAACATAACTAAAGTGATGAAGACGCTTCTGTTCTGTTTTCCACCTCTTCAGCTTTCTCCTGCTGCCTTAAAGTTTCATAAAGCGGAGCGTTTCGCGTTTCTCTTAGCCAGAGGCTCACCACACCGCTCATCACAGACGCAACACCGAATACAAGAAACGACATCATCGCACTCTCCCTTCCCAAAGCAACTAACAACGGTGCCGCAGACGCTCCTAACATAAACGCTTGACGCAGAAGCGAAACCGCAAAGTTCCTGACGTTTGTAGGGAACAGCTCAACCGCATAGACATACAGAACATCATACGCCGTCGAGGACGCCATGAACCCAACCGCCTCAACCGCAAGCTGCAGCCATTTGGCAACAGGCATGGCTCTTGTCACACGCTGAAGCGAGAGAACCGCGCAGAGCAAGCACGAGATTCCAGCTAGGTACGATGAGTTAGAGAATAATGGACGACGGTTCATCACCCCAAGAAGAAAGCTTCCAATGAAAACCGCTGGAAACTCCATGAGAGCGTTCACCGCAACGGTTAAGTAGAGATTGAAGTTGAGATTCTCTGCGTTTAGTTGAATCCCATAGTAAACAAAACCACTTCCAAAACCAGCCATCATAACCATCATAATCCTCTTCACAGCCCATTTCGTTTTCCAAAAATTCTCAGACGAGGAGGACGAGGTTTGATCTCCTCGTCCTTGAATCGGATCAACTAGGCTAAGTTCAGCGGGAAGTTGCTTCCCGTTGAGCCTGGCCAGTTTCTTCAACACCACCATTGCTTCTTTGTTACGTCCTTTGACAAGAAGCCAACGAGGAGACTCGTAAGCAAAGGGTAAGAGGAAGAGAGCGTATCCAAGTGGAAGAACGGATATGATTCTGTAAAGGTTTCTCCATGACTTTCTCTCCAAGTAACCCATGAGTGGGAGAGATAGAAACCCTAACGTGAAGAAGAAGAAACCGTATTGCCCTACTTGTCCACGCCATTTTTTGCCCACGACCTCGGTGGCTAGCACGATGCAGCAGGAACCGATTCCAGATCTGAAGAAACCGTTGGCGAAACGCAAGAACGCGTATACCCAAATGTTTGGGGCAAAGGATATGGCTAAAGCGGTGACGAATGTTAGTAGACAAGAGAGAAATAGAGTCTTTTTCCGACCAAGCCATGAGTCAGCAAGGTATCCATAAACTCCAGAACCTGTCGGAGAAAACAAAAGCCAACATAAGAATCATGTAAAGAGTTTTTTTTCGGGTTAAAATCATGTAAAGAGTTACAAACTGATTTAAGATTTTTGGACCACATGAACTGACCGAAGTGAATTAAACTATTGGACCAACCTGTTTTTTTTTTTACTACTTTGTATTTTATAAAATATTTATAGTTAACTTTCCACTTATTCAAAACGGTTAAATCAACAGAAAATGAAAACTGAAATGAATACAGTAGAACCTCTATAAATTAATACTCGATAAATTAATATACACTAAATATCGCTATAAAATAATATAATCTTATAATCTCAAATTGAGTTTTTGGTTCGATTAGTATATCGATAAATTAATATATCTCTAAATTAATAAAAAAATAAAATGTTGGTGTAATCCCGACATTATTACTTTATAGAGGTTTCACTGAAATATTTTAAAAACTGAATATAGAATGGAAGTGAGCTTTTAAATTTGTTGTGTGGATTCAATTTTTTTTTCTTTTCCGGTTTTCTCCTTAATTATATGAAAATTTTATCCCAAAGCCGAGTAGAATCCGAACAGAGCCAAACCAAAAAAAATGGTTCTCCTCGACAAGCATTCTCCAAACCAAAAAACCGGGTTAAGAGTCGTACCGAAAAGAGAACCGATGAAGAAAAGAGTAGATGGAAGAGCAACAAGAAACTTATGTTGACATATAAGATTCCATTCAGAAACAATAGTGTCTCTCTTTCCTCCGACCCATTCCCACTCTCCGGTGGACATTCCACACATCAAAGAGCCCTCCACGATGGCTCCCGTTGCGGTAAGCCTTGCAGCAGGCTGAGCGTCGGAGAAAATAGAGACAAGAGTTGTCTGAGCATCGAAGGTCCAAGCTATAGAGACCAAGACAGCATGTATGATCTGCGCCAAACCAAGTGCTCCAATGTGTTGCTCTATCACCTCATCAACTGTGAGTGCATAGCCATTGTTGGATGGTTGCTGACTTGTTGCTTCTCCTTTCTCTGACGCTGATGAATCATTTGATATGTTTGATAGAGTCTCCGCAAGATTGGGAGCTTCTTGTTCAGAAGGTTTCATATTTTGTTTATGTTGTTTCAGGTGTAAATAAGTTATTAGGTTCTTGTTTTGTTTGTTTGATATGTCTTAAGTAAGAGACCGTTTATATACACATGGTCGAGCAGCGTTTTGTATAATAAAAGCCAATTGTGGGTAATGAGTCACTATATTTTTTCTTATATTGTGTGTTATATTATTAGTTGCGTCTGATTGGTACACTCATTAGCTTGAGGATTTAATTAAAAATTGAAAGAAAGAAAAACAAGAATTATTATCGTACTAGTAACATTCCTTTATGTATGTAACTCTTTACCAAAACTTTAACTAAAAAAAAAGTGTGTCACGTAACTCTTTAGTTCCCACTAATATATAAAAAATAAATATAACAAAGGACAAGAGTTATGGTTAGAATGCACATAATATGCATGAGGACTGAGGAGAAAAGGAAAAGAAACTTATGATGCATAAGGAGAACACATGGCTGAAAGTACAAAATTAACTCTTTGATGTGGCAACAATGCATGTGGGTTCCAGAACTCATCAAACGTTTGTTTGATCGCGCTTTCAAAGAGTTAGGTTCAGTTGTATGGTTTGGCCGAGTTTGAATTTGAGAAGAAACTCTCTTTGTATAAGAGAACGTATTCATCCGTAAGTACTTTAGTGTTACGTATCGGTATGGTAAATAAGGCATACACACTCCTTACGATATAATATGTGGTTCTACGATTGACAGACACTGGATTTCTTTAGTCTTTACCAAAAGAAAAAATAAAGTAAATAGTTTAAAGAAAAATTTGAACCAATCATGATTATGCGCAAGTTTGAATCAAAGATTTATAAAGTGGTTCTTCTTTTTTTTTTCTATCATCGGTTGGATGATCATAAGGTCCGATCCATAACCAACTCTACAACGAGAGAGAACACGATTTAATGAAGTCGAATTCTGATGAACATGTAAATTGCTTTCCTTATATGTACAAATAGATTATCTATATATATACACACTTGTAACAAAGTTTGTTATACTACTATAAATTACAAAGAGTGCAAACAATTCTACAATTTTATAAGGATATACGTCTGAAAGTTGTACATTCACTACACTAAGTGTTCATAATAATATTTATGTAATGCTGAAATTGTTAATATTTTTATTCATCTGCATAAATGATAATTAATTAGACATAATTTCACATGAATCTTAAACCTCTCAGTATAAAAACAAAATTAAATTATTAACAAATCAATGGATTAAGAAAACTTCTACACATATAATTAATATGATAAAATTAAAAATTAGCATTGATGAAATTTTGATTTTGAAAATGAAATGTAGAACAAACAAATCTAACCTCTAATATAAAAAAGTGAGAATAGATAGAAAAAGTAATTACTTATGAGAAACGTAATCATTTTTTCCTTGATAAGAAACGCAAACTTTTAGCTCAGTTTAATTAGTTTTGTCTGCACAATCAATGGAACACTGAACTTACTCAAGTTTTCCGTTTAAATTATCCATTACTAGAAACCTAAAAAGGCTGTTGCGCAATTGGATCATTAATGAGTATTATAATAATCATGATTAAGATATAGTTATTATATTAAAGAGGTGCGATCATCCGGAGAGGCCATGAAGAAAGTGGATTAAATAGTAGGATTAGGACATTACGTGGGGGTTGAGAGATCTATTAAACCTCTGTATAATTTGTATATTTGATGTACATATCTTTCATTCTTAGCTCTTGCCTAGCTATTTTCTAGCATGTGAATATTTCTTCTGCTTATGTAACCTAAGTTCATCAAATCATAAGCTTTTGCGAGCTATATATATATCAAATACAACGCAAAATTCCTGAATGTCGTTTTCGAGGCTATACTGATATAATTAATATTATGGTATCAGTCTTTCACCCTAATTTATTTTTGATTTATCCCTATAAAAAGAGAGGGTTGTAGTACTGTTCACGAAATTTATTATTTATTTTACATTTTCTGCTTAATTATTTCCACATTTCCTTGCATTCTTTACAATCGACTCGTGTGATTGTTACGAGGATCATCATAATCATAAGTTCATAACTAGGCTTAATTTGATTAATAGCGTATATAACACGTTCTTTCGTTGATACCATGACATAGTGTTTTCCCACATGAATCTTGCATATCTAATCTCGAACTTACTATTTGGCTCCACTTAAGAAAACAGCATATATATTATTGTTCATGAACCTGCCTTGAATATTAATTATCTGTGTTGATGGCATTAGCTCAAACTTATATGATACAAAACTCCAATCACATAACTTTTTTGTTGTTGAAGTATTATATAATCATGAGGGTGAAAATGTTAGAATTATGTTTAGTATTATCGTAATTAATGTAATCATCCAATAACTTTTCTTGATTAAGGTATACTATTTTTTAGGATATTCGTAATTTAAAGCTCCGTTTTCATGTGTTTTCTCGTATCTGATGATAAATTGCGTAAGAATTTGTTATACGTAGACAGATCTATGATGAGAATCAAAAATGTATAATCTATGGCATATTCTGCTTAGATTCCATGTGATTGTATTGGTGCCTAGAGTTTCCACAAATCTTTTACATTTTTTTGGTACAAAAGTCTTTTATATAGTACTTCTATAATAAATAAATAAAACGTGTTAGGACTATCAAACTGATAAAAGAAAATACATGTAACCAGAAAAAGAAAAAAAAAAGGCAAACTAAATGGGTAAATGATTATAGTGTAGTATTGTTACCAAAAAAAACTGAAACTATTATTCACACAAAAAAAGTATTATGTTCCAGTCATGTCAATCAGAATTCACAAAAACTATATGTATAATTTGAAATCTGAATAATATATAACGAAATAGCTATTGCAAGTTATGATTATGTGCATCCGAGTGTGAGTAATTAAACGTACAACATCAAATCATGTTGCAAAGTGACATAAGAAAGAAGATTATTTGGTTCGCTTTGCATCAACCTGATGAAAGAAGCATAAAATGACCGAAGACACTATCAGTAGTGGAATAACTAGTAATGACACGACATAAATGCGATATATAACTATACCAAATAGCAAATGATCATCCAATCGATACTTAACCCAGTATCACTTGTCTTCTTATTAACTAATTCATTACATATAAAAAAGTAAGAACGCGTATCTGATCAATTGTTAGTGGATGACGAGTTGTGGGAACATCGCAAATGCTTCTTTAAAGTTTGGCAAGCTTATATCTATAAACAAATGAACGCCATCTCTACTCTTGGTTCACAATCTCTAACTTATAATACTACAAACAAAACTTCTAAATTTCATAAAGTGAAAATAGTAAAAAGCTTCATAAAACTTAAAGAAAGGTTCGACAACTGTACCCCAAAGATTAATGCCATTTTATCCAGTTTGCTGCACATTTAAAATTTTTATCTACCAAAAAAAAAGTATGTATATCTAATACTTAGAGACCTCATATTCTTGAAATATATACACTTGTAAAATAAGAGACTTCATCATGACATTTGGTAACTGGTTCTTTTCTAGGCCATGGTTTGGTATGATATGCCAAGATGTTTTTATTAAAAAAAAAAAGATATGCCAAGATGTTTTTATTCAAAAAAAAATATGCAAAGATGTTGTTAGATTCAGGTTTATTATGTATTTCCAACTTAAAATCTAAATCGAAATAATATCAGAGTCATATCTTAAAAATTTGAAACCTCTAATTAGTTAATTATTTTTTTTGACCGGATATAAAGGTCGTGTTTAATCTTTAGACTATGTATAGTTTCTGTACTTGATTCGTTCGATCAAGTATAAGTGTTTTAAAATTTTGTGATTTATGTTCGATAAGAACCATCATCTCGAGAAAGAGTATTATGGATAATATATCAAAAGTTAGAAATTTAATGAAACTTTAAGTAATGTATAAAGGATTAAGATCAATCTAATAATTACCAATTAATTTTAAGTTGGAAGTTTGTAATAAATCCAAATCTAATATAGTATAGATATTTCAAATGAGATGCGGGAGATTAGCCATAGTGAAATTCACGAATGTTAACAAAGTATGTAATTTTTGAAGACAGTGGACTCCAGGTCTCTTACCCAAAAGTCTTGTAAGGGTATTTCAGAAGATTAAAGGATCTTTTTTTAAACACTCTGAAGATTAAAGGATTACAATCCAATTTCAAGGAGAAACTATACTATTAAAGATGGTTTGAAAGTGTGGATTTTTTTTTTTTGTGCACAAAAAAGTGTGGAATCTTATAGGGTCGTTTCAGTCATGTGTGTTCCAATATGATATACGTTTATTACTTAAATTTTTTGTTAAATATGTCAAATGGGCTTTTAAAGATTTTCGGCCCAAATTTCGACTAAACTTTGTTCGAGTCGAGCGATTTGTATTGTTTTGTCGGGGTTTGCGACTGCAACTTGTCATCTCAGACAGATCCAGGTGGAGATGTCGCCCACTCGCCCTTCTTGGCTTCTTGCACATGTTCTTGAAGCTTAACCTTTTTTTTTTTGAGTCAAATTCTTGAAGCTTAACATAAACAAATGAGCCTAAACAGTTGAGCTTAGCACAAGCGATATTGTTGACTAGATTACTTTAGCCGGTAGTCACATCACTAAAGACGACCATATTCGTCGCATCACACGGTCCAACATATTCATAATCATGAAGACGACCTGTATATACAATCTCACTAAAGTACACAGATTATAAAATCAATGGATAAATAGCGCTCATAGTTTAGTGTGATGCGGAAACGACAAATGGTAGGACACGTGACTTATCTAAAAACTAACCACTTTACTTGAGCCAAAAATAATAAAAAAGAACTACTTCCCCACGTGTAAATATACTTCAAATCATTGATACACAAAATGCTTTTTCGAAACAACAAAACACAAACATGAATAAAAAGATGGAATCATCCAAATCATTGATCACTTTGATTGGATGCTAATCATGCTATAAGTCGATGGAGTCATCCAAAATTTGTAGTTAATCGACTTCTTAGGATTACTTACAAAATCCAACACTAGACAACTGTATATACCAAAACATGAGTCCAGCTATTATAACTTGCAAACTACAATTAAAAATATTAGAAGTTTATCCATAAATACTTATTTTGTAAAAGAAAATAAAGGAAAAACAAAATATGAAAACAGAAAGACCAAAACGCGAGAGACTGACGCAGTTTTGGAAAACACGCGTCCAACAGAAAGTCCAGTCCAGTCCAGTACACAACACACAACCTTGAGTGTTCAGAATCAGATACACAGATACTACTCACCGCTATTTTTTTTTTTGTAAAAATACTCACCACACTTTTTTTCACGAGAAACTCTCACATCCTCCCTTATATTTATATTTGTTACAACAAATATATAATTTTATTCTCGATTTAAATTTTCAAGTAAATATAAATAGTATAGTAAGTACACATTTGATTAGCTTAAGATACTCATGTCTATAATTTTACGTTAAAAGTGTTCTAAGTTTCTGAAACTACATAAAACAGAAAAAATGCTCAAAATAACAAATAAAATAATATCTATGTGATGTTACAAAAAGGTTACGTACATACATTTACTTTTTCGTTTTGCAAAGATATTACCTCAAGATATAATTTATACTTATGTTAACAGAACACGGTTTCAAAAATCAATTCTTCCGAACTAATTTTTTGTTGCTTCTCCAAATAAACTGAATTTAAATTTGGATAAAAATGTCAACATCTCATTTATTTAAAAAGGAGACAATCTTTAAGTTAGAACTTTCTCTGGTTAAAAATCAACAGTAAAAATCAATGATGGCGTTTTGGATGTGGCTGTTATTTTATAATATATTATTCTATTTTAACTCTAAAATAACGTATTTCTAAAACAGAATTAAATTTTAGTTTAATGTTTTATTATATTTTTTACCTCAAAAAAATTTCCAACTACTTTTTTTTGTTAATAGTTGTTAATAATACTTCCAATTTATAAAAAAAAAATTAACCTAACTATTTATGTTTACAAAACTCTCATAAAATATATTTTTCTTAAATTAAATACTTATTATTCAAATTAAAATAAATCATAAAATATATAAGATACTATATTTTATTTTCTTAGTGAGAATCAGAATATTTTCTCACATATAATCAACTAATGTATTTCGTAATGAACAATAAGACTATTTATTCTTTATTTTTCTAAATTAAAATAACAAATTTATGAAATCATACAATTTCATCATATGCAATATGATTATCTATTGATATAACATTTTTTCAACTTCAATTGGTGCAATTTTTATCATATACAATTTTCTAATTTAATAAAAATTATACATTAAAAGAATATAAAGAAGATAACAAAGTTTTGTTTGTAATTTAAATTTTGTACATGATCCAAATGTTTGTGTATATATCAAATTCAACAAATACAAATGCTATCAAATCGAAATATTGACCTATAAAATAAACAAAATCATCTTTTCCATTTGAACAATACTTCAATTTTGGTAGTTCCAAAAACGAATTATCGGATTATTAAATTATTTATTTATTTTATATTTATTTTAGGTTATTAATGTTTAGTTTAAATTTTTATTAGTTTATGCTTTTTTATCTAAAATTATAAAGGATATTTTGTGGAATATCAAAATTTTATGTTATTATATCATTTTCAATGTTATTTATGTATGAAATAATTAAAGCATTCAAGATTAAAATAATCATTTTATAAATAAAAAAAGTTCAACTGTAAAATGGAATTATGAGTAAGATTATTCCATAAATGAATAATCTTAGTCACTATTTCATTTTGAAGTTATATATAGAATAAGATTAGAGAAGATTTTATTCTAAAATAAAATTTAGAGTAAAAATGGAATAGGATTACTAGTTTTCCATATGCTACCATTAATGTTCTTACAAAAACTTTCGTAATTGTCATTATGCGGATGCTTCTGAAAATAGTTGGAGTCTTAAAGATTGCCCACCTAAAAATAAAATTAACATGCACCATTAAAGAAATAGTCAATGTCACTTTCATACTTTTCTGATGTACGACTTCAACAAGATTCTACTAGATGTTGTCCTCTCCATTTCATTTTAAATCAAGATTCATTCCAGAGTAGACAGTAAACTTTATTCGAATTATTTGTGTACAAATTAAACTTAACCTCTAATAGACTAATTACATACCAAAACACACGGTTTACATTATATAGAAGAGATTAGTTGATCTAAGTTATTTTGTATTTATCAGACATGAGATTTTCCAGTTAAAATTGATACAGGAGATGTTTTTTTTTTATTTTTTGGTAAAAAAAAATTTGGACAATTTCTCGATTTGTGCGTGTCTTCTTTACGCAGGGACCATGCTAATCTACTCTATATCGTTCCAATTTTATCGGATGTCCCCAAAGGGATAATACTTAACTTAACATGTTTATTTTTTATTTTTTATTTTTTTGTTAAAAAAATTTGGACCATTTTTCAATTTGTGCGTGTCATCCTTGCGCAGGGGTCATGTTAATCTACTCTGTATCGTTCCAATTTTATCGGATGTCCCCGAACGGACAATACACAACTAACCAAACAGGAGATGTTTATAGCATACTTAACTTATATACGATCGTACAGCACCATACATGATTAATGGAATATATTTCAACGATAAACGTATGTAATATTAAGTTTGGACACATTTCTGAAGACATAAAATACTAGTTTGGTATTTTGATTATTTATAGAGTGGTTGAAAACATACAAACTAAAAGAAATGATTGCTGGCGAGTTAATACTTACATAGCAAGGTTAGGTGATGGAATGTAATGTTCAAATTTGTTTGGTATTTGTTTTTGGTTATTCAATATTTAAAATTTTATCAATGTTCTTCCACTATTGACTATACTATTTACTAGAGCTGCAGAAACTCTATACAAAATTTCACTAATACTAATATCTACCTATACTAACTAATCAACACATGTTGAAAACACACAAAAGTAACTCGTTGCGTTTTTGAATTGGTGTCTACAGTTTCTCAATAAGAACATTTATATCTCACGAAACCCTTATAGAAAATAAACCATTGATATTTTAAGTAAAGGATAAAACTTACGAGATTTTTTTTAAAATCTACTTAAGTGGCTTTTCTAGAAGGCTTTACCACTCACCACATAAATACAAAAAAGTAAATTGTAATGTCTAACGTCCTCGTATTTAGAGTTAATCTCTCCTCTAAAAGAAACATATAGAAGCAGAAGATCATAATGATAATATATTCGATTACAAACAAAAATGAAAATAAAAACAATTTACTTTTTTCACGACGTAATAATGTCTCCATTTTCAAAAAATTCTTCAATAAATATAAAACAAATTTGCGTATATAAGGAATATGCAATCCTCTTTTTTATTCTTGCTAAAAACGAGTTGTTTAGTTAATTAATTAATTAATTAGACTCGACGAAAAAGATAGAGATCAAACAAAAGTCTTCAGTTTCATACTTCCGGAAAATTAAATAGCTAATAAATAGGAAAAAAAGGATCAGAGTGAGTGAAAGAGAGAGAAGAAGCGTTTCGTTCTCTATTTCGTTTTCCTTCTTCCATTAATACAGACCAATCCTACTCACAAAGCTTTATTCATCTTTCACTTCAGTTTCTCTGTCTCCATTGAGAGTAACAAAATTCTATTAAAAAAAAAAAACTTACTTTTCTGATTCTCATTTAGTTCCTCAAATCGAAAGTGTGGATTTCTGAAAAGAATCCTTCTCGTTCTTTGGTGGGTTTTGTTTTTAAGAGAAGTTTTTGGGGAATCATCTGAAGTTGTTTATAGAAAAGAGAGTCTACCATATTGAGACTAATGAGAGAAGACCATAGTTATTACATTTCCAAACTTTTGTGTAGACTCTGATTACGCTTAAAAGATCTGATCTCAGCAAGAGATTGAGTCAAGAAGAACATAGAGAATGTGGTGGTGGTCTTCTTCATCAAAAGGCCGTTCAAATCTAGAGAGGTTTCTCTTCGGAGTCACTCCTAAGCCTCCTTCCTTCTCTCTTCCTCAGGTAAAAAACGATTTTAATTTACTGTCTCCTCTTCAAAACTCTGTCTTTGATAAACAAATGACATAACTTTGAATCAAACTGTATCACACTTGTGTTTTTTTTGTTTTAAATGATTTGTTTGTGGATTTTCAGATGAAATTTGACAAGACAGACAAATAATTGCATGGTCCATATCACAGAAAAATAAATAAGAGAAATCTAATAGTCACATCATTTTCATGGATTGTATACTACCACGTGGAAACCTGCGACAGAATTGCTTTAGAATATTATTTTATATTCATTAATCAAATAGCTAAAGTGTACTAGATTTGATTTGAATCTTCTTGATGCTCTAAGTATATCCTTTGCATCTGTCTCATTCTGTGTGTCTGTGATTAGGGATCAAAGAGCTTTATTGTTCAATACATGTCAATACCAATGAATGCTAAGACCATGTTGTTGCTGAGTTGGTTGAAATGATGCGAACAGTTTCATCAGAGCTATTTATTGGGGGTGATTTAGGTGTTAATAACATTATGTAATATAATTAGTGGTTTTTGCAAAACTGTGTGTGATGTTTACTGTTTTGTGGTAGCAACAGGGGAAGGAGGAGATAGCTTATTTCAGACTTTGTGATCTCTGGGACTATTATGATGAGCTGAGTGCGTTTGGTTTTGGATCACAAGTTGATTTAAGCAATGGAGAAACCGTTATGCAGTATTACGTCCCATATCTATCTGCCATCCAAATACACACTAACAAGACTGCTCTAATGTCCAGGTACTTATCTAAAGTCTTGATTCATTAACAATATGTTGTCTTTGTGGCTTGGTAATGGAGGTCTCTAGCTATTTGACGTGCATGGTGTCTTTGTTTTTGTGCTGAATGTTATTTTTTTGTGTTGCAGGAGCCTGAATGAGGTGATTGAATCTGAGAATAGTGAGTGTTGGAGTGACAGTGAGAGTGAAAAGTTGCTGTCAAGATCTATGAGCAATGATTCAAGCAAAACATGGGATGCTGTCTCTGAAGATTCGGTTTTTGATCTGGATGGTAGTCTATTGCTGCGAGAAAAACTTGGTTACCTTGACTTTAAGTACATTGAAAAAGATCCTCCTTACAAGCGGGTTCCTTTAACCGACAAGGTTCTCTTTTCTCTCTACGTGATCACATTATCTTCTTTTTAACTTAATGAGCTTTGTTTTTGAAGCAAAAGTATCGTTCTTGATTTGTCTTCAGATAAACGAGTTGGCTGAGAAATATCCGGGACTGACGACCTTAAGGAGTGTGGATATGTCTCCTGCAAGTTGGATGGCTGTTGCGTGGTAAGTACTCAGTCTTTAGTTAACACAACCGTTAATGTACGTTTTCTTAGTTTTCAGATTGATATATGTGATGGTTTTTGATGAATAAGGTACCCAATATATCACATCCCAAGCTGCAAAAATGAGATGGACTTGACGACAGGCTTCTTAACTTATCATACTTTGTCTTCATCTTTTCAAGGTAAGTATTATCAATCACTCTGCCTCTCACTAACGTAAGAAACAAACACCAGTTTTTGTTTATTTTATTAACGGCTCTAAAGCGCAGATAATGTGGTGGAAGGAGATTCTAGCAACAACAAAGTCAAGGAAGAACCAGACTGTTGTGTTGTAAACAAGAGAATCCCATTGCCTCCTTTTGGTTTAGCTGCTTACAAAATGCAAGGAGATCTATGGGGAAAGACAGGGTTCGACCAGGACCGGTTGTTTTACCTTCAGAGCTCTGCAGATTCATGGTTGAAACAGCTAAATGTTGATCACCATGACTATAACTTCTTCATAAACTCCAACTTTTAAGATCAGTCAAAGGGGTCCTCTTAACGTTTTACTCTTTCTTCCAAACACTAAAAAAAAACATAACCCTGAAGTGTTCTTTATTGTTTCAAGCTCCTTGTTTCTGTGTGTTTCTTTGTTGTTGTCTGGCTCGTTATGTTGCTTTGGTTAGCAACAGCCACCGAAGAGTTTTTGTTTCCTCACAAGCCATGGAAGTTACTAAGAAGAGAACAGAGTTTTCGTTGCGGTGAAATGTGAAATAAGCGGGTTTTTTTTCTTGCATGAGTGCGAGACCATGTAAATGAAGTTGGCTACTCTTTTACTTCTCTTCTGTCTCTTTTTTTATATTATATATTAAATGGATCTGTGAACTCTGGTTTGTACTT
The DNA here is from genome assembly GCA_932364175.1 of Eruca vesicaria subsp. sativa. Lineage (NCBI taxonomy): Eukaryota > Viridiplantae > Streptophyta > Magnoliopsida > Brassicales > Brassicaceae > Eruca > Eruca vesicaria. The sequence continues at coordinate 672,858 of CAKOAT010264042.1, read as the reverse complement.
TTCTGTCTGAATATATAAAAGTCTCTGCCTTTCTTGTATGTCGGTAAAGAACATATGGTTTGCAATGCAAACATGTGTAAGAATATGTTAAGGACTATACAATAAAATAATAAAACATAACTTGAAAATCCATCAAATAGGTTTCAAATGAAAACATTTTTTGGTTAGATTTGATGTCTTTTGTTTGTTTTCTAGTTCTCTTTTTCTATTTAGTCGCTTTTCTGTTTTCTTTTGCAAGAATTATTTTTTCTCTTGACCATATGTTCCTTTGCATTATTTTTGATACCGTTTCTACTTTCTTTCGGTTACTAATTAAATTTGACTCAAGAATTGATATGTTCTGACATAGTCTGACTCATTCCTCAACGAATAAAAGACTTAGGTGAGACTTGGAACTTCAAAGGATTAGGTTGAACTGAAACAGTCAAAACTTTCTTTTCTAGCTCAACAACATTATTAGCGAGTCAATATTTTAAAAGAAGCTGTTCGTTTTTGCTATACTGGTCATAGATTACTGGTGGTGATGTTTTGTTGATTTCTTCAATTTATAATAAAATAAAATTTTATTATTTCAGTTTCTATAGACTGTTCATCCTATAGGGATTCCAAATCTCTGATAATATAGTATTTATCGCTTGCAAAATATGGACGTAGAGCATATCTTAGTTGATTGGTAATATATAAACATTAAAATCTTAATCAACAGACAAGGCTAACTCATACTTCAGCATATTCATCTATCACACTAAAAATTTTAAAATAATGGAATCTCTAAACGAATGGCCTGTATAGTTCGTCGACGATTGAAGAGTGGATTTTAGTTGTGTATGAAACTACGAGTGTTGAAATGAATTTTAGACAACACTGTTTTTGATCCAATGCTAATAAACCTTTGGCATTTATATTTGTGAAATTTAAATGAATGTATGTAGATTTTCATGTACATATCACAGGTAACAATCTAAAAGAAAATTATCCAACCAAACTTAGAAAAAAAGATATTAAATCTGAAAAATCAATCCCCCTAGTTTTCATTAAGGAAACTAAAGTTCGAAAATATAGAAATGATTTGAATTCAGTAACCGAATATTCTCATTCCTAAAACAATACAGGTAACAAAATCTTAAAGAATTATCCAACCAAAGTAAAATATACGAAGATTAATCCTCCTAATTTTATATTAAAGAAGTCAGAAAAGATTTGAAAAAAATCAGTAAACGAATATTCCCACTTCACATTAATACACATAACATTATTTATTAAAATTAAAATTATTATTATTCTCTCAGGAAATCTAATTTCTTTTAAAGAGAAAAAAAAAATATCTGGAGTAGGCCTATAGTTTCTTCATCACCGAAACTGACACAAAAGTTCTCAAAAGTAGAAGACACCGTGACGCGTCTTCTTCTCTTTCTCAACACTAAGTGGAAAAGCTATAGACTTTCTCGGAGGAGGAGATGGTTTCGTTCTCTGGCTTCGCCTTCGTCACTGGCTTCTTGCTGGGACTACTCGCCGTCGTTGCTGCTGAAGTTGCTGCCTTCTTGTACCTTGTCAAGCGCTTGAATCGGAAGAGGAATCTTAGCTCAGATCCAACATTGAACGGCTCTGAGAATCCTCCCATTGATTTCAATCTCAACAAACAGGTAAAAAGTTTCATTCTTTCTTGCTTGTTGTTAATAAAGGTGCTTCCTTTGGATGAGATTCTGATTAGTTCTTGATCACTGTGATGAAAGATGTTTGCTTTTTTAATTTTTTGATCAAAAAGATGTTTGCTTTGAATGTTTATTTATTGCATTTGTATTCAGGGAGTGATTTGGGTTTTGGAGTTGGATGAGAGTTTAAAGGAGAAGTTACCAAAAGAGCCAAAGAAGAAGATAAGTCTCTTGGAGGTGCATCCAATCAGAAAGTTTGCTCGTATCAAAGACCATAAGCTCATTTTAACAGATTCTGATAGCAACAAGACGGTTATAACTCTTAAAGGTTGCTCCGTTGAGGCTGTTTCAGGCTCTGAACTCCCCACAAGAAAATGGTACTTGAATCTTCTGTCATTTGCTTCTCTTGTACAAGTGAATATTACATTATAACTGTTTTGTTTTGTGTCTGTGTTTATTAGGGCTAAAAGATTCCCTATCCAAGTAGAGAGCAAGGCTTTAGACTTGTACAAGGGGAACCGTGTGTTTTACATCTATCTCGAGACTTCTTGGGAGAAGGAGTCTTGGTGTAAAGCACTTCGTCTTGCTGCTTGCAATGATCATGAGAGGTTTATCTGGTCGACTAAGCTGAAAGATGAGTTCCGGAGCTATATGGCTTTGCTTAATGCTGCATATCCTTCTTTTATGAAACCATCAGCTGGTTTTAGTTTTGAGTCATTGGACAAGGGGGTTAAGGTAGAGAATCCTTCATCAAAGGTTCGTTTGTTCTGGAAGAAGTTCTCGAAAAAGTGCTCAACCAAAGTGAATCTACCCCCGATTAACCGTGAAGAGAAGAAGGGGTCGTCAACACGTGCTTACCAAGACTCACAGTCCAACGGTAGCTCTGGAAGGAGTAATCCAGCTAGAAAGATTCGAGATAACATCCCTGAGGAAACCGATGTGGGAGCTTTCTCACGTTCTTGGAGTCATGGTAGTCATGCTTCGGATGTTGACTCTGAAGACAAGTTTTTCGCTGATGAAGGAAGTTTGGCGTGGAACTTGCTGATCTCTCGACTGTTCTTTGATGTCAAACAGAACACAGGGCTAAAGAATGTCGTGCACGAACGAATCCAGGTCTGGTTCAATGGAAATGAAATCTTTTACTACATCAGGATTTGCTAATTTTAATCTCTTTATCGAACTGTTTTGGTTTAACAGCGGGTGTTGTCCAACATGAGGATTCCCAGCTACATAGGAGACTTAATCTGCTGTGATGTAAAGATTGGGAGTCTCCCACCTTATATACATGGTACAAGGATTCTTCCAATGGAGATGAATGGTGTGTGGGCGTTCGAACTAGATGTTGAATACACTGGTGGTGCTGGACTTGAAGTTCAGACACGCGTTGATGCTCGAGAGGAAGATCTGCAGAAAGGCATAGCTGAAGGAAAACTGCAGCCAAATTCTTCTGGAGATGTTTCCTCTGAGTTTCTTGAAGGTCTTGCAGATTTTGAGAAGCAGTTAAGTGTCCCTGGAGGAACTGTTGATGGACAAGATGTGAAAATTGAAGGAAGCGATAAAGCTGGTTAGTTTATCTTGATGATGGGTTGTGTGTTAATATAATCATTTTGCTTTGTGATCTTGCGTGCTGCTTTGAAGCATTTATACTAAAGTGATTTATTTCTTTGCAGATGAATCAAAGGGGTCAAAAGGTACAAAAGCAGCTCCGAACAATGGATCTAAGTGGAAGTCTATTCTTAAGAACATCGCTGAGCAAGTCTCCCAGGTTAATCTTTGTCTCTGTTTGTAATAGGAGCTCCTTTTTTTCTCAGCGCTTGTAGTATCTTAGACCGTCTCTGTTTGTGAACTGTAGGTTCCAATTACTTTGTCAATAGGAGTCTCTTCGCTTAGAGGGACACTGCGTGTACACATGAAGCAACCTCCATCTGATCAACTATGGTTTGGCTTCACAAGCATGCCTGAGATTGAATTCGACCTTGTTTCATCTGTTGGTGAACACAAAATCACAAACAGCCATGTAGCTATGTTCTTGATCAACCGGTTTAAGGTAAAAACACTCTGCTCCTTTGTTTCTTAAGGAATATGAAACAAATATGTAAAGACAAAATCTCATCATGCAGAACGGGATACGAGAGGTCATGGTGCTCCCCAACTGCGAAAGCGTAACCATTCCATGGATGATAGCTGAAAAGGATGATTGGGTCCAACGCAATGTTGCACCATTCATGTGGCTGAATCAAGACTCAACTAGTGATCACGAGAGCTTCGAAGCTGCAGAAGCGAAAGCTAAAGCTGACAAGCCGTCAAATGCTGAGCAAACGAAGAAAACTACCAACGTTCCACAGAAGCCAAGAGTTGAGGAAGAACCTGTGGCTACACAACCACCAGCTAGCTCAGCAGCTCTTACAGTAGAAAGTGATAAATCCTTAGAAGAACTCAAGACTCCGCTCCTGGAAAGCAGTGAAAAGCAGGAAACAGCAGCACAAGGAGGCAACGACGGAGAGATTGTTCCGGTTAGTATCCAGAGATCGGTTGTGCCAAGTGAAGAGGTTGATGCAAACGCAAAGGGTAAGAAGATGGGAACAAAGGAGAGGATGTTTGATTTTAGGAAGAAAGTTGGGGAGAAGTTTGAAGAGAAGAAACGTCACATGGAGGAAAGAAGTAGACAGATAGTTGAAAAGATGAGAGGACCATGATACTTAAAAGGTTTTAGAACATGAAGAAGAAGCTTCTTTATCTTTTTCATCTTTCAGACACAAGAGTGAACAAGAAAGTCAATATAGATTTAGATTAGGACATTGTTGTTACTTGTATCCGTATATGTTTTGGTGAAAATATCAAAAGAACTCATTGCGGTATCTCTCTTTATTCTTATTATTACAACAAACAAAGAGTAGCATCAAAACAGAGATTCTATGCATGTGATTTCATCATACAAACAAAGACGAGAAGCAGAGAGACAAAGTGGAAAGCCCCATCTAGTAATCTTCAGGGGCCAAAGGCTGATGAGTGGTGTGAAGAGTAGGTGGCTCAGTGGGGATGACCATGTACTCATATATAAGAGCGGCTAAAGCACCACCGATGAATGGTCCAACCCAGTAGATCCAATGGTCATGCCATCTCCATCCAACCAATGCTGGACCAAAGGCTCTAGCTGGATTCATTGAAGCACCAGAGAACGGTCCACCTATCAATATGTTTGCACCAACTATGAGTCCAACGGCAAGTGGTCCTATAATCCCAAGGCTTCCACGTTTTGGATCAATCAAAGTCGAGTAGACAACGTAGACTAGGCCAAATGTTAAAATGATCTCCAACACTAGTCCGTTTAGTACACCAACACCTGATGCTAAACGGAAACCAATTGGTCTCTGCATGAACATAAGACAATGTTTAAATGCTTATTAACTGAAATGGACAAGTATGATGTTGTTTAGTGGTACCATGCCGTTTGTGCAGAGCCTTAGCAATAGACAAGCGAGGATGGCTCCAAGAAGCTGAGCTATCCAATAGTAGATGGCACGGACCGCAGAGATTCTGCCTCCAATAAGAGCACCAAAAGTGACTGCTGGGTTAACATGTCCACCAGAGACATTGATAGCTGCAGAGACAGCAGCGAACAGAGCAAACGCATGAGCTAACGCTACTAGTACCAGTCCTCCTGGTGTGTTTGTCCCAACATGAGCCGCATGGTCCCAATACAACTTATCTGAGAAAAAGAAACACACAAGCCATGTCACATATGTAAAGACTTAAACTATAGATCAATCATCAGAAACGGTACCGAGAGAGAGGATGGAGCCTTCAGCAGCAAAGACGAAGACAAAAGTGGAGAGGAACTCAGCTAAAGTGGCTCTAATGGAGTCAGGGTGTGTAGCCTCATCGGCTCTACCGAAACCATACGCTCTACGAGCTGATGTTGCCATTATAATCACAGACACTTTGAATTGACAAGGATGAGTGAAGACGAAAGATAGAGGTGGTATGAAAGAGATAGAGTTTAAAAGAAGCCAAAAAGAAGGACAGATGTGAGACTTGAGAGTGTTGAGATGGACACGTAGCGTTTAAATTGCATGCATTTTACTTAACTATGTCTTCTATCTTATTTTTTCTTAGAGTTTGTGTTCGTGTATATATCATTTTCGTCTGACTACTTATCTTCTCTAGGTAAGTTTTTGAACGAACCTTAAGGTTCCAGGTTTATAATTTGCATGTCTCCGTGTGCATATGTTATGTCTGCGTATGTGTTGTTCTGACTATGCATAATGCATGCATGTGTGCCAAGTAGGTTAACGAGTACGAATTTTCTAGAATTACGAAAAACAGTCAAAGTTATGTGGTTTCACTTACGGTCGAGCTCGTACATCTATCCCTCTACGTAATTTAAGATTCTTACTAGGAATCTAAGAAATTGTAGCAACTACACTAATTTTTTTTTTAACCACGAGATAGTGGTCTAGTGGTAGGCGAGCTTTGGGATTTGCTATGCAATTTGGATTCGAAGGCACCCCACTATATCTTATCTTGTGGCCACGCGGATATGAGTTTATTTTACGGTCTATTTGAATACTCAGAATGAGGGTTCATCCGTGAGCTACACCACGCCTTTGAAGATTAGTCTGGGTCTCTCTATGAGCCTGAGACCTGAAATACCCTAAGATTAAAAAAAAAAAACAACACTAAATTTTGGTAACACTTCTAAGTTCACCAAAGGAACGAAGTATCTATATGTTACCAGTGGTCATATGATCTCTTGGTTAAGAATGTATGTATATACACATATACACTGATTCGTCAAATTCTCTTACCGACATTGTAGAATCAACTGTTCTTCAGACAACCAAACAAATAGAGATAGAAACTGCAGCTCTATAGAACTGACAACCAGGACCGGCTCAGAGTATTTATGGACACCCTTGGGCAAAATCATCTTTTTACATATGTTTATGGATAATTTCAAACTTTTAGGTCTTTATTCCATTTTTAATTAAAAAATTAGGTTTTCTCTTTAATATTATTTTTATAAAAATAGAGTTGGACTCCGGGGTCCATGTCTCTCTGCCCCATGCCCTAAACCGATGGTCCTGCTGACAACATAAGCAAAGAAGAAGCCTTACTCGCATTGCAATCCTCTCTTTTTTTGGTGCTGATAAAGACAAAGACTACAAGGACGAAGATGAGCTAGGAAGAAGAGAACGGAGGAGAGCATGATGAGTTCAGTTGTACCACTGACGAGTCTAATGGTTCACCCTAAGGTGTTGCCTCTATTAATTACATGACTTTTTTATTGTATTTATTTTTAATTTTGTGATAGATTTTTTTTTTTTTTAAAGTATATGAATTTCACTTTTTTTTTTTTTTCAAAATGAGCTTGTTTGCTTAATACAAAAGGTTTAAATCATTCTAGCCCATCCTTTGCCCAAAAAAAAATTAAAACAAAGAATGGCCAACAGGAAGAACTACGTGACTGCATAGATTAGTCAAACTTCAGCCATAGTAACATCAGGTTGCGAAAATTCTTGCGCTCCCTTCAGCCATAGTAACAAAAAAAATTCAGCCATAGTAACTTTGTGATAGATACACTTCCATGAATGCAAATAGAAGCTATTTCAAACATAAAATGGTTACCGGATGTTATGAGTTGATGCCTAGCTAGAGTAGTCTCAAAATATTAGCAGAATCTTTTTTCAACAATACGGATTTAAACTAAATATGTTGATACAATAACAGTAAACTACTATGTTTCATACGGTCAAATTAATTATCACTATCTGGATTCGAACTTATAGTGCAGGTTGCTGACCAGAACAAAATTAATATTAATTTTCCTTAAAAGTAGTTGACTTTACAAATTAACAAATTCATTGCATTTTTGTAATAGATCATTTGCATACGGAAAGAAAAAAGTGGTGATAAAGTTGTGACTTGTGAGTGACTCTATGCATATCTAACCGTCATTACAAACTTCTTTAGTTTATCTTTGATCAGTTCAGCGATCGTGATCCATCTCAATCCCATAGTAGTTAATTTAACTCAAAATATAATGGATATATTAGCATATGCAGAAGTTAAAAAAAGTGACAATTTATTTATATTTAGAGATGAATGGACGAAAAAGTTGAATAGAGTGCGTTATGTAAGAAAGTGCCGACCAGATGAGTGTGACCACGGTTGGATGTAGATAATTAAACTTTAATAACCTTAATCACCTGTCAGGACCAACTATACTTTACCTGCTAAACCTCATTAAAGTTCCTTTTTTTGGGTATTGTATTATCCGTAGGTTTTTATATTCATATGTATATTATTTGCTGAAATATTAAATTTCAATTATATGTATATATACATTGACTAAGATCAGAGCCGTCCCGATAAATTTGTTGGTCTAAATCATATTTATAAGCGGTGGCTTATGTTTCATCATATATTTATACAAAAAGATTAAAAATAAAAAAAACTAACATATCTATTTAGGTTTTATAAACAAAATCAGATGACTCTCAGTTATATATTATCCTTAGTATTTACTTTCTCTTACAACAATTAAAAATCAAACTTTAGTTTTTTTTTGAACACAAAATCAAACTTTAATTAATTTATTTGAAAACACATTAATTTATTTGAAAACACAAGACATAAGAGCACCCCATCAGTAAACTTGGGGATGGAGTTCACAACTATTATTTTTTTCAAATTTTTTCTTTTGTTTTTAAAAAAAAAGAATAGATCAATTTTGGACTACCACATGTCGTAGGGTCCACGGAACAGTGATAATTCAGGTTCATCATAGTGAACTCTAACGAGACAGGTTCATAAGTTTGACTTTATTATATTAATTTTTTTTTGGAAAGTGTGAGAGTATCCTTCGTTAATTCTTAATAGAGGTGCTCTAACAAATCAGTAGCTAAAATAAGATAGAAATACTTACAATATAAACATAATTTGCAATGACATTTCTAACCAAAATAAAATAAACAAACTACAATCTTAAAAACACGACACAAAGTCGAAATACAAAGTCAGTGGTGTTTTATAACCATTCAACTAGAATTATTGTTTCAAAATGGCCTTAATAGAAATAATTTGTGGCCTGAATTCATGCTTCATAGGGCTTATGGGACAGGGCCGGTCCTGGGCCAAGCCTAATGAAACATTGGCCTTGGGCCCCCAAATTTTTTGAAAAAAGTTCCATGCATATAGGCTCCTAAAAATTTTTGTTAGGCCCCCAAATCCATAAGAAAATTTTTTTTTAGGTGAAATTATTAAAAATTGGCCTTAGGCCCCCTTATTTTCAGGGCCGGCCCTGATGGGAGGACGGCACTGACTAAGATATACATTAAATTTACTGATCAATGAAGAGAATTAACAAAATTTGATTAGCTTCTTAATTATTTTTTTATTAGCATGACTTTAGTAAAGAAGAAAAGCGTATGCATGGAGTCGAAACATTTATGTTGTATATTTGTTATATGTAAGCGGTTATAATTATTTTGGTAATAGAATAGGTGTAGGAAGAAACAAGTACTTTGAGTAATTTTGTAAAATGCGTGAGTAGGAGATTTAAAAAAAAAACAAATATGTATGTATATTATGGACTATGGTGTTTATTGTGGTATATTGATCGAAGTGGTAAACTGTTTCAGATTTTATTCATTGATTTATGATTAACATGTGACTATGCAACATAACGGTGTACTCAATGCATAATGCTGTTATGAACACGTTATTCTCACAATTTTGAGTTTATCTCATTTTCTTGGTTTCATAGAATACATAATGCTGTTATGAACACGTTATTCTCACAATTTTATTCTCATGTAAAGAAATACGAATGGCTTGTTTTTTTTTTCTCAAAAAAGTTCATGTATAATCAATTTTTTCGTGTGTTCGCCAGACTTAGACTTCATCAAAACAAATTCTTACTATTTTTAGATACGCGAAATTCAGATTGAACAATTAATTCTTTAATCTGTGCAGACTATGTTTATATAATTATTCAAAAATACATAAAAGATCAACCATAAAAATATTATGGAAATCAAAATCCACTAGTAGCTTAGTGTTACCCAATCAAAACAGCATATAGGGTAAAAGATGATCTTGAGTATCTATATTAATCATATCTAAGTACACAATGTAAGATTCTCGTATATTCAATCTAACATATTTGTTTTATCAATACTTTGTAATAAAAAAAATTAGGTATTACTGTCGATACTGCTCTCTTTAATAGTTGGACTGAGGTTAGTGTTCAATTCACTTTTTCTCCACAGCTTCGAATTGGTGCTTCACAGCCTTCACTTACTCTATAAACTAAAGTGTCATTCACAAAATCCAAAATCGTTTCCGCTAATAATCTTTTTTTATCATTCAACTTGCTATAAACTCAAGTAAAATAGAGTGATTAACTTTGTCCTATTCTCCGTTAAGTTTAAGAAAATACTGAGAAAGAAGCTTTAGTGATTTGGAACCTCACTCATGCATATTCTCTAAGTTCTTTTATAATATTCAGTCAGTACATGCACAGATTATATATTAGATTCATACCTGCTTTAGCTTATTATTATCCTGTACATGCATATTCTATCTTTCTTTGTTTGTCGGCGTAAATAACACTATTTTATCCTGTTATTATATCTTTTTTTCCTGTTATTATGTTATTTTGAGTCGATAGAATCAAAATTCAATCAAAAGACATGACTCGGATCCTTTACTTCGGATTTACGTTAGTTAACTCATATGGTCAACTAATCAAAAGGCCAACCGGAGAAAAATGGCGGCAAAAGTCAGCCACATGGCTTTCATTGACTCTTTCCGTACGACAATTTTTTCGAAAGACCATTCATATGTATATAGGTAAATCTCCAAAATATCACCTTTCTAAGTTTATGTCACAAAAATAATTTTCAAAAACTGAAATAATTAAAATAATATTTTATCTTTTAAAATTTTTTAAAAATTTATTTTTCAAAAATTGAAATCTTATCCCCAAAACCTTCCACTCCCCAACTCTAAATCATAAAACCTAAATTTTAAACCCTAAACCCTAAATCCCACCTCTTAACTCTAAACTCTAATGTCTAAATTAATTTATTATTGAGATATATGTATATATTTATCTCTTTTGATAAAATATTAAGTGCTATTTTGTTCATTTTTATTCTTTAAGTGTTATATTTGTAACAAAAAAAATTTTAGTGCTATCTTAGTCATTTTTTCTATGTATATTTTCCTTTTTTATATTATAAACTGGTTTTAATCATTCAAAAGAACCTGAACACATGTCCTAACCTGTTCATTTTTGGGTATACACTATAAAATCATTTGCGCTATTAACATTTTTCACACTCTATTTATCACACACAGACGTAACAAAATAGAATAAATTAAAGGTCGATAGTACTATATGATAATCTATATATATCTTCACTTTAATAAAAATTTATATAATTGTATGCTGATAAAAATTATATAATGTATTGGAAGTGATGTGCTCTCGAAGGAGCACTTTGCAGAAGTTGGAAACTCCCTAATTATAAATTGGCTCTTACGACCGCCTCATCTATTTTATAATGTATAACCAAAAAATTGTCATTTCACTGAGATTTATGATCACAATGCAATTCTATATATAAATGTCTCAAGCGTGTGAAGGAAACATGCACACACCATCCAGTATACCATTTTACATTAACATATAAACACCTTCCATATTGAAAAATACAGCACATAACACATGGCTAACTTGAAAATTTGTCTGTGTTTGTTCCTGATCTGCGTTTCGTTGTCGCCATCATCAGCATCTCGGCCGCTGCAGCAGCGGTTTGCGAACGCTTACGGAACTAAACGTGGGCGTATGATGAGAGAAGCAGAGAAAGTGTTGAAAGCTAATATGGAAAAGCTAATGGAGAGAGGTTTTAATGAGCCCATGAGACTTAGCCCTGGAGGTCCCGACCCTCGTCATCACTGAGTATGAACTCTCGTAGATTTAAATTTGCAAGGATGTATTTTTATCGATCGAGAACCGCTTTAGAAGAAATTTATATTGATCCTTTTTGTATTTAGTCTTGTTTGTTTGTTCGGTGTAACCAGAAATAAATTGATGCGTTTGTTCATCACACAGTTTATGAATCGGTGCATGGTTTACGTACCCTATACATTCTAAACTATAGTATTCTAGTGGAGTCTAGAGACAATGAGGACGTTGGCATATAAAGTATGTATATAAGAATTAAAATGTAAGGAAATGGTCTGAGAAGTGCGGTTAAATTAATTTAATTTATCATGTCTAAATTCACTAATGGCTCGTGTAGATATACGATTGAAAAATTGTTTGAAAAGAATATATATTATTTATGTACTCTTTTCTCCACATCTTCACCATTAAAGCAAATATATATACGTCTATTAAAAAGTGAGAGATAGTGATTGAAGTTGAAGGAAATTAAACATTTTTGAGTTCGAAGTCAACGTCTCTAATCTTATCCTCCCTACTCAAAACCTCAATTTAATATTATTTTCAGGGACCAAATCCTTTCATTTCAAAATTTCCATATTTTTCTTACAATTGCCATAAATCCTGTTGGCATTTGCCTGTAATTCTCTAACCAATCTACGAAGAAGAATAAGGATTGTGGAATATTTCTGTATACTAGTAAAAACAGAGAAAATAATACAATGTGAAGGATAAACTGAACAGTCTCAGGATCAAAACAGAACGCTGAGAATTGGTTAAACCAATACAGAACGCTCATCCAACGACCACCTTCCCAACAATGCTCGGGTCAAAATTGGTTTAATCAAGCCATTGAGGTCTCAATTTCAGGCCAATACATGGGCCATAGATGAGCTTCTTAATCTTAAGTTGATACATGTGATCCTAATGAGCTTTAGCCCATCATAACTTAAGTTCTCAAAGTTGGCCATGAATCACGCCACAAGAGACCAAAGACTATACTGTGTACGCTGCATACGTAATGTATAAATGCTTCTAAAATAACTGATCTAAAACTAGAAGTGGATCATCCCACGTGGAGGAGATGACCAAAGAGAGGCATGGGTCTAAAACGATAATATACGTTGGGAACTGTGATTATGGATTATCTCACTCTATGTCGTCCCATCCGCCACTCCCTCCCTTTATTTTATTTCTACGTTTGTTAAAATTCCATTCACATTTGATGATTAGGTGTGTAGTATATATATAGATGCAACTCTCTCAACACACACAATATATTGTATATCTACAAGTATATTCGATTACTCTCAAACACATTATTTGTAAGAGAGAGATCATAGAGATTGACATGGCCACTACCACCTTCTCGTCTCGTGGTGTACAAACGATGAACACCATGCTCGTCAAGTAAGTCGCGTCTTTATACCTACTTTGCATGACATACTGAATAATGCAGACCATATGCAATCTTACACATGGAACATATATGTATAGGCCGATGCTTAGGAAATCGATCCACAAGAAGAGCGCATCGCACGACATAGTGAGGGAGACGGTGAAGACAGATGGAGCCGGCTGCGGGGCAGGAGAGGAGATGAAGACGACGAGAGGTTTCTCCCTGGCTGGAGAGACGTCATCGTCAGCGAGTAGTTGGGTCCCACATGAAGGAACGGGAATATACTATCCAAAGGGACAGGAGAAGGTGATGCAAGATGTGCCTCCTCCTCCAGCTGGCAGCCAAGTGGACGAGCTCGTTAATTGGTTCTCTTGATAAAGTGGATCACACTTGTCTCTTGGATCATCTCGACTTCAAAATTGTTCTCTCTATAAGTCTAATTATTGTTGTAAAGAGGAAACTTTTACTTCTCTGCACTAGAACTATGGTATGATCCACCGTGTGTGTTTATAAGTGGATATGTATGGTCATATAACGAATGATAAATGAATAATAATGATAAATGAGTATATGAATGAACTGGGTTAAGTACCAATGCATGTAGTAGTAAGTTAGTAACCAAGTTCCCAAGTTATATATGCTTAATGGATGTTTACATTATTTTGTTTGCTGATTACCTTCTAACCAATCAAGTAACGCTTTGTTTAGTGTCAAACCTTATCCAAGTGAAATTAATTATCACCATTACAACTGCAAGTTGTAACAAAGAGAAAAGTTACGTGGGACCAAAGCTAGACTTTGTCTTCGAGAGAACCATTGGCTACTACTAGTCTACTATCAGACAAGAACACAAAGATGTCTTTTTTTTTTCTTTCAAAGAACATAATTTTATAGAATCTAGATCCTTTGAACAAATGGCTCTTCTTCATTAAAATCCTATCTTGTGGATAAAACAAAATTACAAAAAAAAAAAACCAAAAAATTCAGAAAAAAAATCCGTTTCTTTTTTTCAAAGGTGGAAGCTTTAACTGCCTTGTTGATTTGGAGTCGTTTTAATGGCGCTTGCAAACATATCTTTGCGCTTCAAGTTTCCATCTTCTTCCACGTTCAACAACACTTCAATTTCCCTTAGAAAACCTTCTTCCATTGCTTGCTCCAACGCCGGAGATGACGGCGGCAAAGGAGCTGTTGACGGTGCCTCAAAGCCGAAGAAGTTATCGGAGCAGTCTTCATGGGAAGTAAAAGATTCAGAAGGGAAGGATTATCTTTATAGGCTTGGCGCGGAGTCAGATAACGTTAACATAGCTGTGGGAGCAAGAGCCGGGATGATCGATGACGTGTTCATCGGAGACTTTCTTGGCAAAGATTGTTAAGTCTCTTTTTTTATTCTTTTCATGTTTGGTTCGGTCTCTCTCTGTGATTTGGAGTTAACAGAGTTGTATTGTTCTGTTACTTTTGCAGCTGATATTGTGTTTGATTACCGTCAGAAGGCAACAAGGTCCTTTGAACATCTTCAAGGAGATTATTACATTGCTCCAACCTTCATGGTAACTTGTGCTCTATATATCTGCAAGTAATGCAGCTAATGGGTTTTGCTTATATCTTTATTCTTGTGTTTTTTTTTGGACAGGATAAAGTTGGTAAGTTAGAACTGAGCTAAGCCTTGGTGAAGATTATAAGTTGGATGGTAGTGTTGGTTCATATATGAACATGCCTCAAAAGTCTGCAACTTTCAAGATAGTCTTTGCTACAATCTTTTCACATTTGACTTAACATGTATTGTGTTCTGCAGCTGTCCACATTGTGAAGAACTACCTTGCTAGTTCTCTAAATATCAAAATCCCATTGATCTTAGGTAATGTGAATGCCCCTCCTGGTTCTCTGTTTAGATTCAGTGATTGAAACTTTGTTACCATTTCTTGAACATTGCGCTTGTTTTTTTGGGGTGGCTAGGTATCTGGGGAGGTAAAGGACAAGGGAAAACGTTTCAGACCGAACTTATATTCAAAACCATGGGAGTCGAACCTGTTATAATGTCTGCTGGAGAGTTGGAGTCTGATAGAGCTGGTGATTTTCTCCAACTCTGATTTAAATATTTGTTTACTTGGGTCTTATGTAGTAAAAGCACTAGCTAACAACCTGCTTATCATTGTGATATTCCTGACAGGGGAACCGGGAAAACTCATACGTGACCGTTATCGAACAGCTTCACAAGTCATTCAGAATCAAGTTAGAAGCTATTCTTATCATTCCCAAGTCTTGTTAACATCTCTTTATTTATACAAAGATTGGCATGAACTTTGATGATTATGATGACATGTAATGCAGGGGAAGATGAGTGTTCTCATGATCAATGATATTGATGCTGGCCTTGGTAGATTTGGTAAATAGTCTTATAGTCAAATCCCATATAGTTTAAAGTTATCTTGTGACACCTCTGCTCTTATTCCCTTGAGGTGATTTTAATCGAGTTTCTTTTCTATGTCCAGGGGAAACACAAATGACAGTGAACAACCAGATAGTCGTTGGTACTCTGATGAACCTTGCGGATAATCCTACAAGGGTAAGTGTGGGACAAGACTGGAGAGAAGCTGACACTGTAAACAGAGTTCCTCTCATTGTCACAGGAAATGATTTCTCCACGCTATATGCTCCACTGATCCGTGAAGGAAGAATGGAGAAGTTCTATTGGTAAAATGATCCTGGAACTATGGAATCTTTCTTCATTCAGACAAAAAGCTTTAAGTGTTTGGTGTTTTTTTAAAACAGGCAGCCAACTCGTGAAGATATAGTTAACATTGTTAGCAGAATGTATGAGAAAGATGGTATATCACGGAAAGATGTTGTAAGCATTGTTGATAAGTTTCCAAATCAAGGTAATATATATACCATCTCAATGAGGAACACGAAGTTGCAGTGTGAATCTTCCTCACTTTACCTTACTCTTCATTGTTTATGGCAGCACTTGACTTTTATGGGGCTCTGAGGTCACGTACATATGATAGATCTATCCTCAAGGTAACTTAACTTCAGCCATGACAGGCAGATAACACTTCTGCAGTGAAAATGGCTAATCTCTTTGTTGTAAACAGTGGGTAGATGAAGTTGGAGGAATAGAGACTCTAGAGAAAACTCTTCTCAGGCGTAAAAAGACCCAAGAGATTCCTCAATTCATTCCCCCTGAGGTAACTGCCTTTACAGGCTTCACACTTGACATCAACCTTTCTCTTACAAAAATTTCATGCTTTTGTTCCATTTTGAGATCATATGAAAGGTTTGTTTCATGATGATGATGTGAACAGCAAACGGTGGAGGCGTTGCTGGAGTCAGGTTACTCTCTCATTAAGGAACAAAAACTCATCAACGAAACAAAGCTTTCCAAGGAGTACATGAAGAACATTGACGATTAAATACCAAACAAACAAACAAACATCGATTATATTTTTGGTTTTCTCATTGTTAAAGTCTACTGATAAGTTGTCAGACAAAGCTTGAAACATAACTCAATCACTCTATAGAGTTTATTTTGACCAAACCCGTGAGCATGGAACCTAAAGTCAATGTGATGTCAATACATTACATGTGTAAGTATCGCCACAGAACATGCAAATGCATACATAGTTTGCCAAAGCGCCTTCTTTGTACTTTGCTACGTACGTTGAGATCTTCTGCCCTGTGACAACAGAGACGGCTTCAGACATATTGTGTAAGAAAAGTACAAAGAAAAGAGAAAGGTGGATGTCAAGTGTTTACATTTATCAGACTATCCAAATGAGCCACGGCATTTCACAGAACCACATAAGCATTTCCTCTTTCCATGTAAAAGGCTCCCATCTCTGGCCTCCGATGTAAGGGAGACTCCATAGTCATAAGTCAACTCAGTCATTGGTGGAATGTGACGAATAGCAAAGAAAGCAATGTGGACAACAGATTCACCGCTTCCTTCACAAATAACTGGTTGCCACAGAACGTTAGGGGAGCAACTATGGTTCATGAACCGAGCTACATTTCCAAAACTCTTGGCATTGATCAGGAGTGGTGATGGGAGATTAAACTCCTCCGGGATTTCATCTGCAGGGTCCTCATCTACTAATGCAGGCTCATAGTTCCACTTAAACGAGTTATAAACACGTGACGTGTCAAAGACAAACTCATCATCTTCTTGGTCCATTCTAAGCTTGTCTTTGACCTCACCAGCATATTCACATATGAAAGAACCAGCGCGGATGGGATCCCAAGAACGTAAACCCCAACCACGATTGGCTGTCTTAAACACTTCCAGGCGGAACTTCAGTCCTGTCTGAATCACTTTGTTTTTGCAACTGGCATGACATGGACAGGTTGTGCCACATTCATATACCATTGGTCTCCGAGAAACAAGCATAACACCATTGAGGTAAGGGAGGTCACCACCATTCTTTCGGATGCAAGAGCAGTCAAGGTTTCCAGGTGCACATGAGCCATGACAGGAACAACCAATTGTTGGCTGAGTTTGTTTAAAGGTCTCAGAGTGTTTGAGAGTGGAAATGTAGGTAAAATAAGATGGCCCCTTCTCATCATCAACGTCATTCACAAGCGAAACAGGTTTGCTTTCAACTCCTGAAGTGAGATCTGGAAGGATAAGACCTGTTCTTGCACTCACACCTTCCTTCCACTTATGAATAGCTTTCCAGACGCCAAAAGCAGGTGGCTGACCAGGTAGTCTCACCAGTTTATATTTAAAAGTGTTGCAACCAGATTTCCCTTTCTCTACCCATGACTCTGAGATTGAATAAAGTCCATCATAAATATAGATCTTTCCTGTTTTACTAGCTGGATCCTCTTCTCCTCTTATCACTCTTACTCCATTCCCCTTCCTCAAGCTTTTCTCTAACGCCAGATTACCCCTCTCAAGTTTCTGATCAGATGCTTGTCCGTTCTTGTCTGCATTCCCTCCTTGTCCACTATAGATTAAAGACTCAGGATCCTGTGCTTCACCATCATAACGTCCAGACGAAACAATACTAGTAGCTAAAGGCTCTTCATCTGCACCGACCTTACTTGTTATATAGTCAATGCCAGCCATAGTCTGCATGTGAAGACCCACTAAACACATCTCTATCCTTGAAAAGAAGATATCCCCAACCTCGATTCCAGGAACAGTCCCAACTCTCTTCTTCATGTTTGTCCTCACCCCATTGCTCATCAAAACACCAGCTGCTTTCGAAGTCCCTGCCTTACCATACTCTACTTGGATTAACCGCCTCCTAACAGCATCAAAACGCATCAATACGCTACTCACTAAGTCCCCAGTCCCATCTTCTCGCTCTGGTACACTGATCCCGCTGTTAAAATCTGTAATGAATCTTTTCACTACCTGAACATCCAAATTAGTCTCGTTGGACACAGTCTTCTCTTTTTTCTTCGCATTACTAACTCCCTTAGGACGGCCAGGTCCTCTTTTAATCCCACTTGAGCTACTAGGATCATTAGATACAGTAGTTTTCTTAGGACGGCCAACTCTTTTCTTAGTCCCACTTGAGCTGCTAGGGCCATTTGATACAGTAGGTTCTCTATATGATTGAAGAGGCGTAACAAACGATGGAGGAGGCGTGTCCTGTGTTTGGTTGAGATCTGGAGTATCATGCGTTGGTTGTTGTGCTCCAAAAGGGTAGAAAGGTGAATGCTCAGTAGAAGAAGAAGGGCCAAAAGGTGGACAACCAACAAATGGTGGACCTTGATTACCATTTGGAAATACAGGTTTCAAACTTCGCAGTGGCTTTACATCTAGCACTATTGACTTGTCATAATAGTTAGGATTTGGAACAGTGTTGATCCCTGGAACTCCTTCCATTGCTAAACTCCTGTTCAAATATAAAAACAATATGAGAGTAAAGAACTCACGTTTGGACTAAGTGCATTAACTTAGCTTAGAATATCATGAAAAGTATTAACATTACAGCGTTTTCTCCCACTAAAAGCAATCAGTTTAGCTTCAATAAAGCTGTAACAATCCATACTCAATATACAAACTTTGCTACTAAGCTGTGAACTCCCATAATGTAAACTTTGCTACCAAGAATGTAAAACGTAAAAGGGTCTATTTAGAAAAGAAACCTAAACCTACAGATCTTTCGTACAAAATGTACAAATAAGTAAAAAAGTCTTTTTTTTTTGTACATCAAGATCTGGAAGGAATAAAACGAAATCTAAAGAAGCAACTACACCAACCTTTAAGCGAACACCAAAAACATAATAATTATCAGATTCATAAAAAAAACGAAACATTATCTACAGTTAAGCCCTTTTCATATTCCAGATTTCAACATAATACAAGAAGAAGAAAATAATAAACAAGAAATCAGATTGTCACTAACCACAAGAACGATGAGAAAATAAATATAAGAGTTACGAATAAAAAAAAGGAGAAAAGAAAAATCGAACAGAGGATTGATGATGGTGAAAGAGATGAGAAGAATTTTGACGACAGTAAGTGAAAACAAAAAGAAGCCAAGTACTATCTGCTCAGATTAAATAAGTTGAACAAGACGTTGGTGTTACGGATAATTTAGTCCGTTAGATCTGCGTTTGCGTCATCTTTACCGTCCAAAAAAGTTTAGAGCGTTGAAAAAGAAACTCCTTTTTTCTTACACAACCTATTATCCCTTTACCCCTTTACCTTTTATTTCTTTCTTCGTGTTGTTACCGTCGTCGCCATTTCTATCCACCAATGTAAGAAAGATGGCACTGATAAAAAAAAAAAAAAAAAGATGGCACAAGAATCCATATAATAAAAAGTATTCTAATAAAAATCTGATTCTTTTTTTTCTCAAAATAGTTTCTACTGTTTTTTTAGCAACAAAATAGTTTCCACTAATAAAAAATACATATTTACTCCAAATTCGGATTATTCGAAATCTGTATTTTATTTGATGTTAAAAAAATTGAGCCATGTAATAAAAAAGAAATACTTACTCCAAATTCGGATTAATCGAATCTGTATTTTGTTAGTTAGATAAGGACTTATCACAAATACAGCTTACAAGGAGCATATAAACTCTGTCAAAATGATAGTGAAGGATAAGATGCTACGAAATGAAAGTGGCATGGACATAATATAAGTCGGACTTACCATCTTGAAAGAATTTATCCAATATATGATTACTGGACCTTAACAATAATAAAAATAGTGTTAGTTCCTGTCAAGAACAAAAAACATCAACATACAAAACCAATAACTAAAAATCGCTAGGTGATGGATAGACGTTTTATAGAAGATTACTGGCTAGTCAGGTTTTTTATTAAAGCTTAAACTGATTTAAAAAAAAAATAGTTAAAAAAAAACATTTCACTCATATTCAATTTATCGACTATGCAGATATCAGATATCTAAATATCATCTAAATAGATTTTATTACACTGCAAAAACATGTTTATATGTAGAGTGTTCAGATGGTTTAGACCTAAAATAAAATTATCCTAACCAAGGCCAACTCTGAGAATTAGGGAACTAAGACGGTTTTTAAATGGTTTCACCTATTTTTTTATTTTAAAGATTTGAAGATCTGAATTTTTTTTTTGAGGTCTATGTACAGTAGAACTTCTATAAATTAATATTCTCTAAATTAATATACACTAAATATCTCTATAAAATAATATAATTTTATAGTACCAAATTGAAGTTTTGGTTCGATTAATATATCGATAAATTAATATATCTCTAAATTAATAAATTATAAATTTTGATATAAGTCCTAACATTATTTATTTATAAAGATTTCATTATACAAATAATTTAATTGAAAAAATTTGGAGACGCCAATGTTTCATCCGGTTTGACCTTGGACCGGTCCAAACTTCGGTAATAAAGTAAACAGTGTTCTTCAAATTGTAATTGATATATTTTTTTATCTAACAACTCTATTTTACAAAACATGGTTACATATAACAAGCCTCATAACTTTGGCCTTAGTTAGGCCCATATTTACATTACGGGCCGAGTGACATTTTTTCTAGTAAACCATTACATTCATACAGTTTGTGTCTCATTACCGAACTGAATATCAGAGAAGCATCTTACAAGATCTTGCGCATTGCACAACACTTTCACCACATCTCTCATCGTCGGTCTCTTCGCCGGATCTTTCTCCGTACAATTCAGTGCTAACTCCGTTACCTGAATCACTTGCTCCCGAACATTCGAATCAAGAAGCTCGTCAACGAGAATCGGATCCACGATTGCTGTCATCACCATGTCGTCCACACTGTCGCTGCTCAACACAGATCTCACCCAGCCGACTATATCAGTACTGTCCGGGAAGGACTTGTCCACCACTCTCTTCCTAGTAACCAGCTCCAGCAACACAACTCCGTAACTGTAAACATCTGATTCTCTTTCCCTTACTGTTTTAAAAGCGTTTTCTGCACAGTTTTATCATACGTGAGAAACAAGAAACAAATAATATAATAACAAACCCAAGGCCTAACAGTTTCATACGTGAGAAACAAGAAACAAATAATAGGGTGGACATTTTATACGATACCCAAACTTACCGAAATATCTAAATCGAAATCCGAACCGAAGTATCCTATTTAAACCGAAATATCTACATAGTTTTATCATCTGGATTAATGATTTTCTATTTAATTGTCTATGTAATATTTCTCATAATTTGTAATATATAATTAACTAGTGTAAAAAAATGATTTTCTATTTAAATAATTTATTTCATATTTATTAATTGTCTAATCTATTAAACATTATTTAAATTAATAAAATAATTTAAATACATAAAACTTGAACAGTGAAATTATCTAAATATCCGAAACTCGATGAAAATATCTGAACCCAAACTGAAAATATCTGAACCCTGTTAATTCGAAATACCTGTTCCGAACCCGAACGGGTATCCGAATGCCCACTCCTAAACCAAAACCTAACAGATTATAAACCGATAACTAACTCGGTAAACTCTAAACCAGACTAAACCAAGTCTAATATGTATAATGAGATGATATGTTTTACCTGGTGCAATGTACCCGGTGGTACCTGTAACAGTAGCAGTTGAGACCGTTGAGCCATCAAGAAGGCGAGCCAAACCGAAATCACCAATGTGAGGCTCTAAATCTGAGTCCATGAGTATGTTCTCCGGTTTAATGTCACGGTGAATAATCGGAGGATGACAGTCATAATGTAGATAAGCTAGACCATGAGCAACCCCTAGGGCTATATTGTACCGTGCAGACCACTCTAGCTCGTTTTCTTTAGGGTTAACACCGTGAAGAAGATCGTATAAGCTTCCTTTGCTCATGTATCTATATAGCATCAAGCCATCTTCTTTCCTCAGCCAAACCCCCTCTAACTTGATCAGATTCCTGTGTCTGACTTGCCCTATTGTATCGATCTCCCTCATCATACTCTGGTTCGCACGGTTGTGAGACGTGAAGACGAGTCTCTTCACTGCGTAGTCTTTGCCTGATGAGCGTAAAGATGCTCTGTACACAACGCCGTGTGCTCCTCTTCCGATGATGTACTTTTCATTGAGGTTATCAGTTGCTGCGAGAACTTTGCTCAGCAGCAATGAGGGGCCTGTCTCGGTAATGACATAGGCTTCTTTCTGTGGTCTTGGTCTTTCTTTGTGTCGGCGTAGGCAAATGAAAACAAGAGCAAGAACCAAAACCAAGACGAATAAAGAGGAGAATACTGCTATAAAGGCGATCTTTCCACTTATGCCGTATCTAGATTGATCATCACAGTGATGCAACTCGCTGTTGTTGCTAATAGGGAAGGAGCGTGGGATGCAGAGGTTAGGGTTTCCTGAAAAAGACGAACTGTCAGAGCTAAACTGAACCTTCAACTTTTGAGGTATTGAACCTGTGAAGTGATTGTTGGAGACATCAGCGTGTAGCAATGATTCAAGATCTTCAAGAACTGATAAAGAGCCTGTCAAGTTGTTGTTAGATAAGTTGAGACTTGTTAGCTTGTCAAGATCCTTCAACCTGTCTGGAATCTCACCAGTTAATCCGTTTCCGCTTAGGTCCAAACCATATCTCAGATCCTTTATCAACCCTAGAGAAGAAGGAATCTCACCACCAAACACATTTCCACCAATCTGCAGATCAGAGAGCTTCACTAGCTCAGGAAAGAACAGAGGAACCCCTCCTGAAAACCGGTTTTCGCTGAGAACCAAAGTGGCCAAGCCTTTCCAGGAACTGAAGCTTGAAGGAATAGAACCGTTTAACGAGTTGAACCCAACGTCAAAACGCTCAAGGTTTACACAGTTAGAGAGCTGAGGTGGTAGAGAGCCTTCAAGAAGATTATGTGAAAGATTCAAGTATCCAAGGCTTAGTAAGTTCCCAAGCTCTGGAGGTATCTGTCCTTTAAGTTTGTTTCGAGACAGGTTAATGGTAGAGAGATTCCTACAGCTTCCAAAGCTTTGAGGGATTGGTCCTTCAAAGTTGTTGCTGTTGAAGTCAAGATACATAAGGCTATGATCTTGAGAAAACTCAGGGAGAAGACCTGAAAAGTTGTTCTCTCTAAGTATGAATCTCTGGAGGCTCTTACATTGACCAATAGATGTTGGTATCTTACCGTGAAGCTGATTAGAACCCAAGTTTAGTACTATCAACGTCTTCCCATGGCAAAGATTCGGTGGTATCTCTCCTGTGAGTTTGTTACTGATGAAATCAATCTTTACTAAGCTGCTGTTCACACCTAAACCAAATGGTATCTCTCCATAGAAGCTATTGTTGAAGAGGGTAATGATCTTAAGATGCTTCAGCTCAGTCATTTCCACAGGTAGTTCACCTGTGAGATTGTTTTGATAAACCAGGAGCTGTTCAAGACTCTGAATCTTCCAAATATCGATAGGGATCTCACCCGAGAACGGGTTCTCGAATAGCTCTAGACTCTCTAGCTTCTTGAGCTTACCTAATTCACTAGGTATCTCACCTCCAAGCTGGTTATTGTTGAGTTTCAACAACTTCAAGCTACTGCAGCTCCCTAGCTCAGAAGGGATACTCCCAGAGAGATGATTCTCTGAAAGATTAATGACTCTAAGCTTCTTTAACATACCTAGTGATGAAGGGATAGTACCTGACAAGTTGCTTTTCACGATGGCTAAAACTTCAAGGCTGCTGCAGTTCGCTAACTCAGGAGCAACACCGCCTTGGAATTGATTGTATGACAAGTCTAGAGTCAGCAAGTTCTTGCAATGGACTGAACCGAGACGAATTGGCCCGGTTAAGGTGTTGTTACCAACAAACAAGTGAGTGAGATTCTTCAGCATGTTGAAAGTTTCAGGCAAGGAGCCAGTTAACTTGTTCTTGTGCAAATACAAATCCTTCAGCTTACTACAGTTCCCAATAGACTCAGGTAACTCACCAGTGAGGTAGTTTGAGTAAAGATAGAGCTCTGTCACGTTCCTCAAGTTTCCAAGAGTGTCAGGGATCTCACTAGTAAACTCGTTTTCAGAGAGATCAAGATAAACGAGTTGAGTACAGTTTCCTAAACTGGAAGGTATTGTCCCGGAGAATTTATTAGTACTCAGATCCAATCTCTGCAATCTTTTGAGCTCCCCAATCTCTTGACCTAACTTGCCTGTAACGTTAGAACGGGTGAAGTTGAGAGACGCAACGTTCTTGGAATCGTCACAAGTGACACCGAACCATTTACATGGAGTGGCTTCAGATGGGTTTAGCTTCCATGTTGACGTTACTTCTTTTGGTACTTTCTCCAAATGCTTCAGAAGTGAGAGTAGAGTTAACCCGTCTGAGTTAAGACAAGACACGGAAACTATGTGGGTGGAGGAGACAACGAGACAGAAAAGCAGAAGAGTTTTGAACAACACAAAGTTCTTCATCTAAGATCAAGAAGTGTGAGAGTGAATTAGAGTGAGAAGGAGAATAACAGAACTTGATTGAGATGTTTGGTCTGTATCCGCTAATCAAGAGGTGGTGATTTGCGTAACTAACAGTCAACGCGTTTCTGTTTGAACGCCGTTTTCACATTTTTGGACAATTGTGTTGTACTCTGTTTGTTTGATTCTGTCTTTGAGAGACGTGAAATTATTTCAGTACTAATAACTGATTTGGTCCTACTACACTCATCTTCTCTATTAAAAGAGAAGTACCAAATTTATCTACTATTTAAAAGTCATGTTAGACCATGTCATTAATTATTTAATAAGACATATTAATATGACATATTAGATTGTTACATTAACCAACCAATCAAATATATATTATTTTAAAAATATCTTAATAATTAATAAGGATATTAATAATAAATCAATTTAAATATAACAAAATCTTTTGAAAAAATCTAACAAGATCTTACCAAAAAATTTAAATATTTTTTTTATAAAGTAAGTATTTTTATATTTGTTATTAGATATGATTATAAATTAATTTTTATTAAAACTAAAATATAAATCATATATTTAAAAAAATTAATTATATATTTATAAAATAAAAATATACCCGCACGGATGTGCGGGTGAAAATCTAGTACTAAACATTAAATAATAGTTTGTAAACGTTATTATCGTGTATAATAAGCATCATAAGATTCGTTTTGTTAGGTTTAAGCAGAATAATTTGATTATTTGCGATTGGTAACACCTTGAAATAAAGAATAAGAAAAAAATGAAAATGCAATAAATTAACCAAAGATTCTTTTGATAGAATTGGATAATGTTATAGACGACAATTATACTATAATGTGTGCAAAGTCTAATTTTTGTTTTATTATAAAATTCGGAGAAAATTGTTTTCTCTAAGAACCGCGGTCCGGCGGTACGAAGCCTGAAAACCGGTTACCAGAGAGAATCAAAGTGGTTAACTCTTTCCAGTTACTAAACTTTGGAGGAACCAAACCGGTTAATGAGTTAACCCCAAGGTTCAAGTATCTAAGGTTCTGTAGATTCACAAGTACTGGAGGAATAGCACCCGTGAGCTTGTTTCGTGACAGATTGATGGTATTGAGTTTCCTACAGCTTCCGAGGCCACTAGGAATTGGTCCTTCGAAGTTGTTGCTATTGAGATCGAGAAACGAGAGATCTTGGTTCTGAGAAAAGTCAGGAAGAGGACCTGAAAGGTTGCTGTCTCTAAGGATGAGTCTGCTCAGTGTCTTGCACTGAGTAACAGATGCTGGTATGTTACCGTGAAGCTGGTTTGATCCTAAGTTAAACACTGTCAACTTATTTCCATGGCAGAGATTTGGAGGTATCTCTCCAGTGAGCTTGTTACCGATGAAATCCAGAATCTCTAAGCTGCTGTTTAGACCTAAACCAGGTGGTATTACTCCACTGAAGCTATTGTTGAAGATCGTAACGATCCTTAGATTCTTGAGCTTGGTTATTTCCACAGGGAGCTCTCCTCTGAGATTGTTTTTATAGACTAGCAACTGAGTGAGACTCTGGATCTTCCATATCTCAATAGGAATCTCACCAGAAAACCGGTTTTCGAATAGCTCCAGGCTTTCTAGCTTCTGTAGCTTACCTAATGCGCTTGGTAGCTCACCTCCGAGCTGGTTATTGTTGAGCTTCAAGGTGCTTAAGCTGCTGCAGTCTCCGATCTCCGCTGGGACGCTTTCGGAGAGAAGATTCTCGGAAAGGTTGAGAACCGTGAGATTCTTCAACATACCCAATGATGAAGGGATTGTACCTGACAAGTTGCATTTTATAATGACTAAGGCGTCAAGGCTACTGCAATTGCCCAACTCAGGAGGGACACCACCTTCGAATTGATTGTATGATAAGTCTAGAGTCACTAGCTTCCTGCAGTTGGCTGAACCAAATCGAACTGTTCCAGTGAGGCTGTTGTTGGCAACAAAGAGGTCAGTGAGATTCTCCAGAAGGTTGAGAGTTTCAGGTAATGAACCAACCAACTTGTTCTTGTGCAAATACAGAACCTCTAGCTTACTACAGTTCCCAATGGACTCAGGGATTGTACCGGAGAACTGATTGTCGAACAGACGAAGCTCCAGAATCTCCTTAGCCTCACCAACGTTTTGAGGGATTGAACCGGTCAGGTTGTTATGCTCAACATGCAGAAAATTCAAGGCAGGAATTTGAAACAAGGATTTAGGCAACTCACCGGTTAGGGAGTTGCTGTAAAGATACAAATCAGTCAAGCTCTTCAAGCTACCTAGAGTATCTGGGATCTCGCCAGAGAACCTATTCTCAGACACATCAATGTAGACGAGTGATTTACAGTCACCTAAGCTGGAAGGTATGTTCCCCGAGAGACTGTTTGAACTCACATCCAATATCTCTAAGCTTTTGAGCTGCCCAATCTCAGGACCCAATTGGCCTGAAACCCCAGAGCCGGTGAAGTTGAGAGATGTAACCTTCTTGGAACCATCACAGGTGATACCAAACCATTTACATGGAGTGGCTTCAGATGGGTTTATCTTCCATGTCGAGGTTAATTCTGGTGGCACTTTGTCCAAATGCTTCCGGAGAGAGAGGAGAGTTAACCCATCTGAATTTAGACAGGAGATAGACACTATGCGGATCGAGACAACGAGACAGAAAAGAAAAAGAGTTTTAAACAACACAAGATTCTTCATCTTAGACTTTAAGAACAAGAAACATGCCAAGTATCAACAACCAGTATTGAAACATAAAGCTCTCACCAAAATGGAGGACAAGAGGATAATGATAAGAGGACTAAAAGGATAGAATCTGATTGTTGGGAATTCACTAATATTACGAGATTTGATCAATGCCATTTTTAGAAGAAAATCAGAAATGATTGGACTGGATTTATGACAGCTTTTTAACTAAGAAGAATCATCGTCGTGCAATAAATTACGGATAGAAGGGAAATAATTATATATATTTTTACCTAAATTGTAGATATATATTTATATACTCTTTGTAATTTCCTTTGATTATTAAAAGGTTTCGATTGGATTAGACTGAATAAAACATTCCCAAACTATCATTTATATTGTTCTCATCAATGCTGCAGATATACAGGTGTAAACATCGCAATCTTGGGAGCTATTTGAGACTTACAAAAGGTTCACATCCATGCTTGGCCACCATTTAGCTACGCCAATTAGATGAATACTCAAGTTCCACATCTTCTTCCCACCAAGTTGCTGCCTGTGAATTCATCGGTTCCAGACAAGTTTAAGATACTCTATTCACATTTAAGAAAGACAAAAACACAATCTAGATCAATGTGCAAAAACCTTGTAGCCCCTGCGCAGGAACTCAAGTGAGCTTCCTTTCTCTTCTTGTAGTCCTAGAACCTGCAACAGCTCTTCCTTGGTCTGTTTTGCATCCACATCAACAAGAGCTTGTTACTTTTTTCCAAAGGTTGGGTTAAAACGACTAAACACAAAAGATTAATGCACATACTTCACCCAAGGTGAAACGAGTTGGACTTTCTGCAACACACGCAAATGAACCATCAGATTGCTTAAGCATCACCTGCCATGGCCCTGCATTAAATCTTTTCATATCAGACATGAATAGAGTCAGTCCTCTCTAAGTTCAAGTCACTAGTATTAAGTATGGTTCCGCATATCTAATAGTGTGACTAAGACAAGCCTCACAAGTCAGTACAAATAGATTCAACACAGATCGTAACACTGTATACTTTTAGTCCAGAGAAATAATAGTTTAGCATTTACCAGGATATTGTCGAAAAAGTGCTCCGTTGTAGTTCAACACATATGGTGCCACTGCCACTGTCTTAGTCAAGCAAACACACAAACAACTATTATGATGCTTCATTTATGCAACCAGTCAAGAAAGATCTCCTGAGAAATCATCATCCTAATTGGCAAGTACCTTTGAATACTCTCTGATTCGGATATAAAAGACAGGAACAAACTGAGAAAGAAACCGGTAGTGTAGATCTTTAGGGGGAAAGCCAAGTAGCCCTAGGTCAGCACTGCACTAAAGTTCAGTTGTTACCACAAAATGAGGAAAGCAAAAGAAATTGAGTTACGCATGAAAACGAGGTCTCAATGGAGGTAATACCGTAAGGTATCTAGCTCAAGATTAAAGAGAAGAGCTGGGGTTGAGCTGGCAAAGTTTTCCTGCAAGTATACACCAACAACTTACAGATTACAATTGAAGAAGAAAGCAAACAGGAAAAAAAAATCAAAATTACTACAGCTACTGAACGCATCTAGACCAAGTTTGAAGTTAAAATAAGCAAGGATAAGATTTACCACAAACTGCTCTATAACAGAGAGTTCTCGAGTGCTGCAATTGATAAACATATAAAGGGTCGGTGGCTCCTTAGGTTCCCAAGTACCTGTGGGAACACATAATCCCCATGAGAAAAAAATGCAATAAACCATCTGTTTCCATAAGCATACGGAAACATAAATCTATTAAATGAAAGAACTGTAGATATACCTTCGTTTTCATCTTCAAAATCAAAGTCCAAGGTAGCCCTGATAGACCTAAAGAAATTGGTGACAGAAGTGCCAGGTATATCATCTAGAGAACGGATACTTATGCCTTCAATCTGATGAGAAACACACAAAAGAAATCAACCCCTTGTTAATCATCAAGTGTTCAATATCTCAAACAATGCAGGAAGCTCCTTTGCTATACCGAATCAAACGCCGCTTTGAAGAGCTGCGAAGCTCTACGTTTCTCAGGCTTATCAGGAAAAACCTGAAGCAAGATCGATACAACATAGATAAAAAAAAAAAAAAGCAAAGAATAATCAAAATAAAGAAATCAAAAGAGAAAATAGATAGATTACAATGCAAGCTCTAGTCTCTACTTTCTCCTGAAGCTTCCGTACAACAGACAAAGCCAATTGTATATTAGCATCAATGAAATCATCCGAAGAGCCCTACACATTTTACACAAATCAAAAACAAACCTAGAAAAAATACGAAACAGTCTCATTAATAACACAGAATCAGACCTTATACGAAGAAATGCTACTCGGCAAAGGCCTACACAAAGAAACAGATTATCAGAAAAAAAAACGAGCTAATGAACACGAAAATTGAACAATTCGGAGGATAAGTTACGGGAAATCGATTTCTAATCGAGATTTTGATTCCTGGAGAGCGAAGGCGAGAGAGTTTGCCGCGTCTGAGACTAGAACTTCGTATGACTTGGGTTTATAAACGGAGACGCCTCTCCTAGGGTCGGAGTCAGGTGTAGACGAGAGTGCGCCGCCAGTTTTCGCGGTGGCTCCGCATCTGATTCTTCTGGGTAGAATCGAGGGAGAAGAGATGAGCGCCGGTAACATCGCCATCGCCATTTTTTTGATCTCTCTCTCTATCTCTCTATGGTTTAAGTGTCAGTGATGAGTCTAATCCGCAATTCATGACACGTGGCTACATCCTGTTATCTTACATAACCGGATTGAACCGGGTATTTTAATTAGTGACCGTCGAACCGGCATACAATACGACGACGTTTTACTAATATTAGAAGATGTGATAACGGCCGTGAAAGTTATTATCAGCTGCGGTTGGGCTCATGATAACTTCTATTGATAACCGTTTGATCTTCGATAAAAAAGCACTTATAGCCATCGATGAGTTTCGAGTCTTCTTTAATAACTAACTAACTTCTTCCACTCTGTTTCTATTCTCTTTCCCGGGAAAAATTAATTTTCTTTCTTCTGAAAAAAACGACGATGAGTAAGCGAATGGATTGTTATCTTCTCTACACGGTGCTTCTCCTTCTTCTTCTCGGAGCAGCTTCTCTCTCTAACGCAAGACCACGCGCTAATCGCCGTAAGTTTCAACACTAAACTCTTTCTCACTTTTGTTAAAGTTTCTTCGTTAAACTTTATACAAAAAAAAAAATAGTTAGATTCTTCCGTGACTCGCAAGAAAGCGACGATCTTAACTTTTCAAGAATCTTGATTGCAGCTCCCAACTTCATGCGATTCGTAACAAACGCAACCGACTTCGCATCAGAGGATTACTACGACTACATAATCGTCGGCGGAGGAACCGCGGGATGTCCACTCGCCGCCACGCTCTCCCAATCCTTCCGCGTCCTCCTCCTCGAACGCGGCGGCGTTCCTTACAACAGACCTAACGTGATGTCACACGACGGTTTCTTGACGACTCTAACGGAAGTCAACAGCTTCGACTCCCCGGCTCAGTCCTTCGTCTCCGAGGAAGGTGTTCCCAACGCAAGAGGCCGTGTTCTTGGTGGAAGCAGTGCGATCAACGCTGGGTTCTATAGCAGAGCTGATAAACAGTTTTTCGATAACTCAGGTCTTGATTGGGATTTAACGACTGTGAATCAGTCTTATGAGTGGGTGGAGAGAGCTATTGTCTTTAGACCTCAGCTGAGGACGTGGCAATCTGCGATTAGAGACGCGTTGCTTGAGATTGGTGTGCATCCGTTTAATGGCTTCACGTTGGAGCATAAAGTTGGGACTAAGATTGGTGGCTCGACGTTTGATCGTACTGGGAGGAGGCACATCTCTGCGGATCTTCTTAGGTTTGCAAGAAACTCCAACATTAGAGTTGCGGTTTACGCTACTGTGGAGAGAGTGTTGCTAGCTTCTGCTCCGAGTGATTCTGGCTCTAAAGTCTCCGCTATTGGAGTTGTGTACTGTGATCAGATGGGACGTTACCATCACGCGATGATACGGGACAGAGGAGAGGTGATACTGTCTGCTGGCTCGCTTGGGACTCCGCAGCTGATGCTTCTTAGTGGGATTGGTCCGAGGAGTTATCTTTCGACTTGGGGGATTCCTGTGGCTCTTGACTTGCCTAATGTTGGAGACTTTGTGTATGATAACCCGAGGAATGGTATATCCATTGTTCCTCCCGTTCCAATGGAGAACTCGTTGATACAAGTAGTGGGTATTACTGAGGAAGGTGCTTTTCTTGAGGCTGCGTCCACTGTTATCCCTTTTGCCTCGCCTCTACGTTCTGTTTTCATTAGAGCACCAGCTTCTCCTTTGTACGTCCCTGTGACAACTATAATGGAGAAGATTCTTGGTCCAGTCTCTGTTGGTTCGCTGAGGTTGGCTTCAACGGATGTGAGGATAAACCCAGTTGTGAGGTTTAACTACTTTAGTGACCCACAGGATCTGGAGAGGTGTGTTAATGGGACTAGGAAGATTGGTGAAATACTCAGGAGCAGAGCTATGCAGGATTTTATGTTCAGGGAATGGTTTGGGAGCCGAAGGTTCAGGTTCGTTGGGGTGCCATTACCTTTAGACCAATCAAATGATCTGGTGATGGCAGATTTTTGTAGACGAACTGTGAGCACAATCTGGCATTACCATGGTGGTTGCGTTGTGGGGAAAGTAGTGAACTCTGATCTCAAAGTCAATGGTGTTGATTCTCTTAGGATCGTGGATGGATCAACCTTCAGTATCTCTCCAGGGACTAATCCACAAGCTACCTTGATGATGCTTGGAAGGTAAAATAAAATGTCTACAGATTACACGCTTTGATACATTACCAATGCTTTTTGGTCAGAGTAAAATCCAATTTTCCATATGAATATAATTGCAGGTACATGGGGCTGCAGATGCTGAGAGAGAGAATGAGATACAAGTGAGATACAAGGTGATCTTGATAATTTTCTGGATTAGCTTACTGATTCTTTTGCTGTATGTTCACACCTATAACTCTATGTTAGGTGCTTCTGCAGTTAGTCTATTCATTGTTCATTTCTTTCATTGGATTCCTTCAGTTAATTCGTGTAAGCTGAGTTCAGTGAGTTCTTGCTCAGAGTAGCTGTTATAGTGAAGTTTCAAGCTTTATACATTTGGCACTGTGAACACTCTTTGAATATATTCCATGTAAACGTTTCTCCTTGAAGATTTCTGGATCAAACATAGACCTATTATCCTCAAGTTAGATGTATCTTAGTCAATGAAACCAAACGTGTCTCAAAAAGAATGGTTTCGTTGCACAACTCAGAAGCATATCATTGAAACGGTTTAAAAACTAGAAACACACGAAGGTTCTTTAATATAAGTTGATAAACAAAGCATATCTCAAAGTGAGCAATATACACAAAAGCGTCAGTGTTCGCAGATAATAGCTGTAACAGTTCGA
The DNA here is from genome assembly GCA_932364175.1 of Eruca vesicaria subsp. sativa. Classification (NCBI taxonomy): domain Eukaryota; kingdom Viridiplantae; phylum Streptophyta; class Magnoliopsida; order Brassicales; family Brassicaceae; genus Eruca; species Eruca vesicaria. Next base: position 639,844 of record CAKOAT010264042.1, on the reverse strand, counting down.
TAAGGAACTCGTCCCAAGTGTAATAGTCCAAGCAAGCATGGTTTGTTGGTTCGCTGAATCAACCTCTGGCCTTCAGCTCAGCAAGCCTCCTGGACAGATCATCCTCATCGACTTTCTCCTCTGTTGCAGTAGGTATGGTATGACCAGCAGCCTGAGGTAGTCCAACAGAGACTTCAAGACCATAGTCATCTGCTACCTGCTGCATCAGGTTGTTAACATCGCCTTCAGGAGTGGACAATGATGTAGAACCAGCCATGGCGTTCTCCATGAACTCAGCTTGGACCTCCATGTTCACAAACTGCTTCTCAAATGAATCCATCGTCTCTGACATCTTCTGTAGATTCCCTATTCAAAGAAACAGAACAGATAAGAACCCCAAGTTGAATTACATAATCTACTTAAGACTTGTCTGCTCGTGCTATTCGCTCTCTACCCTTCATGCAACCCTTCTTCTGTTTCCATAAAAATCAAACCTTTATGACTACCCAGTAAAGTCTACACGAGCCTAACATGAAATAACTAAATCTTAACCAGCACGCATAAACTAAACCCTAATCAACGATCACAAGCACATCAACAATCAGAACAAATACTTAAAAAAAAACTCAAACTTTCAATCAAAACACATCATTTATACAACACCTGTGGCGAGCGAAGACTCAAGCGATTTAACGATGTTAGTCATGGACTTGGTGATGGTAGCCATCTTAGCCTGAGTGTCTAAGCGAGCAACAACAGCGTCAAGGCGAGAAGCGAGACGAAGATAATTCATCTGCTCGCTACGCTTACGAATCGCGTTCTCGGCGTAGATCCGAGCACCATCCATGTTCCCCTTCTCGATCGCCTTCTTCACCTTGAGTTTCTCCGCCTTCTCTTCCTTCTCGCACTTCCTTGACTGCCGTTGAAGAGACTTCGACGTGAATTTCAGATCGAATATCTGATTCATCAGCTTGTCCGTGTTTCCCATCTTGATCGGTTTCCTCTACACCTTCAGAATTCGATTACGATCAAGCGGTTGTGAATTTTAGGGTTTTTTTCGAATTTGGGAATTTTTCTTTGGTAGAAGAAGAAAGGAGAGAGGAATCGTATAAAGTGGGGCCCTTAATGTTAAAAGTCAGCTTTGGTTTACGTAATTATGATCAGGCTTTACCGGTTTAATCTGAACCACGGTTAGTGATTGTCGGTAGTGCCCGGTTTAATATTTTTCAGTCACACGCGCGCATGAACAGAGGAAAAAGGAAGAGGCACACGTGTCAATAATGACTAAGCACCGTCCGATGTGTCCGCGCATCAATCTGAGTGCCAACTCAGAAGGAGATTCATTTGGAATGTTGCATGGTAACTCTTTTCAAATTCAATCCAAATTTCAGACCAAACTAAAAAGCTCTGTCTTTTCCCATTTCCAGATACGTATTTTTTTTGTTTTTGAATTAAAGGAAACAATTCAAGAAGCTGGAGCCAAACTCATTGGAAGGAGGTAAGGAGAGAGAGAGATTTTGTCGTGGAAAATTTTGTATCTTAGTTTTGTAGTGTTCCGAGTTAACCCTTGATCCCCTTTTACGGTCACCAGAAAATTCGAAAAATTAATTAAAAAAAGTGAGAGAAAAAGGAGGAACCTTTGGTGAATACTACTCATTAAGGCATGTGAGAATCAGATCTTGAGAAGAAAGGTGGAAACTTTAGCAAGCAAATCAAAGGAATCTCGAAGCAATTCTTCGTCTTTTCTTGTGTGGTTTGAGTTTGGCGATGAGTGGGAGCAATGGGGAGGAGCGTGTTGTCGTTCACGAGGTTGCTCTTGTGGTTGCCAAGAGGGTTCGAGAAGAAGAGGAAGGAGACTGTGTTGAGGTTTTGGTGAGTGAGCTGAAGAAGAGAGGGTTGGTTGTTGATAGAGTCGTTGGTCTCGCCGATGAGTTTCTTAAGGTCGGTATATTTCTTACAATTCTTCATGGGTATTATCTCAATTCGTCCTCTGTTCAGACAAAATTACTGGTCTGGAAGTTGAAGAGTGTCCCTGGAAGAGTGAATTTTTGCAGAGAAAAACAAGTTGTTTGATAAAGTTTCTAATTATGTCTAGTGGTGTATATGATTCAACAGATTGATGATGACTTACTTAGCTCTAGTTCTGTAGAATATTTTTGGTAGGATTTTTGTTATGAAGAGAGTAACGTTTGAAATAACTACAACAATTCAGGTAGCTGCTCCTTGGGAGACTTTGGGGAGTGCAGCAGCAGAGCTTCATATACGTAAACCTACTCGTCTTGGTAACTACTACTTCCTTGTACTATTATCTTCAAACTGTTAATGAACATCTGCTAAGTAGTAGCAGCATCACAGATCTTTCCTCGTTTTATGTTCTTCATAAGTTTGAATTGTTGATGGTAATCTCTCATTTACAGGAATTGATCTACCCTTTGAGATGCAAGGCTCTGAGGCTTTCTTCAGGCAACCTGATGGGTCACTGTTCAGCTGGTTTGAACGTTTTCATTGCTATCAACATCTTCTTTACGGAATTGTAAGCTCTCTGTCTCTCCAACTCCTCACTATAGTTATTATTTATCCCCTGTTACTTGTCTTCCCTTGCTTAAACGTCTCAGTTCATAGCCTCCCTTGCACAACAGATTAACTTTTTTAAAATACAGGTTAACAGTGATGGTTACGACGTTACACTGAAACTTGACGACAGAGAGATTTGTTGGGCAGCAGGAGAATCACTAGTTAGAAGGTTGGAATCTGAAGGCGTCATCAAACAAATGTTTCCTCTCCATGGTAAGCTTTTTAATACATCTTGGGTTTACAGACAGTCTACACTCCAGAATGGGTTAAAATTCTCACACAAAAAAAAACATCTAAATGTAGATGAACTCAAGAGGAAGGAACTTCTCCAAAGTTGGGCATTAAATTGGTGGAACTTCACAAACCAGCCAATTGATCAGATATACTCTTACTTTGGTGCAAAGGTACACACATAGAGAAACTAAACTTACTATACATGTTATAGCAGAAAGTTTTTTGTATGGAAACTCATTAAATATAAAAATCACAGATTGGAGTCTACTTTTCCTTTTTGGGAATGTATACAAAATGGTTACTATTTCCAGCCTTACTGGGGATTATAGTGCAGATGATTGATTTCGGGTAAGTTCTCAATTCTGTTGTAAGCTCTTAAACTAAAGCAAAGACTAATAGCCATGCCTTCATGCTGGTACATACATCATACCTTGTTTGCAATTTTTCTATGGTCAGGTCCTTGCAGTTTCTTGTTCTCCCAAGTTTCTTTGTCAGCACAATACTCTGGGCTGCCTTGTTTCTTCAGTTCTGGAAACGTAAAAACGCAGCGTTGTTAGCTAGGTAGGCTTCCCCTACACTGATGCAGAGTTGTGCAACAATTTAGATTTATTTTTGTGTTGATTATCTATTTATCTACCAATTTCTTTCTGTTTTCTTAGATGGCAGATAAATTATTTAGTTGGTCCCAGTCAAGGATATAGATTTATAGGAATGGAATGGAGCTCACTTCCTTTTCCAAAGGAGCTTATAAAGAATCTCGGAAACGAGAAGTTCAAAGAGAAGGAAGCTTATCAAAGATATGAATGGTTTGCTTACCGCAAGAGATTTAGGAATGATGTTCTCGTTATCATGACCATTATCTGCCTCCAACTTCCATTTGAGCTGGCCTATGCTCACATCTACGAGATTATCACATCTGATACAATCAAGTGAGAGCTTACTCGTTTTCTTTTCTTTACAAGCTTTACAAGTGAGAGAGCTTACTCAAATACAATTTGGTTAGAACCATGACAACTTTTTATGATTGTTTCAGGTTTCTGTTGACAGCTATATACCTTCTAATCATTCAGTACCTCACACGGTTGGGAGGGAAAGTATCTGTCAAGCTGATAAATCGAGAGATCAACGAGAGTGTGGAATATCGAGCTAACAGCTTGATTTACAAAGTAACTACATCATTGTTTTACTGAGTTCATTGTTCCTCCTCTCTAACCATTTGCCATGGGAACCGTTTCCACTGCAGGTTTTTGGGCTCTACTTCATGCAGACATACATTGGGATATTCTACCATGTGCTTTTACACCGAAACTTCATGACACTTCGACAAGTATTGATCCAAAGGTTGATCATCTCACAGGTAAAGAAGTAACATGATGCTTTCTTTAGAAACTCTTCTTTGAAGTTTTTAACATTTTACATATGTTTGAGCTTTCTGCAGGTTTTCTGGACTTTGATGGATGGTTCTTTGCCTTATCTTAAGTATAGCTACAGAAAATTTAGAGCTAGGTAAGCTCTTTATTTTATTCATGCAAATTAGAAATCTTGAGCTATGTCAAAAACTGGCTTTGTCTTTTTCCAGGAAGAAGAAGAAAAGTGAAGGTGGACCATCAACAGGAAAGATACTAATAGCATCAAGAGTTGAGAAGGAATATTTCAAGCCTACATATTCAGCAAGTATTGGTGTAGAGCTTGAAGATGGACTTTTTGATGGTAATTTAACTTATAAAATCAATAATCTTTGGTGATTGATTATGTTTATAGATGTAGCTTGCAAATGTCTCAGCTTAAAAAAATCAAATGTGAGATTGCATTTTGCTTTTGCAGATTTCCTTGAGCTAGCTTTGCAATTTGGAATGATCATGATGTTTGCTTGTGCCTTCCCTCTTGCTTTTACCCTTGCTGCAGTGGTAAGAGTTATGTCAGTGTTCATCTTTAGCTTTTGGATTTTTGTTTCTTAAAAAACATGAAACGTGATGTACACAGAGCAATGTAATGGAGATGAGAACAAATGCTTTAAAGCTATTGGTCACATTGCGAAGACCTCTTCCTCGTGCTGCTGCAACAATTGGAGCTTGGTTAAACATATGGCAGGTGACTTGGATAGCATCAAATAAAACTTTTAACATATTATAATGTTCACTCCACCTTACTGCACTGACTAGTTTCTTTCTTGTGTATTTCAGTTTCTAGTAGTAATGTCTATATGCACAAACTCTGCGCTCTTGGTATGCTTATACGACCAAGAAGGAAAATGGAAGATCGAACCAGGACTCGCTGCAATTCTCATCATGGAACATATACTCTTGCTTCTCAAATTTGGACTCTCTCGTCTTGTCCCTGAAGAGCCTGCTTGGGTTAGAGCCAACCGTATGAAGAATGTGACACAAGCGCAAGACATGTACTGTAAACAGCTCTTGAGAAGCATTTCTGGTGAATTTTCATCCATGGCTAAATCTCAACAAGAAGGAGCAGTCGAGACATGAAAGTATAGAATCAAAGTACTAGCAAAGCGTTTTTTTTTGTGTGTGCAATAGTTAGATCTTTTTCGTTCTTTTTGTCCATAAGATATTATGTGATATCTTGGAGTCTTGTATAGACAGGTCTCTCCTATTTTGTTTGTAATACGTTGGACTAATGAGGAAATCAGTTTTACAATTATGTTATAATCATGGGTTGAGTTCTAGAGAAGAACATAGACATAATATTTTGAATGTTTATGTTTCTTATCATCAACATCAAAGGTTGTCCTGTAATTTTATTACTTTGAACATCTGACGTATTAACATATGTGGACTCCATGAATGGTTGCATACTTGCAGTAGTATAATTAGGAAAGTTTCTCATTTTTGATCAATTCTCTTAAAGATGAAATTATTAGAACAATTATTTTCTCTTTTGGGTCAAAGATATGGTTTGTTCTTTTCATTTAAAGATGATTTTCCTGTTCTTGTCAATTTCTTCTTTGTTGGATTAGTGGGCAATCCTTTTTGAGTGGTAAGGTTTGTGATATTTTTTCACCTAATCAGAGTATCAAATGCGTCTCTGATTGTAGTTTCAACGGGTTTATTTATGACGCTAGAAAATAAACACTTTTATGTACTGCCCCTTCCTAGGGGTGGACGTTCGGGTACCCGTTCGGGTTCGGATTCGGTTATTTCGGGTCGGGTTCGGATATTTAGATTTTGGAAGAAAAAATGCAAATTCTTTATTACTTAAGTTTTATGTATTTAAAATTTAACTATTAACTTAACTGTTTTTAAAATGTTCAATAAGTTAGACAATTAATAAGTTTGAAAATAAATTATTGAAAATAAAAATCATTATTTTGGTTGTTATTTTCGAATTTTGGATGCAAATTTTGTTTAAAGTATGAAATAAGAAGCTTAATATGTATTTTAAATAAGTAACAAATCACTTTTTTACAATTATATGTATATTATCTGATATTAAACTATTTATAACATTAATATAAATAGTTTTAGTAAAATGAGACAAAATAAACTAGGAATAAATAGGTATATATACATATGTTCAGTTATCTTCGGATACCCGTTCGGGTTCGGGTATTACCCGTTCGGATTCGGATATCCAAACTCTCCTAACTCAATACCCGTTCGGATATTTTGGTACTTCGATTCGGATTTCGATTCGGATATTTCGGGTCGGATTCGGGTATGAGTTCGGGTATCGAATAAAGTGCCCACCCCTAGACCCTTGCTATAAAAATAACCTATCATATTAAATAAGTGGCATCAAAATTCAAAAATGCCACAAAGTTTATACAAGTTTTTTTTTCTTTTTGTCATTTATTTACTAAATTTATGGTAAGCCTTTATAACATAAAGTGCTTTGAACAATATAAACATAAAGTTTTTTGAAAAATATAACCATAAAGTTATTTAGTGAACAATATAAACATAAAGTTATTTAGAAATCCCACCAAATAATCATTTGATTTCTTTAATCAAATTTGTGGAAATAGTAAGCAACAGGAAAACATATGAAAGAGACGCAAACTGGTCCAAAGTTTCAAGAAAGTAATGTTCCCTATTAACAAATGAAGGTAAAGCAACAACAGATATAAAAAAAAAGATGCAATAATTATCATGGGCACTAATTGGTTTTTCGTTATGTATTGAAGACACAAGGTCGTGGCCCTATGCATGCACTTGGTTTCTCAAATGTTATAAAAACGACCAATTACATAAAGTATTTGACAACACTATCTATCTATATATCAAAGTAGATTCATTTTCATTTTACACTAAAAATGGATTTTTCAAATTTCTAATGCAGTTTTCTATAGAATTTTCAGTTCACTACTACTATCTTAACTTATTGAAAGTTAAATAATTCAAATTCAAAAAAATATGCGTCAGTGTAATGTCGTTCATCTCTAGAGAAGTACTCGAAGTTCTCCAAAGAGATTTGTCGAGTGTCGTGTACGTGAGATGTAACTAGTATTTAATTATTAATTACTAGACCTATATTGTTGGACTGCACGAACTTTAGGAGCTTTATCAGCTTTGTTAAGTGGGATTCAGGTTTTTAATGGTACACGCATGACATGTCAACACAACACAGAAAAGGACGAATCTTATTATTAACACTTCTCTTTGACTGTTTTGATTATTGGACAACGAATTTACTATATATTAATATTGTAACTCCATCAGTTTTTTAAATGGAGATCTCACTGAAGATCAAGATTCAGAAATCTACCGGTGAAGCATATTCATTTACGAACAACAGCACATGATACTAATCGCACTAAAATGATAACATCTATCAAACTTCAGAATTTTTCAATTTTTTTTTTTGAAATTAGAAAGAATTAAATGCGAGTCTATTAGAGACACATACCTAACCTCCGAAAAGAGGTACAGTCCACGGATAAACTCTCTCTTAGACATTCAAATGGGTGAAAGCAATAACCCATATCCATGTGGCTACAAAGTAAAATGTAATGAGGTATTTGTGAATCCGGATTGTCCCGAATCTCGCCTATCACTACACCACCATCTTATGATTTATTTTTCCATAATTATCAACGGACACAAGAAATTTCACGAGTTTTCTAGTGATGCTGATTCGTGGATTCGTTAGTGTTGTTTGGTTACGGAATAAGTATGTATATGTGGAGATACTGATCTAATGTAAAGGAAACTCTTCAACATAGAAATCATCGCAAGATAGAGTACTTCTCACATATCAAATCAGGCAAAATAAAATATACTCGGTCTCTTAATTTTGTGCTTTCACTTTTTATTTTATCTATTTTATCAATATTTATTTTACTGATCCAATTTTTTTCAATTTTTTTCTTTGTATTTTCTTTTATTTTAATTTCTGTTGTTTATAACTTCAAAAACAAAAAACTCAAAAAAAACTACAAAAAATTGTTTGGCCAAAACGTGAAAATATCTGAACTAGTTAATATATCGTTGAAGCGCATGATCGACTATGAACCAAGCCTAAATGAAACATTCGTTTTAGATCTCTAAAAATTTTGAAAAAAAATTTACATGTATAAAGATTTTTTAAAACTTTTTTGCCCCAAATTTTTTTTTTTTTTTTAAAAGAATTAGTTCTATTCTTTCAAAAATCGTCTATGACTTATAAATCTCTATCGGCCCTGCTGACGCGTCTCGTAAATCACACATTGCTATTACAAGGCAACGTGTTTCCAAGAGATCTTATTTGAGTGGCAGCTTCTACGTTTGATCCATTGCTGTAGTGTGACGGATTCAACCTTATACTTGTTTATTTATTATTATTTTTTATGCATTTTTGATAATTGATCACATTTTTTGTTTTATGTTCTACCTTATCTCTGTTAGTTATATATTACTTCCGAAAACGTACAAAGAAAAGCAAAGTATTCGACACACGTTGAAATGCTTCTCAATCTTAAACAATTTTGTGTCTATAAGTTTTTTTTTTTTTTTTTGTAAAAGGGCTGTGTTTAAGTTCAGTCAAATGATTGCAGCTAAATATGTATATGTAACTTAAGTCTTAAACTGTGGCCGTGGTCTATTTTTGATAAAGTTTGCTCCGTCGGATTTTCGTAGAAATACAACCTAATAGAAAAATGATTGTTGATTACGAAGAAAGCTAGATGAATACAACAAATTGTAGCCACCGAATAAGGCTGTTTAATTACTTAATTAAGATATCTATTTTTGTTAAATCTTTGTCCCTCACGATTCCCTCTCTTTCTAAATTCTTTGCATGTGGCTTCCTAGCTATACCCAGTTTGTCAAATAATTACTCAAAATACCATAATTTAAGTCTTTTCTCAAAAAAATAATCATAATTTAAATACTAGAGTTATGTTTTCGTCTAATGTGTTGGTATGAATATTGTATACGATAGTGAATTAATTTAGTATAATCTTACAAATATTAATTAAGATAATATAGTATATGATAATATCAAGTGTAAGATGACAAGAAAAGTAATTTACCAGAGCTTAATGTAAATGCATTAATCTAGAATTTCATATGATATGTCAATATTATTTAACATTTATCTTTTAAAATCATATATCATAAAAAAAATAATCATATACATAACTTTATCTTTAATTTTAGTTATCAACTAATATTTTCATGACCGAATATTCTTCTCTTATTCCCGCGTTACCTCCTAACCTTTATGGAAAGAGTTATGGAAAAACCCACCCGGAAACTTCTAAAAAGGCAAAAAATAAAACAAAATCAACCAAAGAGCTCTTAATAACCGTTGGATCACAAATCAAGACACATGTTTGACCTCTAAACATCATCCAATCCAACGGTTCACAAACGAAATAGGATTCCAATGGCATCTCCTTGAAAATCCTCCATTGTTTTGTATAAATACCAAACCATATTTCTCTTCTCCTCCATCCACAAACTCAAAGATCCAATTCAAATCTAAACACACAAATTTCTTAAGACATGGCTTGCAACAACAACAAGAACAACATTGTCGTTGTGTTTGACTTCGACAAGACCATCATCGACGTTGATAGCGATAATTGGGTTATCGATGAACTTGGCTTCACTGATTTGTTCAATCAACTTCTTCCCACCATGCCTTGGAACACAGTCATGGTTTGTAACCTTGACCTTCCCTCCTCTGCTTCTTTTTCTTATGAAAAACACAAATTTAATTTTGTTAATTTGCACCTTTGTTCATATATCATTCTTTTATTTTTTTTGTTACATAACAGGATCGTATGATGAAAGAGCTTCATGATCAAGGCAAAACCATTGAAGAGATCAAACAAGCCCTAAGAACAATCCCTATCCATCCACGGATCGTCCCTGCCATCAAAGCTGCACATGCATTAGGGTAACTCATATCACATTATTATTATTTTGACTTTTTTTTTGTTTTTTATGTTAATTATGAATTGTCTAATATTAGACAAACCCCACCGTTTCTGACTATCAGATCATATACGGTTCTGTTTCCAGGTGCGAGCTTAGGATAGTGAGCGACGCAAACATGTTCTTCATCGAGACAATGGTTGAGCATCTTGGGATTAGTGAACTCTTCTCTGAGATCAACTCGAACCCAGGATTTGTCGATGAACATAACACGTTGAGGATTTCTCCTTACCATGAATTCACTAACTCCTCTCATGGTTGCACTCATGTTACTTGCCCTCCTAACATGTGCAAGGTACATTCAACATTTTATTTTTATTTAAATTAGAGGTATCATTAGTTCGTTTCACCAAAAAGTACACTTATATATAAATTTATATACAATGTTTTGGTCAGGTTTTGACCACATTAGTCAAAACATGTCTATGGTCCCATTTTGGTTGTTTATAAATATTAAACAATGGTTTTTAATCATTATATATATGTTTGCATTTATTTAGGGTTTGGTTATTGAGAGGATTCAAGATTCTCTAGCTAAAGAAGGGAAGAAGATGATTTATTTAGGAGATGGAGCTGGTGATTACTGTCCTAGTTTAAAACTAAAAACTGAAGATTACGTGATGCCACGTAAGAATTTCCCGGTTTGGGATCTGATTAGTCAAAATCCGTTGATGGTTAAAGCATCGATTAGAGAATGGACCGATGGTGAAAGCTTGGAGAAGATACTAATGGGAACTATAGAAGAGATTATCTTGGAGGAAGAAAAGGAGAAGAAGATTTTGACTAATGCGGAGAATATTTGCAAGATTCAGACGATCTCTGTCGGGATTAATGTTCATCATGAGCCAATAATGCCTCGTGCTCTTGGAGTTTCTCAGTCTGGTTAGATATGTTTTTGATATATTGTAGGAAGAAGAAGAAGATTAGTATCTGTGGTGACTCCTCTTCTTCTCCTAGTATTCCAAGAATATTGGACTTTATCCCAAGTACGATGTGATGATGAAGTTGTATGATTCTATGATTGTAATTTTTGTTTTAACCAGTGCCTAACTGGTTGATATATATATTTTCGAATTAAACCGCATAAACTTAAGTCGAAACACTATATATTATGGAAGAAAAAAATAAGAAGTATGGAATGTATTCCGCTCTTGTGTCACATGTTATTTTGTATAATCTTTGAAAATAGTTAGGTGTAAATGTAACTGTTACCTTCTGGTGAATTTATAGACGCCACGTGCGCCTTGACGTCCCACGTTTAAAAAGAATAGACTATACCTGTGAGGCATGCGGTGCGGTCCCAAGTTTCCAAATACAGAACCGTACCTCAAATCATTTGACAAGGATATTCTTCATGTTTGTTGTCATAACTGGTCATAACTAATAAAGATATTTGTATTCGTTTTCTTCATTGTTTCAAGAAATCTTCTCACAACTGCCAAAATCAATAAATCTTCATGTTAACCCATGTATGTGTCGACCGGTAATTTCTTAACCGTGATCTTCGTCTAGAACTTCGAGTATCTCAACTGCTCAAAGCTGTTTATTCACCATTTTACCCGTTCTTTAGCAAGAAAAAGATCAACGGCTCAGAGCAGTTTATCCGTCAATAAATTCAACATCAGAAGATATTGGCTGGTAAATCTCTTTCCTATAGCTTATCCCATATTGTACTGGTCGTATATATGGACTGTAAAATTACTATCAATCTTGACAGTGAAGGTTAATGAAAACTATTCACTAACATTGATGAAAGCTAATGTATTTATAGAGAAAACAAATCTTCTCAAATCTGTACTCCAAGTAATCTACTTACATATTTTTTTTAGAAAATTACACATAAATTTATGATCAGATAAATCATACATATATTTTGTGGAAGCCCCATTGGTCCAGTGGTTTAACTAAGGGTTCATTAATACTTCTACACCAGCAGGTATGGGGTTCAAATCCCAGAGAAGATGAGTTATGCAAATTAATGGAGAAAAGACTTACAAGAGATCTGCAGCATGGCGCAAAAAAGTATCGTCAAGCGTGGATCCGATAGGGCGGTCAGGTGATGCAGTCAGGCGTGCGTGAATCCTCCTAAGATAGGTATAGAATTGTTGTTTGAAGTTATTATTATCCATATAAATCAAACATTAGGTAAATACATACCGAACTCGATCTTTATATATCTTGAGATGTAGGCCAAACAAAATAAAAACAATTACACAAACAAAAAAAAGCTATTATGTCATATAAAAACTAATCAGGAATTTTTACTGATAACATTTAAAAATTAGTTTTAAATTCGGATCAATATAGAAAATATCTATAATGTTGGTACAATATTTTAACTAACTAAATCTTTTTTTCTTATAATCAAACATATTCCTCTCTACATAAACTGTCTCAGAGTTCACAAGTCACCTCTCCTGCATACATCTCTCGATAACTTTCTCAATCTATTAAAAAGAGACTATCAAGAAATTTCTTTGAAACCCTAACCACCATCCCCGATGACGCCTGCTCCTTTGACAAGGCTTGTGCTGCTTGCAAATACGAGGGGAGAAAGTGCACAAAAAGCTGCCCTCTAGCTCCTTTCTTCCCACAAGAAGAACAAGAACAACAAGAGCAGGTTCTAAATGCTCCTAACATTATGGACTACGACATCACAATGATGATCAAAGCAGTTGAAGAATGTCAACGTGACATAGAATTGCATAACCGTATCTTCCGTGCTAGATCTTGTACCTTTGATCCATTAAGTGGGGTTTACAACATCATGTCTGATCTCAGGTGCAAGATCCATTGTTTGCAGGCTGATCTTAACTTAGCTCATCAACAACTTATTATGTATCATTCTCTAGGTCAGCAAAATATTTCGCGTGAAGGAGATCTTTTGGAACAACAAAATCAAGAGATTCAAATGCTTGAACAGATCAGGAAGTTGAAACTTGAGAAGTAAGGAATCTCTGATCCAAAACATTTAGGCTAGCCTTATAAAACACATGTTCACGTTTTCGTGATTATCAAGTTTTCTATGTTCTCTTTTTTTTTGTTTGTTGTTTCCCGGAATGTTCAAATTTTATTCAGAAATTTGTTTTTCCCTCTGTTTGGATAGAATATCAAAACTATAGTCTGAATAATCGTCAGGTAAAATAGCAAGATATTATAAGACAGAAATCATGATTAACTTTTCACGCAAGAAAACAAAGCCGATTGCCCTAACTAGGGTTACACAATTCATCAGACAATCTGATCTATATTTCAATGAATTAGATATCACACTCTCAAGTCACACTTGTGTAGAAAGAAAGGTTCAAAAACAAAACAAAAGGATCTAAAGCGCAGCGTTTTTCACGCATGAGTAAAGTCAGTGAACAAGTAGAACAAACACCCAAAGTATTGGAAAAATCAAACTAAACCTTTGGAGTGTAACAAAATTAATCTGTCTTTGATGCACCTTTATGCTCTGTTGGATTTTCTGACAAGGAAACACTTGAAGAAGTGTTGTTGCTTGGACGAAGGTTCTCTGGATTAGCTGCGGGAGGAGCTTGGCCTTCCGCAGCAAGGTTCTTGAGAAGGTTCATGACCGTGGGAACAAACTTTGCTGATATCGATATGAGCCCTGGAAGCTGAAGAAACCACATAAGGTAATAACATCATATGAATACCATTATCAATAATTCTCAAGTCTTGATTCTTGATCAAGACTCCATGCAAAAAACTATCTATTACTGTTTGAGAAAAAAACACTTACTGCACCATTTCGGAACTCGCCAGGGATATCTAGTTGTGTCCAAAGTGCTTTCAAGAGAAGGTAACCGACAAACAAGAAACCAAGATAAAGAGGGTTTCTGTTACAGTAATAAGAAAAGAGATATCATTATCAAAATGTTACATAACATTTTCATCCATATGAAACAATCAGTACTAGCTTTGATGGACCTTAGAAGAGTCATGAACTCGTTGAATCCAAGTATGATCAATGCAAGAATAGCCCATGGAGGGGGTAACCAGTTACTACCACGCTTATTCGCTTCCTGAATTAGTATAGTAAACACACTTTTTAAAAAATATTCATGGAAACAGAGCATAGACCTAACTTGTGAGTAAAGTAATCATGCCTGTGCTGATATGGCTTGAGTCACTGTATATTCTGTTTCTGTCTTGAACTGTCTCCATATAGATTTACACTGTACCGGTGTGATCAACGTTCTTGATGATGGAACCTACAAAAATAATCAAGAATCAAATGAAGTGAAAAGAGAATGGAGCAGAGTCATACATACCTCATCCCAAGTACTTGAAGCCAATGGATCAGATGTTGTAATGCTCTTTTTAGACGTTGTTGGATCCAAAAGAGCAAGAGCTAGTGTCTTCTCGATGTTATCAGTTTCATCACCCAACCGGATTACAACCATTACTGAGAGCAACTTCAAAGACTAAAACAAGAAACCACAACAAGGTGTTTTAGACTTTGTTCAAGACTTAACAAAACAAAACGTTAAAGAGGGATAAAAATTATTACAGCTGATCTAGCTGCTTTAGTAATAGCTCTAAGATCTTCTTTCCCGGTCCAAACACGTGGCATTGAATCAGAATCATGGCTGAAGATTGTACCAAACCTGAAGGAAAGAACAAGAACATCAGAGTATTGTTTTAAACTGATCTTGTAAGGGATTTCTCTCTCTATATATATATACTTTTCCTTCATACGCATCAAGACCCTTCCAGCTTCTTCCTTTGCCTTAGATTCTATAACACCTCTTGAATACTCCTGAAGACTCTTTACCATTTTGTCTCTCATCTCTTCTTCAATGTCAAAACAAGCTAATGCACTACTGAATCCAGACACAGCAGATTCAGTTTCACGTCTATGAAGCTTCTTGACTGCTGTCCACGTTTCATCATTAGCTCCTTCCAACAAAGCTTCCACTGGTTCTGACAATGCTTCATGTAACTTGGACTGCAAGTTAGACGCTAAATCAGTAACACAACTCAATGTTCCAAAGCGTTTTTGGTTCTTTTATGTTTAACCTCGTATTGGCTTGTAAGTTCAGATAGCTTGGAAGTCCGGACAGAGGAAATGTGAGCCTCTATGTCACGGACTAGCTTCTCCCTTACTTTAGCTGTGTCCCAGTTGGCTTGTTCAATGATGGCACCTGCACACTCTTCGTCGAATTGGGCCATGCAAGACTTGATCCAAGTACTTGAAGCTGATGAAAAGCCTTCACCAATCTCTAAAGCTTTGTCAAAAGAAGCCTTGAACTTTTCAAGCATTCCAAATCTTATGTGTCCTAACACATCTTGAAATGCTGGATTCACTAGCTGTAAAGGTTATAATAGCAGTGAGGAAAGTATATAATATAGGTCTCTGAGTGTTACATAAACAAGCTTGAACAACATGTTCAAGAGATATTTACTTGGAGAAGTTTTTCTTGAAGTTGATGTCTCTTTGAAGATCTGACACCTTCATCAAAGAATGTAGCCTCCCCATCATATCTTATAAAACAAATAAGCTTAAGAATATATATATATATAAAGTTGATGTGGGTAGCTTTGTTAGAATATATGTGCTTACTCTGATAAGCAAGAACCAAGAATAGAAGTAAGCCTCTTTCCAAAACCAGAAACTGCACCAGCTTGAACTTCCTCATCAAGTTTGCGCCAGTCCTGTAAACAAAAGGAAAAAAAAAGGGTTAGTTAGTGACCATGGAGACACAAAGACTCTTCAAACATTGAACATTACCTCGTTAGAAATGAAATGAGAAAACTTCTCATTTGCAATTTCTTCACACCTCACGGTAGCTACCATGACCTGCAAGAAGAATGAGCTCATATGAAGTATAAAACAAAGTCTAAAGCTATCACTATAAGCTTACCTTGTGGGCAGGAAGGTCAAGATCTTTATTCTCTTTGATGACTCTCCAGATTTGATCTGCACTAAATGCAAAACCTGAGGCAGGAATCACTCCTCTTCTATCTCCAGCGAGACCACCCGGTGCAATAGAATGCATGAACCTTTGTCTCAAACTAGCAACCTAAGTTTCAAAAAAAAAAAATTAACCTGTCAACACTCATCTATAAATTAAAAACTTGGCCTCTTACCACACACAAACCTGCTCTTTAAACTGTTCTTCCTTCTCCTCGTAACTGGAAAGTGCAACAACTTCAACCTAACCATCAAAAGAGGTAAAAAATAATGAAATATTTGAAATATGGCAACCATTCTATAGCATAACATACATTGAAGAAGTCACTCATAGGAGTTTCTTTGTGTGCTTCAGGCTTTGGAACAGAGTCCCATATCTGCCACAATGCAGAACAAATCGTTGATCAGCTACCTTTTATATGAATATATCAATTTGGAGTTAGCTGGAAAGTCACTCTTTTCTACCTTCTGAATATCTTCTCTTAAGACAGGCTCTAAGTTCTCCAATGGCGTCTGCAGCCAAAATCACGTTAACAAAACTGTAATGATGATGTAATAGTAATGATAAAGAAAAGAGAAGAGAGTGTACCCTGGTTTTATCTCTTATTACAAACAGCATTGTTGTTTTACGTGGACTAAACAATCTCATCATAACCTGTCACACACACAAATCAAAAGAAGATGATATACATAAAAGAGTTTTATAACTTTCTGATTCACAAAACAAGTACCTGAAAGACAGTTTTCAAGAGAGGTTTATTAGCAGCTTGTTCACGGCCAATATCGTGACACCACCTACAAAACACAAGCGTTGAGAATGTAATGCAAAATATAACTAAGAAAGTTTCTGCTATAATCTTACATGTTGATCAAGACGATATCCGAGATAGCAAGAGCGAAAAGAGCACTTTGTTTCTCAAATGCAGTATCATCCTAGTTGGAAAAAAAAAACAGGACACGATTTACAGAGAAATTCAACCAGTGTCACACACTGTAATGAGACAAAGATAACCTCTCCTCTCTCCCTTCCATCTGTGCCTTCCAAGTCCATTACAAGGGTGCATGGCTCTATACCAGCGCATCTTGCAAGCCAGATACCCTTAGTGGTCTGAGACCTATACACAGTTCCCAAATCAGGCCACAAGTTTTTACACAAGCAAATACTATGAAATGATATCATTCATACCTTCCCTTAAATGCATCCATCTCCATAAAGTTTGTTCCAAACAAACTATTCAGTAGTGTACTCTTCCCTGTCAAAACCACAAAATGTTCTGTATATAACAGAACTCTCTCTTTCTTTAAAAAAAAAAAAAAGAATACATACCGCTGCTTTGAGGACCCATGATGGAGACAACAGCATAAGAGAGGCCACACTCTCCAAGTTTCACCTCTTTAATGAAATGGTCGATGCCAGAGACATTGTATACACCATCTCCGTCTATAAGCTGTACAGAACAACATCCCTCGCTCTTATCTGCATCACAAATCAATGGATCCTCATTTTGATCTCTTCAAGAATCAAGAATCCAACAATTTTGCAATGAAACAAGACCAAATACAGCATTATTTCTTAAAGAGAACAGAGTAACAGGATTTCTATATATATCAGATTTACAAGATGATCTGTTGGTAAAACCAAATAAAAATAAGATATCAATCGATAAAGCATAATAGACCAGACAATGTAAATTTATCAGGCAGAGACAGAAACAGTACCCATTGTTGTTCTTTCTTTAAACAGAAAGTGTCAGAGAGATCAGATCTTCCTCTTTCTCTGTTTTTGCATGTTAGTCATGTTAGGAACTTAAGATCTTATCTACAAATCTGTTAAGGCATATGGAACCACATCAGAAGCCAATCTTGAAAAAAATAATTGTGTATTATTATTCACTCAAACAAATCAAAGAATATCAATTCTCTCCCATACACCATCCAAAAATAGAGTAATTCTAAGCCAAATCTTACTAAGTTTAGTCATATACTAAACTTAATAATGATACATGTAAAACGATTTAGACCACTTCCAGATCTAACACAAAGCCAACCTTAACCAATTTCATTGCAAGATTTGTTCCCCCTTACATAAAACCAACTCGAAAGCTGCAGAAAAAGACTCTCTCTCTCCCATTGCCTCCTCTTTCCCTAATCCTTGTACCAATCAACAACATTGATATCCTATCAGCAATGTCGTCGACCATCTTCGATTCATCTACCCTGAAAGACACAGACAAACGTGATAGAATCTAACAATAAACATAGCCATCACCAGGGCCGGCGTTGGGCACAGTCGGATGAAACATTGGCCTTGGCCCCCAAAAACTTTTGAAAAATTTATACGTATACAAGCCCCAAAAAAACATTTGTTGGCCCCAAAATATTTTAAAAAAAAAAATTAGGTGAAATCGTTCAAAAATCGCGTTAGACCCCATGCCGGCCATCACAATCACTGTAACGAATTTGTTTTACCTTTCACATGAGCAATAGCCGGAGATATTTGCAAGATTGGTCAACGCTTGCCTCCAGGAGAGGACTTTCATGTGATCTACGCTCTCCTCGTGCTTCTCAAACTGTACGGCGACTCTTTTGATCTGTCTCCTCACGTGACGCGGATTCACGCCGTAGAAGACTGGAATCACGGTGAGGGAGCCCTTGTTGACGAGATCCATGATCATAACGAGCTCTTCGAGGCACCAAGTGGACGCTGCGTAATTCTTTGAGATCACTACGACGGCAACTTTAGACTCTTCGATGGCGCGTGCCAGCTCCAGCGAAATCGTCTGACCACTCTTAAGCTCCTTGTCGTCTTTGAACGTACGAATTCTCCTTCGGACAAGTTCTTTGTTGAGAAAGCTGACGATGTTGTGGCGAGTGTCGTGTCCTCTGAAGCTCAGAAAGACATCGTACTTCCTGAGGGAAGTGGTTGTTGTAATAGAAGACATCTTTTAATATATTTTTTTGTCAACAAGTGAATTGACCCCCTTTTATAGTATTTTTTTTTATAATATATTTTTGAGTGACCCTTTTGTAGATATAGTCGTGTTCGTGTAGGCGTGTAGGCCATGAATCTTATCATTTCCTCTCTACTTCCCTCGCATTTTCTAGACGAAGTATAATAATGTATTAATGGTGGTCTTGAAACAATCAAACAAAACAAAGTTGATTAATTTCAGTTGAACAAAAAAAAAAAATGATTCATCCGAGGAGAAAAAACGGGAATTAATTATGTGGAAAATTATAAATCAATCAACTCAAATAACTGTAAGAAGATCCACAAACGTTTTTCTCAGAAAACAAATAAAGGTTAATAAGTGTTAAATTATAAAATGAATGAAAAAATATTAGTTTTTTATACGTTTCAATTTTAAAATTTTATAAAAAAAAAAAAATATTTATGCTTACAACTATAAATTTTATTTATGATTTGAATATAGAAAAACTTACATTAAAAATTTCTCAATTTTTTTTATAATTATTAAATTGTTTATAGCTCCCAATATTTTAGGGACGTCCATGTGTAGAAACGTGATAACAATTTTGGAAGGAAAATTGATGACAAATGCTTAAACAATCTATTCAAAATAAAATGAACTCAAATGGTTCTAATTCATGCAATAAAAATTACGCCATCAATTATATTGTGCTCCTTTGTCACAAAGTGAATAAAATAAAATGATTCATTTCTTTTGAAAAATATTATAGATGGTTTACATCCAGTAATTCTACATGATTTAGAAGAATCACGTTGAATACATCACTAGAGTTATCTTATGCGATCCATGTTTGACAGCGTTCTTTGCAGTATTATGCGTATTTGAAATTATATATACTATTTCAGTTGAGTCCGCTTCTAGTTAGAATCTTTAAAGGGTTCTACTGGTTTGGTAGATTGACCTAGTCTATTGCTCTTTCTTTGTGCCTATTTCACTAAATGAAAACATTAAACTGAAAACTCATATAAAGTGAGCAAACTCTTTTTATACCAATACCAATAGAAATGTGCGAAAACGTTTCATGCATAAAAATGAACTTGATAGCACGGCTTTGGCCATGTGAATCCCTAGAAACATGTGAAGGGTATAGCTAACCCAATTTCTAATCCAATAAAAAACTCTTTATTTATGATTTTTTTCACCACTGTTTTTAAATTTTTCTTAATTAATATGTATAGTTTAGTATTCTCTAGAATCAAATTCTAGACTTTCTGATGTAAAATTATTAATATTTTTTTTAGTCAAACCACTAAATCAAGTGGAATTTTATAAAAACAAAACAAGTCTAATCAATAATTATGGTATAACTGGTTTAATAAGGTAAAAGGTCTAATCAATAATTATGGCATAACTGGTTTAATAAGCGTATGCCACACATAATTTCACCGGTTAATAAAATGATCATAAGAATCAAATAATTTTGAGTCATATTTGTTCATTACATACGATTTGTATAGTTAGTGGGGCTGAATTATTAATGAAAATTCTTAAATTAGTGTAATTTTCAATGAAAAACTGTATAATATTTCACACAAAATCAAAATTATTGCTAGTGTACTTTACATGTAATAGACTAAATGATTAAAAATGTTCATAGATAAAAAGATTTAAGTTAAATAAGAAACCTTTATGTTGCAATAAAATAACTTTGTATATAGTCTTACTTGTGAAATGAGCATTTCCTCTCTACTCTCTCATTTCTTATCTGTCAAAATTGATTTTATAAATTAATTTTCTATGTGATGTATTGGAAATTACGGTAATGCAAATATTTTGTTTAATTAGAATATCTGAGAAGCTAAACCTTTTTATTTTGTTGAGAATATTCTAGCCATAACAAGAGTTTAAAGAAGAAACAATCTCTTTATTAATAATCAACAATAGTTTGTCATTTACAAAGCCAATAGGATGATTATTTATATAGAAGTCGAACCCTAATAGGCTAATACTAAAAGAATAGACACTGACTAATAATTATCAATTATTAAATTATAACTAACTAGATGTTTTGTCAGCACTTGTCGACTTAATAATTTTATAAAAATTGTAAAAAATATACTATCAATTTAAAAACCATTAGAATAACTCTTTTCATGATTTCGAGATATTTCTTAATTATTTAAATATTGACTTATTATATACGATAAAAGAATTATTTTAATAAAATATCTTTTAATAAGTAAAATAAACTTCAAAACATGTATAATATACATAAAATATATACATGTATTTATATTTTAAAAACAGAGTATGATGTAAAACATTTTTAGATAACATAATATATAATCTTTTTAGAAAACGATGATTATCAAATTAATGAAATTTGTTTATTATTTATGGGTAGTTATATATTAATGAATCTAATCTAATGATTTATTAAACATAATAAAGATTTTAAACTTTTAACTTGAGAGCGAAAAACTCACTTCGCAAATAATATTATAATACTTTTGAATTTCTTACTATTTTTTTTCCAGAAATTATCACAATGAGTGATTTGATTGTCTTATGAAGTTTATATTAAAAGATAGATGATTTATTTTATCTTATGTGATATTGAAATAGAGTCAGTTTAATATTACTAAACCAAGTATAATAGAAACATATATATAATAGTTTAATATTACTAAAGTGAATATAATATATTTAACTATGATCTTACCGTTAAAATATTTGAAAATTTCTTTAGAAAATAGATATTTCATTCGATCTTATGTGATATATATATATATATATATATTAAATAATAGGCTTAATATTACTAAAGTAAACATAATATAAGCATATATACAATATTTAATATTACTAAATTAAATATAATATAAATTTAACTATAACATATATATATATATATATATATATATATTTAATATTTAAATTTTCCTAAAGTCAATATACTATAAATTTATTTATGATATTACCGTTAGAATTTTTTTAATTATTCTCAAGATAATATAAATTATCAGCTAGATCATAATGAACTCCTAGGATGCTTCTTTGGATTGATATGGATAGATCCTTGCATAAACGAATCAAAGACTCGAGTTTATCAAGGCTGTGGATCGATTGGTGACACAAGGGGTTGCGGAAAGACTCCTTGATACTCCTAGATGACTAACTTGGATATTACACACCGAGACACCCTCAGGTTTGTTGGAAATCACACACCAACAAGATCACTCAAGAACTCATAAACAAGTAGAAGAAAGAACTAGAGAGAACTAGGTTTAGTCGAAAAGATTGCTTAACATTAGAAAGAGCCTACGACAAGTTTAAATAGAGAAGTACTTGAACATGCTCAAGTGTCTCGAAAATATTAAAGGGAATTCGCTCCCTTGGTAAACTAATAAGACCAAAGACTTATTCAAATTTTAAAAGAGTTTTTGAAACATAAAAACATGAAATAAAAACCATAGTCTAAAGTTATCATAAGGTAGATGTAGTCGGACAAAAATGCATGTATAAAATGAATGTCTAGGATACATCATCTAGGAGATGTGAAAATAAACTTGTGGTCTCGTTAAAAACCTGCATTTGGAAAACCCAGTGGGACAAAACCAAAGTTTAGGAAAAAGAGCACACACAAGCCACTTGCCTAGATGATTATCAGCTTGAAGATGAGGTAGCTTGAATGGTGATGAGTGTGTCTTGATTGATCAAGCTTCGACCAAGAATGTCTTCTTGCTTCCAGGATGTCTTAAGTATACTTCCAACAGCTTTATTGAGTCTTCTTGTTCTTGCACGGGTCATGGGACCTTTAGGAATGGCTAAGGCATCATCTTCTTCAATTGGTTTATCCTTGAGCTCTCCATCTCCATCTTCTAGCTGGTCCATGATCATATCAGATCACTAAAATTATTTATTAAAATTAATAATTAATTATAAAATATGACTAAATCTAAAATATGGAAACATGACAAATCAACAAAATTATCTGTCAAATAATAGTATAGATAGATAGATATTATAATTATTTTAAAATAAAATAACTAAACAAAAATAATTAAATTATTTGAAATAATTTTGAAATATTCTCTATGTATCACTCTTTGGATTGGAGAAAATTTACCCTTGAATCAGTCCTTGATGCATCTACCATAAAAATTGCCCACTTACTATTTCGAACATCAAAATTTACTGCAAGCTTGAAAATATTCATAAAGTGTTTATTTTTTCTTAAACACCCATAAAGTGTTTTCTTACATTGACAGATTTGGTTTAAGACAAAAGTTGACTTTGTCGAAGGAAGGGACAAGTCACACCACACTTCAATGGCATTTTGCTGATAAGGAGACACAGTGATTTTGTCAACGCATAAGAACACGTAGCGAGCGTTCAAAGATATGTCAAAAGTATAGTTTTGTCATCTTCTGCACACGCGGCGTCATTAAGCAATTCTACCTCATCAAAGATAGAAACGATTGGATCCATATCATAAAAGATCGGATCTACACCATCATAGATGTCAAAGATCGGAGGACAATAATTCTCATTGTAGAGATTGTTTTTTTTTCCTTGATTTTGGTCTCATCCCGTTCCAAGGGTTGGTGCTTAAATTTTTCAAAAACTCGAAAACATTATTTACTAATATGTAATCACCACTCGATCTTTCTTCGTGCTTTGATCTCATTCGCACGATATCGCGAACCCATCTTTCTTCGTTTGGGATGGAGCAGATCACGGATATTGCAAATTTTCTGGATATTTTAACTTTCGGATCACAAACAAATACCTGAAGGACAGTTTTGAAGAGAGGTTTATTAGAAATTTAGAAGCTTGTTGACGGCCAATATCGTGGCACCACCTAAAACACACAAGACAAGCGTTAAGAATGTAATGAAAATACTTTCCTTTTTAACAAAAGTGAAAGATATGTGCACGCGCGTTGATATACTATAAACTTTCTGCTACAATCTTACATGTTGATCAAGACGATATCCGAGATAACAAGAGCGTAAAGAGCACTTTGTTTCTCGAATGCAGTATCATCCTGGTTAGAAAAAAGCAGGACACGGTTTCAACAAGCTGAATCAATGTCGCAACACTAAACCAGAAGTAGTAATGAGACAAAGAATAACCTCTCCCCTCGCTCCCTTCCATCTTTGCCCTCTAAGTCCATCACAAGTGTGCAAGGCTTAGATCTTCCTCTTCAAAAGCTTCACTTTCTCTGTTTTTGAATGTTAGTCATGTTAGGTTCGAAATCAATAATGGAAGTTAGGAACTAAACATAAAAAGCCAATCTTGAAAAAGAATTTGTATTAAATAATCAAATCAAAGAATAATAATTCTTCTATACACCATCAAACCCACTCCAAAAATAGAATAAAACATTCCTAGTTCTAACCCACATCTTACTAAGTTTAGCCATATACTAAACTTAATGATACATGAAAAACCGACTTAAGACACTTTAATCCCCTAACCAGATCTAACACCTAGGCAACCTAACCATCTCACGGCAAGATTAGTTCCCTTACACAAAACAGAGTCAATAGCTCTCTCTCTCACTCTGAACCCTAACTGTCTAAACAACTCACGAACTTTCCGAAACCTCAGAAGCTCCACTTCATAAACAAGCTTTATCCCTGCAGAGACAAGAAGCTGCTTGTCTTGTGTAGTGATGATAACTATACTCCCCGGACCAAAACAGTTGAAATCCTCTGCAAGTGCATCTAACTGCTCAAGCTTATTAACTTCGTTAGCCACAAGAAGAACCTTCTTGTTAGATTCTACTTGAACCCCTTTCAGAAGCTCTCGGCGTAGATGCAGATCCTGAGATATCCTCTTGGCGTTATCAAGGAAACAATGGCTTTCAAAGTGTTGACAGATGTTCTGATACACGAATTTAGCAAGAGCTGATCTACCGTTACCTCCTCTTGCCCAAATCCCGACAACTCTCACACTCTTCTTCGAGTTTAGGTCTAGTAAACGTGACAGAGCTTTCATGTGCGCATCAATCCCCACTAAGTTACTTCCATTGCTTGTTGTTGTCGTCTTCATTGTATCAATGAGAATTGATATTCTCTCAGTAATCTCATCGACCATCATTGAGTCATCTTCCCTGAAGACAAAATCAAATAAAGATCCAACCATTAAACCTAAAAACCTAATTTTTTTTTCTTTTTGTTTAAATTGGGTATCCCAGGACCTATGGAGAGGCCGAGACTAATCCCCAAAGGGTGGTGCAGCACACGGATGAATTCTCACTCCGGGTATTCAAATGGGCCTAAGATAGGCCCATATCCACGTGCCCACAAGGTAAGATGTAGTGGGGTGCCTTCAAACCTGGATTGCTTAGCAAATCCCAAAGCTCACCTACCACACTAGACCACCACCTTGGGGTTAAACCTAACTTGATCATCAAGTAAACACGTTTTTTTCTTACCATTTCAATGTGCAAACGCCGGAGATACTCGCGAGATTAGTCAACGCTTGTCTCCACGAGAGGACTTTCTCGTGATCTTCTCTCATCTCGTGCTTCTCGAACTGTTTAGCGACTTCACCGATCTGTCTCCTCACGTGACACGGGTCAACGCCGTAGAAGACGGGGATCACGGTGAGGAAGCCTTTATTCTCGAAATCCATGATCTTGACGAGTTCTTGAAGGCACCAAGTGGAGGCTGCGTAGTTCGAGGAGATCACGACGACGGCGAACTTGGATTCTCCGATGGCGCGTTCAAGCTCCGGCGAGATCCTCCGGCCGCTTTCGAGCTCCTTGTCGTCTTTGAAGGTGCGGATGTTTCTTCGGAGGAGTTCTTTGTAGAGGAAACTGATGAAGCTGCGGCGAGTGTCGAGTCCTCTGAAGCTCAAGAAGACATCGAACTTGGAGATGGAGGTAGTTGCTGTAGTAGAAGAAGAAGACATGTGGTTGATTCTGTCATGAGAGTAAAAGAGAATCAATCAGCCCCCTTTTATAGATAGGCGCGTGTTTGTGTGATCACATGGAGAGGGAGTCTCGAGAGAAACTCGCTCTCACTCGCCAAGTACATTTCCTCGCATTTTCCTTTTTGTTTTTGGTAAAATGCTAACTTTTTGTTGTCAACTTTGATTCTGTCAATTTATTTCTGACTGTGTTTACAATTGTAAATTTGCGAAATGTCAAAAGATAAAATCTTTCTTTTATAAATCGATTATAAGGAATGTTTTTATAATATTTTTACTAGGTGTGTTATCCGCACATACGGGTATAATTTTCGTACAATTTATTATTCGTATATATTTTATTAATTCAACCAATATAATAAGTTATGATTTATGTTTTAAAATTAATTATAAATGACAACACTCACATAACAAAATATCTTTAAAATATATTTTTACAAATGTATTGCTTTAATTTATTTTAATTATAATTTTTTCTATCTTAATTTTTTTTTATAATAAAAATATATTTTCAAGATAACAATATAATACATAAGATGTATCTTATTTTCTCAAAATATAATTTTTAATAGAATTCGTTTTTATTTTATAATAAATTTTATATGAAATTATTAAAAATGTGGCAAATAATCAAAATTATCTAAATCATGCAGAAATTACAAATCAGATAATTCATTTAAATTTTCTAACAGAAAAATATATTCAAGATAAAAATCTAATACATAAGAATTATCTTATTTTTTTAAAATCTAGTATTATTAGTATACATTCGTTTTATTATTTAATAAATTATATATGAATTTATTAAAATATGATAAATAAGCAAAATATAAAACCATGGAAAAATTGATAAATCAGCATTGCTTTCTTTATATTTAACTATTAATATTTTAACTTAATTTTAATTTCTATGAGAAAAAATATATTTTAAAGATAACAATATAATACATAAGAATTATCTTATTTTTTAAAAGTAGAATTTTATTAATAGAAATTCGTTTTATTATATGATAAATTATTCATAAAATTATTAAAACTATAAAAAATAAGAAAAATTACAAAAACTATGGAGAAGTTACAAATCAATCAGTAAAATTGACTTGAATTTTATAATAGAAAAATATA
The DNA here is from genome assembly GCA_932364175.1 of Eruca vesicaria subsp. sativa. Classification (NCBI taxonomy): domain Eukaryota; kingdom Viridiplantae; phylum Streptophyta; class Magnoliopsida; order Brassicales; family Brassicaceae; genus Eruca; species Eruca vesicaria. The sequence goes on along the minus strand of CAKOAT010264042.1, from coordinate 612,761 downwards.
TTTATTAGATAACAATTTAATACAAATAATTAACATATTTTCTAAAATATAATATTATTAATATAAATTCGTTTTTGTTAAATAATAAATGTATATGAAATTATTTAAAGTAAATAAACAAATTTATCTAAAATCATGGAGAAGTTGACAACTAAGCAAATTTACTTCTTATATAATAGTATAGATTATACAACGTTCTTAATCTCCGTGAAAAATGTCCTTTGACACTTATATCAAAATGGAAAGAATATATTTTACTAGAATTTCACTTCAAACAGTTATACTTACATTATTTTACTAGAGTTTCACTGTTCTATCTATACTATGTCAAAAAAAAAAATTATTTTTTTCTTCTATTAATCTGTATAATTATTAATAAACTGCTTATGAAATTTAAAATTTATATTTTTGTATGAAAATATTAATGAATCATTAGTTTTACCATCAGACTACTTAATTTTCACAAATAGTAGAGAAATTGGATATCCTTTGTGGAAGATCGTACATCTATTAAATTAATCACGCGTTAAACCAAGTTTTCGTTTGATTAGGCAATAAACAGGGCGTTTGGGTGTCTTATGCGCTTAGGCAACCGATATTAGCAGTGATTCATACAGTGCTACAGTCTACAATACTTGCGTTTTCTATTCTTTTTGTCTTCTTCAATGCACATGGTGCGACTTTGTACCGAATGGGAAATATTGATGAAATAATCATATTATCGAACATTACTAAGAAAGTAATATATAGAGAAACGAAGGTGTGCAGAAGTTACCAAAATATAATTTAATAACCAACATTTCTTGTTTCACATAAAGAGACAATACATAAGAGAATGGAGTGGTATGTATATCAAGTTATAAGCAAATAGCACGTTGTTTATTTTGTAACTATGATTAATTCCTTTTCGTTTCCAAGAAGATGATGAGGAAATCAGAAATTTAATCGGAATGGGCATATTAAAGGCATTGTGACGTATAACTACTAGCACATTCACACCTATCCAGACTGAGATAAAACCATAACCACAGAACTAAACAGAAATTCTATTTTCTCGGTTTCCTTTGAAAGAATTGTGATCAAATTTGGACAGAATTAACTTTTTCCCTTTTGTGTTGGTTCAGTTTACTTGGATTACTCCAGTTTCACTAATATTTATTCAGCCACGTAGATTTTATTAAGATGAAAATTCAATATTTTAGAATGATGTTTCTTTTTTTGAGAGAAGTCCTTCAAAATATTGAAAAAGATAATTGTATTTCTCAATTTAAAAAATAGGAAATTCTATAATAAAGATTAGTTTGTTTTCCAATGCATTATTCTTTTATTTCTCTAAGAAGAAGATTCTTGATATATTATTTTTAGTTTTACAACTAATGCATTTCTTTGTGAAAGTTGAAAATTAACCCAATTTCTTTAACACTAAGATTCTATTTGAACTATAAATTTCTTTTAAAAACTATTATGTAAATAAAATTACAATTCAATTTATATAAAATATTGTATTTAACTAAAAATATTTATTTTAGTTATAATTATTAAAGTAAAAAGTAATGTTTTATAAATAAAAACATGTCTCTATTATAGTATTTTCTATTTAGAAGAAAAAAATAAATGGGTTGAAATGATTTTTTCTCTATTATAACATTTAGAGTAAAAAAATAGTTATCAGTTCAAAATGCTCTTATGTATAGATTAATTGGTTTAGGCGTTAGACTTTTAGAACTTTTGTTACCATCAAATATATTATCAGCTGGAGGTTTTTGAAGAGTTTCTTGTGATTTGGAATAATTAATAAATAGTAAATTAAAGTTTTTAATTGAAATATTTAGAGCTTTTTTATATTGGTTGATTTTTGAAATATTTAGAGATACTCATCCAAATCTCTTTCAGAAATTCAAATGGGTTCTTGTTTGGTGCTGGTGCTCACATAGATCATTCACATCAAATTTTCAAAATGGGCATCTAAAATACTAAATCTATTATTCATAAAATATACAACGTTTTGACAAATTTGAATATCTTACATGAACACATTAAGGTGTCTAGAAATAGCTAAAATTTCTTAATAAAGACAATTTTGTTATTTCTCTATACTTTTTCCACATTAAGGTGTCTAGAAATAGCTAAAATTTCTTAATAAAGACAAGTAGTTGCATACCTTGAAACTGCTCTTGGGTTTTCTCCGGTTTATTTTTTTGGTAATCCACTTCATTCATATTTATTCATTTTGTGGGGTTCATCCATCTTCATTCAATCTTTCTAGTAAGTAGCTTACACAATCTTCGATTTAATCTTCTTAGGTTTACAATAGCTTTACTATTATTAAGACAGTCATTTTAAGAACAAACAAACAAATAAATTCAATATTCATGAATCTAAACAATAGTATAAACAACAACAACAAAAACAAATTATTTGACCTGAATCTACTCTTTGTATATACAAAGGCTTTTATCTTTTTCTTTTTAATAACTGACGACTATATATTAATGCATTCAGTCTTTCCCTAAGCTGACCTCTGTCACATGACAAAGCCACCAAACATTTCAAAAAGAAATTAATAATACCAAGAAAGTTCAAGTGTCGATGTGTAGACTGCTCCAAACCAACAGGATCCTCTCTCTGTTTGAATGCTTCTGACCTAAAGAGCTGACGAACATCGTAGCATCTCAAGAGCTCAACTTCATAGACACTCTTCACACACCATGAACAAAGCAGTTGCCTATCTTGTGTGGTTATAACGACTCTGCTCCCTGGACCAAACCAGTTGAACTCTTCAGCAAGCGCACCTAACTGTTCGATTTTGTCCACATCGTTAGCCACAAGCAGAACCTTCTTGTTCCTTAGCCTTGCTTTAATCGCCTTAAGACACCTCTGAGAGCTCTTTGTGCTCAACCCTTCTCCTTGCATCTTGGAAAGAAGCTCTTCTTGGAGATGAGATTTGCGGTGATGTTGTGAGATCTTTCTCACGTCTTCGAGGAAACAATGAGCTTCAAAGTTATGTGAGATTTTCTCGTAAACTTGTCTTGCGAGTGCTGATCTTCCCATGCTTCCTCTTCCCCATATCCCAATGACCCGAACATCTTCATCTGAGGTTAGATCCAACCTTGGATACAGTTCGTTCATGTGTTTGTCTATATCAACTAAGTCATTACCATTTCTTGGTCTAACGGCGAACAACATCTTTGATATTCTCTGCGTGATATCATCCACCAGCTTCGAGTCATCTTCCCTGAAAAAAACGAGTAAAAACAAAGCAAAGCCAATCAAAACAGAGAAAAACAGGGCAAAACAGAGAAAAACAGAACAAAACAGAGCAAAACAGGGCAAAACAGGGCAAAACAGAGCAAAAACAGAGTCAAAACAGAGTAATCAAGAAGAAGAGACAGATCTTACCAGTTCTTTGAACATTCACCAGAGAGATCAGCCAAATAAGTCAACGCCTCCCTCCACGTTTTGACCTTCTCTATGCTTTGTCTCTTCTCGTGTTTCTTGAAATGTTTCGCCACCGCTTCTATCTGTCTCCTCACGTGAGAAGGTTCAACCTCGTAGAAGATAGGAACCACTTTGATCAAACCCTTCTTCTCGAGTTTCAAGATCTTCACAAGCTCTTCAAGACACCATTCGGAAGCTGAGTAAGTCTTGGAGACAACCACGACGGCGATTTCTGACTCTTTGATGGCTTGGAGAAGCTCCGGTGAAATAGGACGGCCTCTCACCAGCTCCTTGTCGTCTTTGAAAGTTCGAATCTCTTTCGCCACTAAGTCTCTGTAGAGAAAACTGACGAAGTTCTTGCGAGTGTCGTCGCCCCTGAAGCTTAGAAAGACGTCGTATTTCTGAGGAGTGAATGAGGAAGAAGACAGTGATGAGTTTGATTCGAGTAGTCGTAGTGATTTAACTTTTGTCTTAAAGCACAATAGTTTTTTCAGGATTCCTTTCATCTTTAATTATTTTTCTGTTTATGGACGTTTTTTGAGTTTGCGAAGCTAGACAAAAGGAGTTACAACGTATTTATAGTTTTTTTTTTCTTTTGCCAAATAGATAGTTTTCTTTTTAACTGCTATTTATAGTTTTTATAGGGGAAGAGACACACTTAGGTAATGCTTAATGGTAGTGAAATTACCATTAAATTTCCAAGAAACATGTTATAAAGTACAAACCATTGTATATAATTTTTTTTAATTAGGTTAGAAATTGGATTGATAAGAATATCTCCATTTTGTTCTCTAAATACACCCCCATTTTTATGTGAAGCGTTCAAGGACAATGAGCTGAAATGTAGATGATTATAATAAATAATTTCTCTATATCTTTGATAAATTTGTGTTAATATTGCAATAAAATGTAAAGCTCTTTTTTTTAACTACCAAATGTAAAGATCATTTTTTTTAGTACGACTTATAGGAAATCAGTACATTATTGTATCTTCATTATTTTTTTTGCTGTCAACCTTACTATTAAACATTAAGAAATGTTACATATTGTTTTTGCAACTTACAATATACTTACGTATTGTAGTTTTCTTTCTATTTTAATTTTTCATCATAATTTTGGCCCAGCCAACCCCTTAGCTAAGAAGTCGAGTTTATTTTTTGTGGTGTATACTGCTTTAAGCTCTTAATCTTCATATATATTGATATAATATATTTTTTTAATTAAATATATTGATATAATATTGTATTTATTATATATCAAGTAAAGATTTTTATCATAACAACGTGTGTAACTCGTGTTCATGATCTATATATTTTCTCTTTTGGGATTTTCATGTTAATAGCATTTGGCAACTTTACCAAAAATGAATAACGAATTAATTTTATTTTATTAATAATAAGAAAGAGTTACAACTATATTTGCGAGTAACATTATTGTGACTTTCCGTAACGGGGTGTATGGAATTACAATTAGGATAAACCTAAAGAGAATTATTCATTAGGTAGCCAGTTCATGTGAAAAAATAATTAATGGAAACGGAATGAAATGCCATATTCTTAAATTTTGATAAATGACAAATAAACTAGTAACATAAAGATGTAATTATTGAGAAAAACTCAAGAAATATCTCAAATTTGTACTTCAATTTTAATAGTTTATATTGTTTTGTTTGTAAGTACAAATTATTTATTTTAACGTCAAATGTAAAGATCCGTGATCGTTTTTCTGTTATGATAAGTAGGTTTGTTTAAATAATTTGACCACTTATAAGATATCAATAAATTTCATACTGAAACTATACTTTTAAATCCGTGCTTTAACATAAGCTTAGTACAGTCGCCCACCCCGTGTTTTTAGGCTAGTCTCTTAGCTAAACATTTCACGGAAACTTCTTTTTAAAGAGAATTTCATGGAAACTTAAAAACCATAAAACATACTCCCTCCATTTCATATTAAGTGTCGTTGTAGAGAATTTTTTGCGTTACAAAATAAGTGTCGTTTTCGATTTTCAATGCAAAATTTATTAATTTTATTATGTAATTTGTTTTTCTATTGGTTAAAATATGGTTAGGTGTATGGGTAACTGTGTTTTTATATAGGAAATATGTAAAATTAATTATTTTCTTAATCTGTGTGCACAGCTGTAGAGTGACACTTATAATAAAACAGAGGGAGTAGTATATTATAACTTCTAGCTGATATATTTGTTAAAATAAGTATATTCAGCCCAAAAATAAAAATAAAATAAGTGTCCATGATATGTGCCTCAGCTTCAGTGAATCATGCATGAGATCATATATGGAAAACATGGTTCTTTACACCCTGAAATGAACGTTTAAAAATTGGAAACCGAGTTATTCGAAATCGCCAAAGAATGGTACTTCTACCTTTAAAGAGACATGTTTACGTGTAAGTGAAAAATATAATAGTAATATCCTAGAGTTTTTTTTTCTTGCTTAAAAAGTCATATCCTAGAGTTGAAACATGTTAGAGCAGCGCAATGGTTAATTTAATGAATTCTTAGCCCCCAATCCTTAGTACTTTTAGAATAAAAAAATATAATCTAAGCTTGGTTTGATAAGGATTAATCCTTGAGTAAGGATTTTAAATATCAAATCTTTAGTGACGTGACAAGTTTACTTCTGCGTTTTTATGTTCTATTTTGGTCCATTTTAATTGGAATCTCTCTTTCGTCGGTGCTCCTCACCGTTTCATCCACTATTTTCCAACTTCTCAATTTCAATTTCTTATTTTTAAGTGTCAGGGATTTTTGGGTGGGATTTCCCCAAATGACAAAAAAAATATATATATATATTTTTTTTTTCTAAAGACCCCAAAATAGAATCCACCAATAAACTATATTTTTTTGTTTAAAATTCTTAATTTTTCAAAAAAGATTAATTAATAGTTAATGACTCCACAATGGAGTTGTGAATGGTCTTATTGTTCCCTTTAAAATTGTTTGTTATGTGACTTATGTCACAATCATATATTTCAAAGTAAAAGTTTAATTTCTGTGTAACGCATGCAACGTCACAGATGTTGGAGATTTGGATACTTTTATCGTACCTTTTTTTTCTAAACTTACTTTTATCATACCTTTGAAATTAATATAAGTTTTGTCTTCTAAATATATTTATATGTCGTTGAAAATTTCTAACATATTTTGTACGATAATGCGTGCAGTCACGAGTTCGTAAGTCCTAACGTAAGTAACGTATGCTACTATAGTTTGCCGAGTCACACATTCGTCGCAGAGTGCTACAGTGTTTTGTTTTACTATATAAAGAAATCAAGTAGACTTTTTTATTTTTCTTGTACGCCAGGGTAATTCTGTGTCCACAATTAATAAATAATATCAGAGCCATTCCCGCTGTTGTTTAATACGAAAGAGTCAAAGGCTAAACATTAGTGTTAATCTGAATTCTTCAGTTTGAAATGTGGATAAAGTTGTAACCTCTACCTATGTGATTTTTCTATTATATTGTTCGAAGAAAGAATTGTTCGAAGTTTTTTCACAAAAAGAAAGAAAAAAGATTCTTCCAAGTAGAGTAAAAGTCCTTTTTTTGTTTAAATAGAGTAAAACTCTTTAAATTAATATTTAAGAAATTATCTGACATAATAAATTTAAGATTTATAATTTATATAAGATATTATATTTGACAACATAGTAAGAGATAATTTGCCAGTATTATATATAAGCTATATAAATTAATAATTATTATATATAAACACAATCTAAGACAATTAGTAAAACAATCTGGTGTTGGTGCATTGTTCTAAACAAGATTTAACATCATTTTAATTTTTATTGTAAATGAAGGAAAACTTGAAAGTAAACGTTATGAAGCTTTATCTCTGAAGTTCATATATAAAGACATATATAAGGTACTCCCAAAATGAAAAGTAGTATGGAAAATATGTAAATAATAAAGCCAAATATCTAATATTGGGAATTAAGAAAATATGAATTAAATCATCATTTTATTCATGTCATATAAAGTTTAAAATTATTATTTATAAGATTAATAACTCTAAAAATAATAAAATATTATATTCTTGGGACATTGTTTATCTATAGAATTTTACTATCGTTGGTATAAATTTAGGTTTTGCAGTTCGTATGTACCATCAGATGAATTATTCGTCCCAGCCCACTAATCAGTGAAATAGGCCTAATATTTTTCTTAGCTTGGAAAAAACTTCAAATGGGCTATTCTTAATTTAGAACTTTGATTATTTAGCAACTACAGAATACTCTTTTTATGTCTATAAAATTCTATAAATGTTTGTCGCCAACTGTTAAAGATCTAAAGTCTAATTAAAGGCAAAAGAGAGCCCATGACTTGGAGAAAAGTATAAAGCTTTTGAATTTGTTTAAGCGGTTAAGGTATACTTTACAACAGTTCATGTTTTCATCTTAATCTGTTAATATAAAAATCGATATTAGTTGTTGATCAAATTAAAGGCGATCTTAGTTACTCACATAATCATCAAGACGTGACGATCACACCATTCCAACTAATCAGAAAATTAAGGAGTTCTCTAACCTTTGACATTTTATGATTAGAGAGACAATAATCTTAATCTTCTAATAATTAGTTTATTGACCTTGAGACTAAGGTCGATCCTGAAATTTTAAGGTTCTAAGATGGTTTTATAACAATTTTAACTTATTTGTAATAGATTTGAGAGGTCTACAAAATTCTTTTTAGAGACTTAAGAAGTCTTTTTTGGGACCTAAATTTTTTTTAGAAGATCATATATATATATATAACTTTTTCAAAAAAAATGGGGATTCAAAATTAATATTTCATCCAATTTGGTTGATATTTCATAGCATAAGCAGCAATTAACACTTTAATCTTCAAACCAACATGGTACCATAATGCTGTCGGTTCAAACTTTTTTTTTTCAGTAACTTAAAATGTATGCAATAATTCTTCTTATGACATCGGATAACTGAATAATTATGAGATGTGAACCCTTTTATAACATATGTTTCCATCCTTTTGACCGTAATTACAAGAAAAAACAAAACATTAATCTCTTTCAAACTCCAATGTCTTAATGCATAACTAAATATTAAAAATAATTTATTTGGGGAAGAAAATAGTGTGTCACTGTTCTTCTTCTTTATCTATCTATCATAAGCGGAAACGGATTGTTACAGTTCACAAAAAGTAATCTCTTTCCTCCGTTAGACCCGTTCTCTGTCCTTCTTCTTCTTCGTCTTCCTCTTTCTCATTTCAACAACAAAGCCACATCATCTGCGTGTCTCTCTTTTCTAATACGATGACCTCGAAGAACAACGGCTTGTCTGCCGCGCTTGTCTCGAATCTCCAAGACGTGCTTTCCAAGAGAAAAGGAGGCAGCGAGGAGGAAGAGGAGACACCGTCTACTTCTGTTGCGGCGAAGGAAGAGGTAGAGGAGAGTGATGACTCAAGACCTATTGTTTTAGTTACCAATGGAGATGGGATTGATTCGCCTGGACTCGTCTCTCTCGTTGAAGCTTTGGTTAAAGAAGGGCTCTACAATGTTCATGTCTGTGCTCCTCAAACGTGCGGTTTCTTACCTTATCTTTCTTGTTAAAAGTTTGGAACTTTTTGGTGACACGTAAGGCTTGTGAAATTGGAATGTGACAGGGATAGATCGGTTTCTTCTCATTCTGTGACTCGTGGAGAAACCATTGCTGTAACTTCCGTTAGTATCAAAGGTGCCACTGCCTTTGAAGTTTCAGGTTTGTATACATATCTATAAACTTGACAAAGGAACGTTTTTTAATCTGAAAGTTGGAGTCTTTGTTGAAACAAGAATATCCATTGATTCTCTCAAGTGTTAGTAGTTAGTACAGTTTCGGTGTTCATAGGCTTTGAGGTTTATTTGTTGTTGTCTCAGGGACTACTGTGGACTGCATCTCGTTAGGATTATCTGGAGCGCTTTTCGCTTGGTCAAAACCAATACTGGTTAGTATTTTCTTAATCATCTCACCATATATGATATTATGGTATCTTGTAATTTCTGCTTATTTTCTACAGGTTATTAGTGGAATCAATCAGGGATCAAGCTGTGGGCATCAAATGTAGGTGTTTATGTGTTTGTATATAAACTGGTTAGTCCTTGTTTTCCCATCTGCTATGTGTTTTACTGATGGGAGAATCCTCCAGGTTCTATTCCGGTGCAGTGGCTGGAGCCAGGGAAGCTTTGGTTTCTGGAGTACCCTCTTTGTCAATATCATTGAACTGGTGAGTTTTAATCATGGGTTTGCATTTGTGCTGCTATATATGTGGACGTTTTGGCCATTAACGTTTTGTCGAATCGATTATAGGAAGAAAGATGAAAGCAAAGAAAGTGACTTTAAGGATGCTGTTAGTGTCTGTTTACCTTTGATAAACGCAACTATCAGAGACATTGAGAAAGGAGTTTTCCCTAAAGACTGCTCTCTCAACGTAGAACTTCCAACATCACCCTCATCAAACAAGGTTTACTCTTTTTTCTTTTTATCGCAAAACTCGTCTCGGAAACTGATTTTGGCATGCAAAGAATATGATATATGCTGGCAATGGCTACCGTAGTCGTTGATGTTGTGAACCTGTAGTAGCCTCGTAGGTCAATGATTTAAGGAAGCTGAAGTTTCGTTTACATATGAAACAGGGTTTTAAAGTAACAAAACAAAGCATGTGGAGGCAGAGTCATAGTTGGCAAGCTGTTTCAGCTAATCGTCATCCTGGTGCTGGGAATTTCATGTCCAACCAACAAAGCCTAGGAGCTCAACTTGCCCAGCTTGGCAGAGATGCTTCAGCTGCTGTTAGTTAACTCATACCTATACTTTGTTGTATAATTATTTGTTGGTTCATAAGGTCCAAGGTTTAGTTAAGTAGATACTGAGATTAAGATATCTGGCAATATCAGGGGGCGGCTCGTCGTTTTACAACACAGAAGAAGAGTATTGTGGAGATTGAATCTGTTGGTGTTGCTGCTAAAACTGATAGCCGTGTTAAGAAATACTTCCGCCTAGAGGTAGAGAAAAATTTGAAACACCATTTCTCTTCACAAACCCCCTTTAACTATTTAGTATGTACAAATGTCTATTAGTTCCTGAGTCCTGGTTATGTTTATGTGCAGTTTGTGGCTAAAGAACAAGAACATACAGATGAAGATTTGGATATCAAGGCTATAGAAGATGGTTTTGTAAGTTGGCATGATCATATACTCTTTCGAGTATCATTTACTCACTCTCTTTTTCTTTGTCATACTTTTTTATGGTGAAGTTCCTTGATTCTAAGGTACTTACTTACTTACCCTTTTTTTGTAATGACAGGTTTCTGTGACTCCATTGACTCTTCTTCCAAAAATGGATTCAGAAACTCAAGCTGCAGTGTCAGAATGGATCTCCAAAGCCATTAACGCTGATCAATAAAAATGGTCGTACTCGTAAAATTATATTACATGGTTTGGGCAAAACTGGTAACTCGAATGTGCATTTGTTTGTTCTTGTTGTTATTTGACCTTTTTTCTATATTATTTTATGGGTTTGATTCCCCTACAAGTCTTGTTTGCAAAAGGGCTGGTCTGTTTTCTCCTCGATTCAAAATTTATACAACACTAGAGATTTTCAACCGCGCTAAATTATTCTCAGCGTTGTAGCATACAGATATCGAAAGTATCATCATAGTTTGGGAGACATCAACTGTATTGGACTTAAAAACATAGAATAAAACATTAATTAAAGGTTTGCAAAAACACAAAGCTAGTCTTGGGTAGAGAGAGGGAGAGAGAGTCTCATTCGGTTGTAAAAAACAAACAAACGTCAAAACCAGAGAACAAACAATCTACCTATAGATTGAAATTATAAACCGGAGACTGAAATCGCCTACCTTGCAAGTCAAGTCTGAAACGATCACTAGATGTACAGAACGATTAGGGTTCTTCTCGTTTCCGCTCAATATATATATATAATATGGGCCTTTTGCTTTCCAGTTATCCTTTCTTTGATCACAATTTATGTGTAGAGGTTTAGGAAACTTCTTTTTTCTTATGTTGGCTATAACCGGAAACTAGAAGCATCTTTGCGGCGTATGAGACCTATTAAAATAAGAAGAAGCCATACATTGAAAAAGGTTACGTGGCGTACAAGTCATCAGGGTAAAGAAGAGACTTTACACAAAAGCTTTCTAGTTAGGGTTAGTGCCCGTCTAGAATTAGAGAATGTGAATAATATTGAGTTATATTACTGTATTATGTATTAGGATAACTACGTTATTTAGATAATGATTCCATTATGTATTAGGAGATAAGTCTATGTTCCTAGATAAGGTTGACTTATGTTTATCATCTCCGATACTAACTCCTTGTAAGCTCTATATAAGAGCATGTATTGTCATGAATAAGATCAAGCAATTCCAATAGTTGTTATATGGTATCAGAGCTCTCCTCGATCCATTAATTAATTTTTTTTTCGTTATCTTATTCATCCACTAAACAATGTCTTCTGAAGCATCATCAACCTCGGGTACGACCACAACAGCAACACGAGCTGTGATCTATGATCCAGCCAATCCTGCAAATTCACTTCTTGCGGTCAATATGGCGAACATAACGCGTTTGACCAACACTAATTACCTCATGTGGAGCAGACAAGTCTTGGCTCTCCTTGAAGGTCATGAACTTCATGGTTTTCTTGAGAAAACCGCATCAACACCAGAAGCAGTTATCACAAACAATGGGATTCCGGAACCAAACCCGGCCTATCCACCTTGGCGCCGTCAAGACAGACTTCTATACAGTGCTATCATCGGTGCTATCTCTATTCCCGTTCAACCGCTAGTTGCTAGTGCAACCACAACACATGAAGTTTGGAGTACTCTTAACCTTGTTTTTGGAACTCCAACTCGTGGACATATAAAACAGCTAAAGTACCAGATCAAGAGCTGTGTTAAAGGAACCAAAACAATCAGTGAGTATATGCGTCTCATTAAAGCAAAATCAGATGAGTTAGCATTACTTGGTAAACCGTTGGATGCTGAAGATTTGATTGAACAAATTCTTGCGGGTCTTCCAGAAGAATACAAGTCAGAAATTGATGTGGTTAATGGAAGAGATAATCTCATCTCTTTCTCTGAACTCACAGAAAAACTCATCAATAGAGAAGCGATGCTGGTGTGTGATCAGCCGGCTACTCCAACCTTCCCTGTTACTGCTAATGTGACCACTCGTCCCAACAATAACAACAACACCAACAACAACCGTGGCAATAACAGCAATTGGAGGCCAACCTACTCAGCTCGTCCTCCAAACAACAATAACTACAACTACAACAACAACAATGGTGGTCGTGGCCCTCGGCCTTATCTTGGTCGATGCCAGGCTTGTGGTATTCAAGGTCACAGTGTTCAACGCTGCCCTTCTTTCAGAGTAGTTTCTGCTGATACTACCTCACACAACAACAACAATACTCAATGGCGTCCAATGGCACATCCTGCATACATACACTCGCAACACCCTGATGCGTGGCTCATGGATAGTGGTGCTTCACACCATGTCACCTCTGACATGAATAATTTGGCATCTCACACACAGTATGCTGGTTCTGACGGGATTGTAATTGGCAATGGAGCAAACTTGCCAATCACTCATACTGGTTCACTTTCTCTCAAAACTCCATCTAGAGATTTTACTCTCAACAATATTCTTTATGCTCCTTCTATGACAAAGAATCTTATTTCAGTGAATCGGTTTTGTAAGACTAACAAAACTTCTGTGGAATTCTTTCCTAATATGTTTCAGGTGAAGGATCTGCAAACGGGGACACCGGTACTAACCGCACCAGTTAATGGCAACATGTATGAGTGGCCTGCTGCTTCATGTGCGCCTCTTGCTTTAGCTGCTAGACACTCTTCTTCCCTAGATTGGCATCACAGACTAGGACATCCTGCTTTTCCTATTTTACAAAAGATTTCTTCTAGTTTTTCTCCTGGTTTTTCTTGTCGCAATTTATCTTCTTCTCACTGCAATGCATGTTCCATTAATAAAAGTCATAAGTTGCCTTTTCATGATACTTCTATATCTTCTTCCCGACCTTTACAAATTGTTTTCTCCGATGTTTGGTCCTCCCCAGTTCATTCTTTTGATGGTTTCAAATATTATTTAATTCTTGTTGATCATTTTACTCGCTATATATGGTTCTTTCCTCTGAAACTTAAGTCGCAGGTTGCAGCCACGTTTATCAAATTTAAGCAGCTGGTCGAAACACAATTCAACACCAAACTCACAACACTTTACAGTGACAATGGAGGAGAATTCATTGCTTTGCGAAGCTTTCTTGCTGACAATGGTATATCTCATCTTACAACACCACCACACACTCCGGAGCACAACGGCCTATCCGAACGACGTCACAGACATATTGTTGAGACCGGTTTGGCCTTACTTACTCACGCCTCCATTCCTACCTCCTACTGGACGTACGCCTTTGCTGCGGCAGTATATCTAATCAATCGTATGCCTACTCAAGTATTATCAATGGACTCTCCGTATTTGCGTCTATTTGGAGCAACACCAAACTACTCGAAGCTGCGTGTTTTCGGCTGCTTATGTTATCCGTGGCTGCGACCCTACACGACTAATAAGCTTCAACCAAGATCAACTCCTTCTATCTTTTTGGGTTATTCTCTCACTCAAAGTGCTTATCTCTGTTTTGACCCTTCCAAATCTCGCATGTTTGTTTCTAGACATGTGCATTTTGTCGAAAACCAGTTTCCTTTTGTGTCTTTAGCAGCTCCTGTTTCCTCGGAGGTTGATACACATGACACAGCGTGGATGCCCTCTGTGGTACCTACTCATCATCGTCTTGAAGCTGAGCAAACGTTAGTACCATCGTCTCCCGCTGCAGCTCCCTCACCAGCAACAACACCTGCAACTATATCATCTCCGGCTGTTCCTTCTGAGACAAGTAATCAACATCAGGCCACACAGCAACCTCAACATCCTATGGTTACTCGCTCTCAGAATCAGATAGTGAAGCCGAATCCTCGATACTGCCTGAGCACAACATTGGCTCCCTACATTGAACCAAACACGATACAACAAGCCTTGGCAGATGACAACTGGCGCAAATCTGCTTGTGCTGAGTTCAATGCAGCAATTCAAAACAACACATGGGATCTCGTACCTCCGGAAGAAGCTACTAATGTCATTGGCAATATGTGGCTATTTCGCACTAAGTTTAAACCTGATGGAACTGTTGACAAACTCAAGACGCGACTGGTGGCCAAAGGAAACAATCAACGACCTGGTATTGATTATCATGAGACTTTTAGTCCAGTGATTAAGTCTCCGACAATACGTCTTCTTCTTGGTCAAGCAGCAAGATACAATTGGCCACTAAAGCAACTGGATATCAATAATGCGTTTCTCCAAGGAACACTTAATGATGTGGTGTATATGTCACAACCCAGAGGCTTTGTGGATCGTGACAAACCAAACCATGTGTGCAAATTAAATAAAGCACTCTATGGCTTGAAGCAAGCACCACGAGCGTGGTACACTGAGCTCAAAAATCATCTTCTCAGCCTCGGATTCAAGAACTCCATTGCTGATCCATCTCTGTTCTTCTACACGGGTCAAGGAATTTATCTTTTTATCTTGATCTATGTTGATGACATTGTGATTACAGGAAACTCTGAAGCAAATATACAAAGCCTTATCAGCAATCTTTCCCGACGGTTCTCCTTGAAAGATCTTGGTGATCTTTCTTACTTTCTCGGCATTGAGGTCTTGCGTACACAACACGGCATTCATCTTTCTCAACGGAAGTACATTGGTGATCTTCTCTTTCGCCATAATATGGTCAATGCCAAGCCTGTTCCCACTCCCATGAGTGCCTCTACAAACCTGTCGATTCGGGATGGTGATGTTCTTGAAAACCCAGCTGAGTATCGTACTCTGGTTGGCAGTCTTCAGTACTTACTGTTGACACGACCAGACATTGCTTTTGCAGTCAATAAACTGTCTCAGTTTATGCATAACCCAACCAACACTCACTGGACTGCAGCCAAGCGCGTACTACGTTATCTTGCTGGCACGTACACCTCAGGCATCTTTCTCTCTCGCCACAGCAATATGTCTTTACACGCGTATTCTGATGCAGACTGGGCAGGCAACAGAGATGATTACACGTCTACTGGTGCTTATGTTGTCTTCTTAGGCCAGCATCCCATTTCGTGGTCAGCTAAGAAGCAGACGGGAGTTGCACGATCTTCTACTGAAGCTGAATATCGTGCTGTCTCGGCTGCTGCGTCTGAAATGAAGTGGCTATTCTCCTTGTTGAAAGAAGTTGGTGTTCGGCTTGACTCTGTTCCTACCATTTATTGTGACAATGTGGGTGCTACCTACTTGAGTGCTAATCCTGTGTTTCATTCAAGGATGAAACATCTTGCTCTAGACTATCATTTCATCAGGGAACAAGTTCAGAATGGTACTCTACGCGTCACGCATGTCTCGACGAAGGATCAACTGGCGGATGGACTCACTAAACCACTCACCAGATCACGGTTTGGATTACTTTTCACCAAGATTGGTATCACTCAACGTGCACCATCTTGAGGGGGGATATTAGGATAACTACGTTATTTAGATAATGATTCCATTATGTATTAGGAGATAAGTCTATGTTCCTAGATAAGGTTGACTTATGTTTATCATCTCCGATACTAACTCCTTGTAAGCTCTATATAAGAGCATGTATTGTCATGAATAAGATCAAGCAATTCCAATAGTTGTTATATTATGTATATAACTGGCATAAGAATTGTATATATATATATTAATACACAAAATTTAAACATATACCAACTATAAATAAAATTTCATAATATATACTATTAATGTATATAATATTCTTTGGCTTGAATTTCACAAGCTTGACCTTTTCTCGTCATAAAAGAAAAAGATGAAAAAAAACTTCACAAGCTTTGATCACTTCATAATTGGAATTTAACAGTAACAGTTGTGTATCTCCAATAATAGTTAGCCGATCCTCGTAGATGATTGGCCACTACAGCCTCGATAAGATCGAAACTCGTACCGACACCTATGAGAGAGAGAGAGAGGATTAAAATCACATCAATAAGTAAAAGACCTATAAAAAAAGCGTTAATTAATTAGTAAGTTTACCGGTCGACCATGTTTGTCGTTTGAAGAGAGAAGCTTTATCCGTTCATTTTGTTTCAGGCGGGGGCAATCTCTAAGATCGATGTGTTTGACCTCTGGAGAAAGTGCAACGCTCTCCAGAGAATCACAGCCGTGTGCATAGAGATGGTTGAGACTCTGTGGAAGATCTTCAACTGATTTAAGCTTCTTGCAGTTATTAAGGTAAAGAGTTGTGAGCGAGGAAAGTCTACTAATGCTTGTTGGCATTATCTCAAACTCGTGGTTGCTAACATCTAAATATGTTAAACTAGTGCAATAACATAATAGCTCATCTTCCAGTGACTGAACAAGATTCTTGCAGTTGTCAATGCAAAGCTCAAGTAAACCCCTGAGTTGTGGCAATGCGTCGAGGTTGTGACAGTTTCTAAGAGTAAGATATTCCACCTTGGTTAGTTGTGACATGGTTTTAGGTAGATGCACAAAATCATTACCGGTGAGGTCAAGTGTCCTTAAGGACAACAAACAATCAATGTCTTGAGGGATTTCTCGGATGTTTAAGTTGATCAGCTTAAGCTCGGTCAGACAAGGAAAATTTGAAAAGCTGTGACAGGTGAAAGAATCACCCATCTCCAAGTACTCTAACCTCTCAATGACAAGTGTTTTCAAAAGGTGCTCAGAAGTGAAGGAGAGACGCTGTGCTGTTCCTGTGAGAGTGTGCAACAAGGCAACATTTATTTTGCCTTGGATTGATAGATCAGTTAGAGAACTCAGTGTTGCTACTTGTTCGAGAAGAATCAGCTCAATACGTCGATGGAAGCTATTGTCCTCGGGTTCGTTGAGGTAACAAACTTCCATGCCACCCACGAGGCTATCACAACGGACTATGTTGAGTTTCCTTAGATGTAATTTATCGATGGACCCAGGGGTTTGCCTTAGACTCGTGCAGCCTTCCATTATCAACTCCTCAAGTTTCAAAGATTGTGAAAGATCTGGAAGTTCTACAAGATTCGTAGAGCCCGTCACATCTAGTCTTCGTAGGTTTGTAAATAGCTAAAAAAAATATAAAGAAAGGATTCAAATCGTTAATATGTGAGCATATTACAATCTAATCTATTAAAAGAGAAGTATATTTAGTCATTAATCCTAAGTTTTCCACAAAAATTATATCATTATGTCACTGTCTTTAAAATACAAACTTTTGATTTAAATTTGTATGAACACCATCAAAAATTCTTTTATAATAAACCAACACACGGTTTTGATTTAAACTTTCAAACCACCGATTCTCTTAATTATTAGATTATCAATAATTTTTTTATTTTTTAATTATTAAACCATATATTAAACCAGTTCTTTTCTTATTAATAAATCATCATTAGATCATTTATTCTCTTATTAATAAACTAACACTAAACTACTTAATATCCTTGGTTCCCTAAATAATGTATTTTCTAATCTATAAAACCATGCATAATATGTTGATATATTACTAAACCATCAGTACAATAATATACTCTATAATTGGACACTAAAAATTGAACAAAATACATCGATTTCAAAACTCAAAATTTATGAAACTATTAAATAAATGTTAAAACATATAATAATTTATAATTTATATCTGCGCGAATCTAAAATCTAGTATGATTTTCTTTTTGGAAGGTGGCGTACCTTGGGTTTATAGACAACGGATTTATATACACTGGGTTCATCCCAAAGGTGTCTGAGGTTACTGTAACGTCGATTGAGGTCAACAAGAAGGCTTGACTTGAAACTAAGTGGCAATGTTTCAAGTGGGTAAGCATCCCAGTGAAGTAACTTAAGTCGATGCGTAGTATCATCAGAATCATCTGACATCATGAGCTGCAGCTTGGACTCGGTGTCAACCACATGTTTTAATAAATTGAGAAATGTAAGGTTATTCATAGGCTCGAAAACACTGCTACTTATATTTAAAGTGTCAGACATGTCACACATGTGTAGTGAAACGCCTTCTATTATGTTTGTACCCTGTTTGTACAAAAAAAAACATGTCAGTGAGACCAACAAAAAAAAAACAATTATTATATTTGGCAAGAACTTACTATGTTCCTTGATAGCACATCATAGATCTCTTCCGGTTCCCACAAGAACTTTTGATTACACGGTGTCAACATAGATTCTTGACGCACAATTTCTTTTCCGGTTTGTTCTACCAAGAAATGCATGATTAAACGTCCATCATATGATATGTCCAGGAGAGACTTTGCCACTAAGCGATGTATCCTTGGACCAGATTCACCAAGAAAAACCTTGATAAGCCAGAGGAAGCCTCCGTTAAAGAGACATGCCACTTGAAGGAAAACATTCTTGTCGTATTGATCTAAACCGTCATAGCTTGCTCTCAAAATATTCTGAACTTTCTCATGAGGGGATGCTTCTAGTAGAGATAATTCATCTTCCCATCTTTTTATGGTTGTTTGTTCACTGAGATGCGAAGCAAAAGCAACGAGCGCTGAGGGTAGGCCGTGAGCAAGCCGAGAAGCTCTGATAAAGAGTTTCTCTGAACCGTGATGAAAACGAGGAGTTCTTCCTCCATAAGCTAACTTTTTAAAAACATGGAGTGCATACTTGTCGTCCAAGCAATTAACCTCATGTATATCATCTACTCCACATGAATTGAGGAGACCCCTGTCTCGAGTAGTTATGATGATTCGGCTCCCAGGACCAAACCAGCTTTTATCTTTTGCTAGTGCATGTACCTGCTCTGCATAGTCCACACCATCTATCACAAGAAAAACCTTTTTGTGCCCTAGTATATCCTTGATCTTTCTGTCACTAGCTTCCCTGCTCGGCAACTTGGTACTTCCTTCATTGCGGATATGGGAGAGCAATTCCCTTTGCAGTTGATCTGGATCACTTATCTTCCAAGCGTCTTGTATGAAACAGTGGAACGAATAGTCATGTGAGAACTGGTTATAGAGATATCTGGCGATGGTGGTTTTGCCTATACCTCCCATACCCAATATTCCCATCATTCGAACCTCACTTTTAGGCTCCTTATTAAAAAAGACTTCCATCTTCTCCAGATCAGCTTCCCTTCCAACTGGTTTGATCAGATGTAAAGGCTTCATGTATTCCAGTCTTCTTGAGATACTTGAAACTATCTCTGCGACCATGATTGCTTCGTCGACCCTGACATCAAACAAAAGCATTTGTTTCATGAACCCTAAGCCATTTACTTTTATGTGGGGATAGTACTGGTAATTGTTGTGAACAAAAAGCAAAAAATTTAGGAATAAATTGGATTGAAGCAAATATAGGTTTTAGGGTTTGTATAATTTATTATTTTGATTATGTGAATAAATAAGTTATAGTCTCTTATACTCATATTTATATAACCTCAACATCCAATATTCATTCTCCTTAAAAAAAAAAATTTCTATACATATACAAAAAAATTTATGGTTTTCTAATTCTAAAAAGCTGTATCCTACTAAACGTATGTGGTCTTTTACTAGCATACTAAGATTTATGTCATTTAAGAAATCCCCTATATATTAAAAGAGAAAAATTTGTAATTAATGTGTTCACACTATATTTTTTGAATAAGTTTAACAATTTATGTGTTTACACACTAAATTTTTTTTAAACTAAACCACATACTATTTAATGTTTTCGTATTCTATTTTTTCAATCAGCTCAATTTTAGTTTATGCATTTTTGACATTTGTAATAATAAATTGAAATTAATTAAAAAGTTTTTTTTCTACAACTACTGAATAATATCATTTTAAAAGAATAAATAAAAAAGAGAATGTTCTTGCCAAACTTAGCCATGGTTGAAGTTTATGTTCATGAAAGAATAAAAATAATTTTGATTGGTTATGAATTAAAAAAAAAAATTTAAAAACACTATACACTAAGTCGGATCTTTAGTTGAGCCAAGTATTGATTTTCTTTACGAAGTTTTCGTATCATATCAAGAATTAGAAAGATAATCAGATTATTAAGAAAAACCAAAAATCCAAATTTTTTTAAAGAAAATATAATTTGTGATATATACTGAAAACATAATTCAGGTACCGAGTGAAGAGATCACATTATTTTACGCGAATTTTAATTGGTTATGAATTAAAAAAAAATTAAAAAAACACTACACACTAAGTCGGATCTTTAGTTGAGCCAAGTATTGATTTTCTTTACGAAGTTTTCGTATCATATAAAGAATTAGAAAGATAATCAGATTATTAAGAAAAACCAAAAATCCAAATTTTTTCAAAGAAAATATAATTTGTGATATATATTGAAAACATAATTCAGGTAACGAGTGAAGAGATTACATTATTTTACGCGCAACCCTAACTCCTTTCGCTCGATCGTGTAGTGTTTTTACTAAACTTTCCAATAATATTTTATAAGAAAATAAATGTTATTGTTTATATACCATATCAGTTTTGCAAAATGCCCAACAATTTTGACATGAGCAACCATTTTTTATTATTCTTAAAGTATACTCTAATGATTATGAATGTTAAATAATCCAAGAATATTTGTTTTACATTTTTTTATATTAGTAGAAGAAAGTAAATATGAATAAATGTATGGATCAGATAAATCTAAAAATTTAATATCCAGATAACCAAACTCGAATCTAATACAAACTAAACTATTTTGGATACCAAATTATCTAATTCATAATTATATTCTTAAATATATCAATTATTTTAAATTTTATATCTATTAGATATTCAAAAATATGCAAATATCTAAAAATTATCAACATAATCACAAGTATATATCTAAAAATAGCAGTAATTGTTCAAAATACTGATAATATTTATTTGTTCTTATCTAAATATTTAAATTGAACTAATTATTGTAAAAATTTAAATATTTGGTCCTATGTTATTCAAATTTTTATGTATTATATTATTTTTGGAATTTAAGGAATTAAGTATATTTAGATTTGTTTTGGAAAATATAATTAAAATGGACATCCGGACTCGAATCTAAATCGAACTCGAAATGATTCTGAACAAACGTAAACCAAAATTTGTAAATATTCGAATAAGATTTAAAATTCTATATCTAAAACTTTGGAATATGAATAACTTTCTGAATCTGAATAGATATATAAATATTCATCCCTCAAAAATTATATGATAAATTTCTAAATACAATATATAATAAATAATCTATAAACTATTTCGCCCGCGCTTTGCGCAGGTTACTACATAGTCTAACAGTATTAGAGAAACATGAGAGAACATGTAGATGGCTCAGACGCGACTGTAACAAGTTATTCTTTTTTGAAACTTGACTTGACTGTAATAAGTTGTGACATTAGCTGCTATCTTACAAAACATAATAGATATAGACAATGAACTACATGTGTTGTTGACCGTGTTTGGAGAGTATTTTAGTGAAATGAGGGGTAAAATATTGCTAGACTATCGTCCAAAACAAGAAAATTCCACAAAAGCAGTCTTGAACATGAAAATATTTTTAAAAAATTTAATCGTTGGATATTAGAAAGTAAAAGAGTACCCTTCCTTTGGATCTTTGCCAGAGAGATCGCCAACTTGAGCGAGAGCTTCTCTCCATTTGAGAATCTGTTGTTGATCTGTGTATCGTTTGTTCTTTAACGCAGTTTCGAAGCTCCCTTTCTGGTATCTCACGTCTCCAGGTGTAACTCTATAGAAGACGGGAACGACTTTAATGTGATTCTCTCTGGAAAGTTCCATTATGATTCTGAGCTCCTCCAAACACCATTTTGAAGTAGCGTAGTTTTCAGAGAGAACAACGAGAGCAAACCAAGACGTATGTATAGCGTTGACAAGTCTTTCAGGAATGTTGTCTCCTTCCTCAAGTTCCTTATCGTCTTTGAAAGTACGTATCCCTTCGCCAACAAGTGCTTTGTGCAAATGGCTGACGATGTTGTCGCGGGTGTCGGGCCCTCGAAAGCTGAGGAAGACATCGTAATACTTGGCAAGAGTAGAAGAGGAGGTGGACGAGTAAGCCATCCACAGATGTGTTGGATGATGAGCTCTCTATTAGGACAAGTTTAAACGTTTTCTTACAAATGTGTGTGTGATGAGCTCTCTATTAAGACAGATTTAAAATGAATGAAGGCGCGTAAATTATCTCCCTCTCGGTCTCTGGTCAAACGTTTTACTTACAATGTTACATAATGAACGTACATTTTTTCTGCTCAACAACTTGTATTTACTAGTAGTATTTTCTATATGGTTTTATGTCCCTTCCAGAGGTTGGATCATCCGATATGAAATTGGTTCGGTATACGTCTTAATCTATCTAATAAAATGTAACAACAGTATTTTAATTTACCCCCAAAAAAATGGCACAATATATAATAGTATTGACTCAAGACCAAAAGGTAAGAAAATATTATCGATTCTTTTAAAAAATGATTTATATGATGTCAATACGCTTATGAGTGTCTCATCTAAATTGTTTGTGTTCATTATGTTGTTTGCTCAAGAGGTACTAAAAGTCAAAACCTATATTGGCTTGTATATTTTATCGGTACCGCGTAGCTTCATGCATCGTTCAAGTTTCTTATTACGTTCAATAGAGACTCATGTATTTCAATTTATTTATTTTATTTAGTACTAATTAGGTAAACAATAATTTTCTTGTGGGGCAAAAATAAATTCAAGAAATCATTTTGCAACTACTAATTAATCTCTTTAGCTTTCACAAAAAAAAAAACTGAATCACTTTTGTTCAATATGTCTTTCTCATCCTCATCTTCAACCCCTGAGTTTGATGTCTTCTTGAGTTTCAGCCAAGATGCCAAAACTTTTGCCTCCGAACTTAGCCTTTCTTTTTCTGAAAATGGAATTACAATGAAAGGTGACGTGCTGCACAAGGGAGCCTCCTCGTCCCTAGGTTCTGAACGAAACGAAGGCATCATCAGAGAGTCAAAAGTCGCTGTTGTTGTTGTCTCACAGCGCTATCCGACCTCTACTCGGTGCCTTGACGAGCTTCAAACAATAGTAAGGTTTTACGATGAACGTCGTCTCTCCGTTCTGCCTATCTTCTACGGTGTTGATGTTACGGTAGTAAGAAGGCAGACTAAAGAATTCGCTGAGGCCTTTGAAAAGTTCGGTGAAGAATATTCTTCTGGGAAGGTTCAAGCATGGAGGATTTCTCTTATCAAACTCACTAACATATCCGGTGCCCCAAATTCACGTGACTGGTACAAGATTCTCAACTTTAAGCTAATCTTAATGTTGAAATATGCCTTCAATCTGCGATCTGACACAGATTGATCGATACAGATGTCATGGATCGATGTCGGATCAGATCGATCGAGAAGTCATGGATCGGTTGATCTGTGTCAAATCTGAGAAATATAGAAAATTTCATTAAAAGCTTTCTTATATGTATCTTTAGGGTTTTACTCTATTCTGTAACACTAATTGTACTCTGAAAAACTCGCCTCCATCAATAAAGTACTCTTTTTGCCCATGGATTAAACCACTTTAAATCTTTGTGTCTTTCTTCATTGTTTATCATCTATTAATCTGTTTCTTCTCACATCGTCACAACACTTAATAATAATATATGATCATCTATGTGTTCTTTGACTTTTTTTTTGTTTTCTCAACCCTTAGGATCGATGATGATTGGATGGTTGAAACGGTTACAAGTCAAGTCATGCGTGTTCTCACAGATAAGCGGGTCAAGCAGAGAGCAACCATCTCGCGTACTGTCTCTAAAGCCAAGCAGTCCATAAATTCATTACCAACAAAAAACCTTGGACTTGTTGGGTTGGATCGTCCTATGCTAGCGCTGCAAGAGATGTTGGATCTAAAATCCAACGAGGAAGTTCGCTTTATTGGAATTTGCGGTCAGGGAGGCGTTGGCAAGACGACACTAGCGAGACATGCTTATGAAGAACTTCGCAACAGCTTCCATGCTCATGTCTTTGTAGACAACGCTGCAAAGATTTGTCAGCAAGTTATCAAATCAACGGTTTCTCACAGGAGAAGTTTGCTAGTCGTTGATTCTGTAGATAACATCAAACAGATAAAGGAGATGGAAGATATTGTCGGATTGTGTTGTCCAGGAAGCAGAGTTATACTTGTCACACAAGACAAGAAATTGGTAGATGAGTTTGGTTTGGAGTATGTCTACGAGGTTCAACCTCTGAGATATGATGAAGCTCTTCAACTCTTCTCTCAAACTGCATTCAACCAGCAACACCCTCCAGCTAGCTTTGAATCACTCTCTCTTCATGCTGTTCGGATCGCTGGTTTCCTTCCTCTGTCTCTTAAAATCATAGGTTCTTCATTACAAGGCAAGGATGGCGAGATTTGGAGGAAGCAACTGCAAAAACTGGAGGGAAGCCAAGAGAAAGCTGTTAGGCAAGTAATGATGAAAATCTTTGTAAAGGATGTTGCCGATGCATTTATCATTCCTCTAAAGTTATGAGTTGGTGAGACAGTATTCACCTATTCATAAGTTTAGAGGAAAGATAAATGCATCGGCAAAATATCCTTTACAAAGATAAATGACAGTATTCACATATAGAAGCAGAAGGTGTTTGTGTATACTACAGATGCAAAGAACAATGTCAAGTGATAAGATCTGTTGTCATGATGTATAATATAAGATGTTCTGTGTAAATGTGTTGTCATGATGTATAATATAGAATGTTCTATGTAAATGTGTTAAATTACCTGAGAAATCTGGACAATATACTTCAAAATCAGGTTATGCTATTGCTAGGATCAATTTTGCTATGAACAAGATATATGCTGGCAATGGCTACCATACTACTCGTTGATGTTGTGAACCTGTAGTAGCCTCGTAGGCCAACGGCTTAGGGAAGTTGAAGTTTCGTTTACATATGAAATAGGGTTTTTAAAGTAACAAAACAAAGCATGTGGAGGCAGAGTCATAGTTGGCAAGCTGTTTCAGCTAACCGTCACCCTGGGGATGGAAATTTCATGTCCAACCAACAAAGCCTTGGAGCTAAGCTTGCCCCCAGCTTGGCAGAGATGCTTCAGCTGCTGTTAGTTAACTCCTAATCCTATTCAAAAAAATTAAAATCTTTACTTTTTATTTCTATAATTAGTAGTTGTTCATAATGTCCAGGATAAGTTAATTAGATAATGAGATTAAGATGTTTGGCAGTATCAGGGAGCAGCTCGGCGCTTTACCACACAGAAGAAGAGTATTGTGGAGATTGAATCGGTTGGTATTGCTGCTAAAACTGAGAGCCGTGTTAAGAAATACTTTTGCCTAGAGGTAGAGAAAAATTTCAACTCCGTTCTCTTCACAAACCCTTTGGACATATGTGTCTTAGATCTTGAGTCCTGACTATGTTTATGTGCAGTTTGTTGCTAAAGAACAAGAACATATGAATGAAGATTTGGATCTCAAGGCCCTCGAAGATGGTTTTGTAAGTTGGCATGATCATACAGTATCATAGAATTTTTTCTGGTGAAGTTCTTGATTCTAGACTACTTACTTACCCTTTTTCGTAATAACAGGTTTTTGTGACTCCATTGACTCTACTTCCAAAAATGGATTCAGAAAATCATGCCGCAGTGTCATAATGGATCTCTAAAGCCCTTAATGCTGATCAATGAAAAAGGTCATACTCAGTAAATTATGTTACATGATTTTGGCTAAAACTCTGGCGACAAATCTGGAACTCGATTCTGCATTCTGCATTCTGCATTCTGCATTCTGCATTCTGCATTCTGCATTCTGCATTCTGCATTCTGCATTCTGCATTCTGCATTCTGCATTCTGCATTCTGCATTCTGCATTCTGCATTCTGCATTCTGCATTCTGCATTCTGCATTCTGCATTCTGCATTCTGCATTCTGCATTCTGCATTCTGCATTTGTTTGTTCTTGTGGTCTTGTTTGTTATTTAACCATTGTTTCTATATTATTTATTTGTTTCCCGTACAAAGTTTCGTGGGTTGTTTTATGTTGGCTTGGTTGATTGTCAGTAGCTGTTTGGGAACGCGCTTACCTTATAATTGGAAAAGGGTTGGTCTGCTTTTTGATTCATACAAGCATGCCTCCAGAGGTGCGATTCATGAACCATGTCGCGTCATTTTATGTATCATGCAAGCATGCATCCAGTGACAACACCCACTAAGCACACTAATAAAACAAAAGCCAAGTGTTACAACCACTTTTCCATAGCTTCCAACAAATCTTGGCATTATCCAAGTTCGAACAAGGACCAATAACTATTTATTGACTGTTGTTGGACAACACTTATGCAGCATATTTAACCGTTATTGATGAAGCATGATGATTGGTTTAGAAAGAAAACATATATAAAGAGAAACATTTACAGAAAACTTATACGAGTGAACCCGATGAATGGTCATTTTCAGTTAAAGGTGAAGCAGTATAACGGGAAACGATTTGCCTCATCGGCGCCAATGTGTGGCTCCGGTATGATTGGACCTCTTGAAGTAAAGTCATCTCCACCAACGTACCTACGAATCCCTGAAATGTAGTTTTCATATGATGCTTCAAACTTATGCAGAGCATTTTCCCATTCATATTTACTCATACCATACAGAAACGATCCCAACACTTTGAGGGCCAGAGGAATGCGACCAGCCACCTCAACAGCGCGACAAGTGAGCTCTTCGAAACCAGAAACAGGTTTCGTTTGCTTGAAAGCAAAGTGTGAAAAGATTTGAATAGCTTCCTCATATTCCGGACGCGCAACTTCGTACATGTGTTTCACTCCACATTGAACTAGCAAAGACTTGTCTTGAGTGATCACCATAACCCGGCTTCCTGGACCAAACAAACTGACTTCCTTTAGAAAACTTTGTAGCTGTTTAATGTCGTCCACACTGTCAGCAACAACAAGAACTTTTCTTTGACCCACCATTTGTTTGGTGACATCAGAGCTCCCATGGAAGCTAGCTTTAGTAGAAAAAATCTCTAGCAAACTGGGTGCGGAGCTGCTGCTGTCTTGTTTGCTCAAATTATTCATGAAAATGTGGTGTTGGAACAGTGGCGAGATCTCATCATAAACGTGCCTGGCAAGAGCTGTCTTCCCAACTCCTTCCATTCCGTAAATGCCTATCGTGTGAACTCGGTTTCTAGAATATGAAAACAACATCTCACGCACCTCTTCTGCACGAGGCTTCGGCGAGCCCCTACTCTCAAAAGGTTTGCTGTGACTCGCAACTGTTTTCATCCTCAAAGTGTCTTCGTACTCGAGGGCCTGATCACTATCCTTATAAAGTTTGCTGTGACGCCCAAATTCGTTCTTCTTCCTTGGTAGCTTGGGAACAGCCCACTTTAGAACAGAACTTCGAGAGCTTTTTTGGGCAGATATCAGAGTGTCTGAAACGAAGTTGGTAATCTTATCCACAAGCTCTGAGTCATCCTCACTTTCATGAAAAATTAGTGTCCAACAACACAACATCAGGGCAACAACACAATCATTTGTATAGACAAGTAGTTATGAAATGATTTTCAAACATCATGCTGATATGAATGACCCTAACAGAACTCGAAAAATAAGATAGAAAACAATGTACCAGTCACGAGAGTCGAATCCAGAATCATGGGCTAGGTGATCATGTAGCCACTGGCTCACCTCTACCAAGTTTTTGATCCGCAAGCCTGTGGAATCTCCTGCATGAGTTAAGGCTCTAAACACATCCCCAGGGTCAACTTGTAAGAAGACAGGAACTGCTGTCGAGTTATTTTTCTTCACATACTTTATTATCTTGGCCAGTTCGTCCACCCACAAGTCCAAATAGATGTAGTTCTTGGATATCACAGAGATTGCCACAACCGACTGCCTTATAGCCTGATTGTTATTGGGATTGTTCGGTGCCGATGTGACTGCTGTGATGCCTTTCCTATCCAACGAGCGAAGAAGGTGGCTGAGAAACGTTTTTCGGATGAACTCCTCACTGAAACTCAGGAAGACGTCGCACCTCATGATTACCAAGCTTCTTCCTATTCCACAAAGAGGGTGAATAGAGAGTTTTTTTTTTTGACTTATTATTTGCGTGTAAAACCCTCTCAGGAACAAGTCAACCTTTCTTGAATATTATAAGATACGAGTTCAGATGCTGTATGCTGTTCAGATTAGTTGCCAGCAGGTCGTGCTTACTCACAACGTGGTCTCATGTAATCAAAGCGTACTAACACGTTGACTTTGATTTTAGTCTTCCTTGAATTTTCCAGCTCTACTATTGATCCAAAGATTCAAAACCAACGGCAAACTTAGCTCCTCTGAAACATATCAGTATCTATGGATTCATCCTCTGCACCTCCCGTTGTGAAGCAGTACCAAGTGTTTCTCAGCTTCCGAGGAGAAGACACCCGCAGAACCATTGTCAGTTTCTTGCACAAAGCACTTGTTGCCAGGGGAATTGATACGTTTAAAGATGATAAAAGACTTGAGATTGGCGACTCCGTTCCCCATGCAATCAAGGAAGCTATACATAATTGCAAGATCGCTCTTGTGGTTATCTCTGAGAACTATGCTTCTTCGACTTGGTGTCTGAACGAGCTCCAAATGATAGTGGAGCTTCACAAGAAACAACAACTCACTGCTGTCCCAATCTTCTATGATGTCTCTCCCTCTGACGTCAGACACCAGAGAGGAACCTTCTCCTTAGAAAGATACGAGAGCTCAAAGATCATGCTCTTGTTTTCCAGTGAAAAGAGGAAAATGGCAGAAATGATTCAGAAATGGAGAGAAGCTCTTACCGAGATTGCAGGAATAACAGGCAAGGATTCAAAAACTTGGTGAGTTTTTCATCACAAGATTTCTCATATAAATTGTTGATATAACATACTAAGCTTTAGTTTTGTCATACTTGGCTAACATTTTCCTCTGGTGTGGGTGTATGTTGTGGTGTTAGCGAGGATGAAGCCGCTATGATTGAAGACATTGTTGGACGTGTTTCAAGACAACTTTTCTCTATGGAGACAGTAGAGTTTAGCGACATTGTTGGAATGGATTCCCGCATGGAAGAACTCAGTCCTCTGATGACTAATGAAGACGAAGGTTATCAGATGATAGGAATCACGGGGATGGGAGGCATAGGAAAAACAACATTGCAAAATGTCTCTATAACGAACATTCGCATCGATTTACTCATCGTTGTTTCATAGAGAACGTTAAGAGTTTTGCAGAGAAAGGCCTCATCCATTTACAAGAAAAGCTTATTTCTAGTATCCTTGGGGAAGAACACGAGAAAATCTGGAGTGTGGAGCAGGGAGGCCTATACATTAGATCGAGGCTCGGAAACCGTAAAATTCTCCTTGTCCTTGATGACGTTGACAACTTGGACCAGCTGCATGCCCTGGCCAAAGAGACTAGTTGGTTTGGACCAGGGAGCCGAATCATCATAACAACAAGAGACCAGGGCTTGCTATTCTCTAGTGGAGTCACAAGTGTATATAACGTTAATGTTTTGAACAGTAATGACGCAATCCAAGTATTTAAGAAAGTTGCCTTTAAAGGAAGAGAAGATCCTCCTTCTGATGAATTGTCAGTACGCGCTTGTAACCTTGCACAATGTCTTCCTGCTGCACTTAAAGCTTTTGGCACATTTCTCTACGGAATGAACTCTGTAGAGGAATGGGAAAAGGCATTGAGAAGACTCGAGGAAGTTCCTCACCAGAGAATCATGGAGATTCTGAGAACCAGTTATACTGCTTTGGACAGGATACATCGGGTTATGTTCCTTCATGTTGCATGCCTTTTCAATGGAGATTCTGTCCGACGTGTAACCTCCCTTGTAGATGGGGAATTAGAGATTAAAGGTTTAGCAGAGAAGTCTCTCATAGACATAACAACCGATGGGTTTATCAACATGCATAGCTTGGTAGAACAAGCAGGAAGAGAATTTGTGCGTGAAGAATCAGACTCCACTCCTTGGAGACAGAGAATTCTATGGGAACAGGAGCAGATTAGTTCCGTGCTGCAGAACAACACAGTAAGTGTTCTTTATTCTCTCCCTTTGTTTTAATCTTTTCTCCTTGTCAATTCACCCAACAATCTCCCATTTTAGGGTACAGCAACGATCCAAAGTTTGGCACTACACATGTGTGAGATGCCTCGTGTGTTGTATATTGAGGGAAGGGTTTTCAAAACCATCGATCTCAGATACCTCAAGGTCTTCCAGCATTTGAATGATACAGAATCCAAGTTGCAGTTCCTTGCAGGTGAAGATGACCTTCCTAAACAACTTAGGTTGTTACATTGGGATTCCTATCCCTTGCAAACCTTACCTCCCTCGTACTGCGAAAAGCTACATTATCTCGTAGAAATAAATCTCCGGTTCAGTAAAATTGAGCGCATGTGGCGTGGAAACCCGGTAAGACATTTTTGTACTGCACTGGTGTTGTTTTGGGATGACAACTTTATATTTGTAAAAGCACTTAGCCTAATATTTTCTTTTGTTTTGCATTGGTTCATTATATATCAGGAACTCCCTATGTTGAGGAGACTAGATATGACTTGTTCTCGTAACCTGTGGGACTTTCCAGGTCTTGCAAAGGCCAATAAGCTGGAAGAGTTGCTAATGGAAGGCAGCACAAGCCTGAAGAGACTCCCCAGGACCACGATCAGTAGCTTGTCTTGCCTGCAAACACTTAACTTATCCCACTGTGATGGCTTAAAACACTCCCGGATCTTTATATTTGAAAAGGAGGTCCCTCTAGAAAACTCGTCTAGAAGACGCCGACGACAGATATTATTACAATTTAGCATAGATGAAAAAAAAATAGGCTCACTTGCAAATCTTTCCATCGATGGGAGTATAGACATTATCTTATTGCATTTCAAAGGACATGAAGATCACATCTCCTGCATATCCGAGCAGAAAACTCCTGAAGAAATGATGAGGATGCTGGGTGAAGGCGTTCCGTGTAACTCAAGCTTCTTTGAATTTAAGTTGCTTCACATCAAGCGGATAAGTTACAATGCCTATCGTCCTTTTGAATGTGATACCTTCTCAGGTCTTCCTTTCTTGATGGAGTTGAAAATGATCAACTTAAACATCAACAAGATCCCAGACGACATCGATCATTTGCAATCACTAGAGAAACTAGACCTTAGTGGAAATGATTTCAAGAGTCTACCTAAAACTATGGTGAAGCTTTCAAAGTTGAGATCTCTCAGGCTTTGTAATTGCAGCAATCTTGAGGCATTACCAGAGCTGACTCAGTTGCAGACACTCAATCTTTCCAGCTGCTTAAACCTCACATCACTGCTGGAACTTTCCCATGATGAACGTGGTGGCATATATGGTTTGCTAGAGCTTGGGCTTGACAACTGCAGAAATGTACAATCCTTATCAGACCAGCTTTGTAACTTCCCAAGTTTAATACACTTGGACCTCAGTAGACATGACTTCGAGACAATCCCACAAAGCATCAGGGAGCTTACATCGTTGGCTACGATCTGTCTTAATAACTGCAAGAAACTCACATCAGTGGAAGAGCTTCCACTAAGCCTCAAGCATCTCTACGCGCACGGCTGCGTATCACTTGATTATGTCTCCCTTTCCTGGGACAATTGTATTGAACATCTTGACCTTAGCTATTGCTTGAGACTGAAGCAAGGTGAATTTCTGTTTGCTCGAATTCTAAATGACGGTGTTAGCAGCCGAGCGGTGAGCTTTGTGATCTCTCAATAGTTCACAACTTATATGCTCTATATTGTGAGCTAGTAAACAGTTTCTTTTTTTTTTTTTTGTAGATTACACCAAGATTTGCTTGCTTAGCTGGAGAGGAAGTGCCTAGCTATCTTGATAATCAAGCCCAGGGGACATCTACAAGGATCAGCCTACCTTTGAATAGGTTTACTTCCAAGATGTTGGGTTTAGCTGCATGTGTCATGATCTCTTGCAAGACGCCCTTCCATCTCCAGTTTCCGGAGTTTACTTGTAGCTTGAGCTGGGAAGGTGAAGGAGCAATTCGAATGAACCTTAAACCAAATCTATATTGTTGTTTGTCGGAACACAAGGGTGTTTCATTGTCATTGTCATTGCATCACCTGGTTGTCATCTTCGTCCCAATTCGCATAAACACGGACAACTTTGACGAACTGCGCCTCGAATCACACCTTCAACTTCCAGAAGAGTTTCAAATTCCACCAGCCGAGATAATAGCTTGTGGGGCACGCGTAGTGTTCAGTGACCGGGAAGACCGCCTAAAAAACCCTCAACTCTGGTTTTCTTCGCCCATAATACCATGAGGAGGAACACATACTACAAATATCATTTATATAACTCAATTATCCCTGAACAACATCTGCCACTGAAACTTGGTTTCTACTTCTTACAGCGGTTTGGTTTGGATTCTGGTTCGATTTGCAAAGGAAATTACAACGGGTTTTACCTCAACACTAGGTCTGCAACCCAATTTTCACCTACTGAAATCATTATCACATTTTCAAATACAATCACATTTGTGAGCGAATTTGACATCTCCAAGGAAGTAATATTCTTAAACCATATAAACAAAAAGCAAAAATGGTAATCTTCTTATGTGAGATTTGCCTCTACTCATAACTTTTGTAGTTCCACAAATCTTCTACTTCAGCTTTCTATTTGGTCCAAAGAAAGGTAATTAACTTTTGAATTCGTAATTAAGAAAACAATGAAGTACCAATTGTTATGCTTTGGTTGTATCGAGGATTTGGAGGATAAATAAGGCATAGCACTATACTTAACTTGCACTAAAGCTTTCTTTCATTGCAAAAAAAGAAGGTTAGGTGCTTGATTAAGAACTCAACCTAAGTTTTAGTATAATAAAATCTTTATTCCTATCTCATTTTACATGCTTACACTTTCCTTAAACAGTCACACTACTATAGTCAAGATAAATGGTTCTAACAAGTATACAGCTGGTAGATCAAAACTGAACTTTTATTCTAAATATGAAATGTGTTAGTTTATTCACCAGCTAAGGGGCGGCTAAAGACTAAGTAAAAACCTAAAGACGGTTCACAGAGCTTCATTGTCGGGAAACGACAACACACTTTGGACAAAAAGCTAAATATCAACTTAATTAATAAAGTAACTTAGCTTAACGTGGCCAAGATAGCTTATACTTTTTGGCTTCATTACTAGATTAGATTAAATTAAACAAGGAAGACATCATACAGCAACCAAAAAAAGAAATCAATTAAATTTTAAAATATAATATGGGGGAAAAGTTAGTATAAGACCACCTTACATTATACTCCATTATTGCTAAAGTGATAAAACAGGAAAAGCTTAAATTGCTAAACTAATTTGTTAGAGATAAGAATCATTTTTAGTTGCATTATCATTTGTTTCTTTTTTCTAAAATATATAGTTTTAGAAATTTCGTAATTTTTTATTTTCATTTTTAAGGAATTTAGGAATCTGAAATAGTTGGGCCGGTTTTAAATAATAAAAATGTTTTCCTTTTTTTGATTCTGTGTGTGTTGGGTAAAGTAAATTAAGCTCTTATTAAATGAAATAATTAAAGCACTTAAAGACAATACTAATGAACCAGAAGAAGAAGGTGGTAGTGCTGCTCATAGCCATGGTGGTTTCCCAGGAAATATAAAAGCTAGAGAGAGAGAAAGAGAGAAACAAATCAAACGGAGACGAAGAAAGCACAAGAAGAAGATACACACTGAATCCCTTAACTTCACAGAAAGAAAGAGAGAAGACATGCAAAACTAAAGTCTGTGTCCTTTCTTCATCTTCGTTTCATCTAAATACTCAAAAAGGTTTTCTCTTTATCTATCTAATATCTATCTATCTCCATCTAGTCTCTTCTTTAAAAGGCTTTGGTTTTTAATCTCTGTCAAAGTTTTCCCCTTTTTTGGTGTATCTGCCTTGGTGGCGTGTGATTCATGTTGTGTACTGATTTGGTAATCCTTTCCTCTCAAGTCAACGCCTTTTTTTTTGCCAAAAGTGATGACTGTTGTCACAACTTGTGTGTTTTGTTTCTTGGTCGGAAGATTTCTAATTTCGACCAATCGTCTCGATTTGGTTTTACCCAAGATAGTACTATCGAATCAGAGTTCGTTTAGATATGACTTATTGTGTTGGTAAAAACTTGCAATTTCTATTTCTTGGTTTTAAAGGATATTCTTTTATGTAATATATCATCTTTGTCCAAATAGTCTAATGTTTTTTGAACCATGGTTGAATTATATAGGCCTTCTTCATTATCATCTTGTTTGACGTTATGCATCAGATGAATAAGAAAGGTTCCACTTTGCCATACCTTAATACTAGCATCTCATGGGGTACTATGATTCCAACGGTACCCTTAAGCTTGAAGACGGTGGATGCAACAAGGGCTGAACATATGCAGCATACCACAAAGCAAATCAGTTTCCAGGACCAGGATTCACCTTCAACTCAGTCCACTTGTCAGTCTTACACTGAAGTTGCAAGTAGTGGAGATGATAATCCTTCCAAACAAATCTCTTTTTCAACCAGATCAGGTCTGTTCTAAAGCAATTTCATTGGTTGTACATATTGACTCTTGCTTTGATGTTTTGAGATTCTCTTGATTGCTTATCAGATAAGAGATTGTTGGTATATGTTCAATAGTCATGTTATTTACAAGAGAATCGATCATTTTGCCAAAAAGAATGTTATCATCATCTCTCTCATTTTCTTGTCTAGGATCTGAAGAAACTCAGCGGAAGGTATCTGCGACTCATGCTAAATCAGGTGCAATTACAGGATTCCCGAACATGCACTTTGCTCCTACGCAGGTATTTGTAAACTGTTAATATGTAATAATAGCAAGCAAACATTTGATGGTGGACTGATATCTTATATCATACATGCTGCAGGCTAATTTCTCATTTCACTATGCTGATTCGCATTATGGCGGTTTGTTAGCTGCAACGTATCTGCCACAGGCACCGGTTAGTATTATGACCATCCTTTTTTGTATACTTCCTTCTTCTTCTTCTATGCTTACATTTAGTTTGTTTATGCAATGAAGTAGTTTCATTATGCCTTGCATTGGTAGATTATCTTTCAGTGTTATCAAGTCTTTTCATCTCTTTTGTAGACATGCAATCCCCAAATGGTTGGTATGGTTCCTAGTAGAGTTCAGTTACCAGTGGAGATCGCTGAAACTGAGCCAGTCTTTGTCAATGCGAAGCAGTACCATGCAATCATGAGGAGAAGGCAGCAACGTGCCAAGCTTGAGGCTCAGAACAAACTAATCAAAGCCCGGAAGGTATGATAAGGACTAACAACAGAGACAAAAAAACAAAACCTTCTCATTCAGAGAGCTATGCTCATCTGTCTTTTTCTTACTGCAACAGCCTTATCTTCATGAATCACGACATGTCCATGCTCTTAAAAGGCCAAGAGGATCCGGTGGAAGATTCCTCAACACCAAAAAACTTCAAGAGTCCCAACAGGCTGCTGCTAAAGAACAAGAACAACGTGACAAGTCGGTTCAGGAAGCAAACAAAAAGGCAAACATGTCTAGATTCCAAGCTCATATGCTGCAGCACAACAAAGACCGTGGCTCAACCACTTCTGGCTCTGACATCACATCTGTTTCCGACGGTGCTACTGATATCTTCGGACACACTGAATTCCAGTTTTCAGGTTTTCCAACAACTCAGACTAACCGAGCTATGCTTGTTCATGGTCAATCCAATGACATGCATGGAGGTGGGGACTTGCACCATTTCTCTGTCCATATCTGAGACATTGAATCTTTGGTGATGTTTCATGTTTCCCACCATAAGGGGAAGTCATCCTTGGCTACTACTAGTTCTTCTACTTCTGTTACTTTTCCATTTTACTTTATCTATTGTGTTAAGACATCACCACAAGAACATGAACTACCATAATCTTCGCTTACCTTGTGTATCTTCCTATGTAAACTAGTGGTTTGATTTTCGTATAAACTTTCAATTCCACTTTGTGTGTTTCTTTTATCACTTCATGTGTGCCTGTAATGAAGAAGTCTCTGGATTCTGTATGATTATGATAAATAAAACACAGATTCTGCTTCACTCCTTGGTTTTGTGTAAGAGACATTTGAATCTCTGAATATTTTACAATTTAGTTGACAATGTTTGAGATACGTTTAATGAAGAATCTAGTAGTATTTTAATATAAGATAATTTCTTATTCTGTATACACTTACTTGAATTAAAAAGAAGTTGAAAGATTCTACTTTGAGTCTCATTAGGAAAATATCATCACAGTTAAATACTTGAAAATATTACCATTTCGTCGACATGTACCTGAATAAAGAAAATATCAAATCTGTTACCAATTATTTCCTATAAACTATTTTGAATAAGGTAAGAAGTAACGTAAGATTCTGCTCCACAATACGTTTTGACTTATGTGAAAGATACAAACTTGTGTTCCTGAAACACTAGCAACGATCGATCATACTTTAATTGGATAAAAACAAAAGACACCATTTTCAATTATATAAAGTCACAATCAAACCCTGTAAATCACTTTCAAAAAGTGATTCATGACTTACTGATTATAACATATTGCCAAATCAAATCTTGTCGTGCGTGCATAGTTGATGCAAGACTGTAATTGCCCAGCAAAGTCTTACAAGTCATCATTTTATCATACCGGTTTAAGTAGCACGGTTATGGTGAACCGATCCAAACCTGGAATCCAAGCAAATGTGGGAGTGGGAATAAACATTTCTTTATTTAGAAACAACTGAAACATTACAATATGACTAGGAACAAAAGAGAAAGCAGAACAGCTAGACAAGAACAAGATAAGTAAGAAAATATAAAGAACATTTCCCATCAAAGATTCTTCTTCTATGTGGTTGGTTTCCTCAACACTATGATTTAGAGCAAAACCCGTCATGGTTCTTAGCCGAAAGCCGTTTCAAGAACTCGTAGGTAGTGATCATAGTTGTCGCAGACATTGACATTGAAGCACATCTCGGTCCCAACCCTCTATAACAAGCTGTCCATCCACCTTCCCTTACCAAGTTCCTCACCGTCTGTCCAATACTCGGTCCACGCTTACTACTACTATCTTCCCCATCAAGAACCTGCAGCCTCGTCTTGATTGTATCCAACGGCATTGTAATCAAAGCAGAAACACTCCCAGCAATAGCAGCACTAACTCCCTGAACAGCCATCACCGTCTTAGAGTCCGGTCTAACCATATTCCCATTCTCTCCATCTTTCTTACAAACATAACACCCAACACCACCCCAAACCATCCTCTGCGCAACAGAGTAAGACGCCCACCAAACCGCATTAGACGGCGCATACGTCAGAATCGATATCCCAAACCCTCTGTATAAACCCTTCACTCCATCAGCTCTCACAATCTTCTTAAACGCATCAAACCCGTTAACATAATCACAACACCTAACCCCGCTGCTTCCTTGCACCATAAGCCTCTGGCTCACAACATCAACAGGTGTCCAAACAAGCTGAGCAGCCATCGCAGCCGTTAACCCACCAACGGCATTAGCAGCAGCAGAGGCTTTACCTTCAGTAAAACCTAACCCAACAGCAGCAGAGCCTACACTACTCTTGGTAACTTCCAAAGCCGTCATGTATAAAGCCCTAGCAGGGATGGTTCCCATCAAAGAAGTACCAAACCCTCTATACAACCCTCTCAAACCTTCGTGTCTCACTAAAGTAAACGCACCTCTAAGACAAGAGCCTTGAGAGTGGTGACAGACTTGTTGACGAGTCTTCATCAACACGGCAGGGTAAAGAGCTCCAGAGACACCTGAGAACAGAGCTGCTCCTAAGATAAAGAACTTGGATTTGTCAAGCATCTCCCAGTTTATATCTGCAGGGATGTGAATCTCTTGCGCCGATTCTTCCTCGGCCGTACTAAGATTCATCTTCGCCAGTTTTTAAACAAAAAAAAAAGAAACGAACTTTCGATTTCTATTTACAATCGGAGACTGTAAGGCGTCTCCAGGATTAGGAAAGACCAAAACTTTCTAAAAAGGGAAAGAAATAAAAAGAGATTAGATTCGCTGAGAACGGAAAGGGAAAGGTATCATCAAACCAAGAGACGACGGCATTTTTTGCGCCTGTGGAACCATGTATTTGATGAGAAACGATCAGAGAGAAGATTGTGCGGATCTAACAACATCACTCAACGATTCCAAAACAGAACAATCATCCTTTTAATCTTCACCACGAAAAAAAAGCTGTTTCCTTTGCCGGAGAAGATAATCCAATACGTTGTTAGAGAAGTAACGAAGAGAGAGAGAGAGAGAGCACGAAAATGCGACCTTATACTGTTGTAATAGAGCGAGACTAGGGTTCTGTTTTTCTTTTTCTTTTTTTTTACCGGTAAGCAAACGAAATCGAGATTCCGGTATAGCTAACCGGTTCGATAAACCGATTTATCTTATGTAACGAAATGGTTTTCACTTTTTTAAGGAAGTATGGAGGCTCTGAATAAAATTCAGATGCTGGCAGGGGACACGTGTCGGTCACGACGGCTGAGATACAGATAAGGTACAAAAATGGTCATCAAAATCAACGGCTAGGATCTATTTGAGAGGGAGGAGAGAGAAAGTGGATCGGCTTTTGTTTGATATGGATAAGATGACGTGGTGTCCATATCCTTGGGTCGTAGGGCAGACACAGGTTTGGGAGGAAACAAGGGTCAGTGTGTGTGAGAGCTGAGTCACGTGATCTTTTCAGACAAACTCACGTGACCTCTCTTCTGCATGATTCTTTTTTTTTCTTTTTTACAGTTCCACCATCCCTCCTCCAGGCTTTTTATATGCATAAAGAATATCTTTTGGGTGAAGGTTTTATCATTTCATTGAGATGCTAAATTTTCATGAACAGTTGTGGTCCTAGAACAAAAGAAACCACCAAACATCAACAGAAATCATTTTTCGCTGTCGTTGTTATCATTTATGTGACAATGTGAGTGTCATATATTTTAGATTCAAATCAAAATACCAAATAACGTTTTTCTTAAATAAGCATTAAACAAATGTACATTACTCTTTTGGTCTACATATGACATTTATACATCGTTAAATCATTTGTCTTCAACAGATTTTGGTGGGGGAAAAGTTGTACCTCAAAGAAAAAGTTATATTCGGCATGGAACTGATTCCAAAAGGTATCTTAGCATTGTGATGGGCTGGGCAAATTATGATCGGATAAAATTCTTAATAATGTTGGTTGTAGACTTTGAACATGGACTAAATCACCCTAGTTTTAATTCACCACAATCCTCTTATTTGTAAGATCCACTTTTATTGGTTCAGAACATTTTCCATGTCTTAAGTAACCAAATAAAAATCCTTTTTTTTTTTTTTAAGCAATAAAAATCCATTTTGTTTGTTGAATGTTATGTAAAGTATACAAATACAACCTTCCATAAAAAATTGAAATGGTGATGAATGTTAAAGATCGATGTAAACTATTGGGCCGAGGATAACAAGGTAAGAGATTTATTTTGGTCCTTAAGAGAGCTTGAGAAACTAATTCACTCCCCAAAAATATATAAAGATTGTTTGCTTAACGCAAATTGTATTAAGAACTAAATATTTCAAAGAAGGAAAAAAAAAAGAAAAACAACACAATTTACTTATGTACACACCAAAAAGGGATCGACGATCAAGAATGAAACACTCCAAAAAATAAATCAACGGTCTGCACATGGGCCTGGGCCTCTAATGGATTTATAACCCGTTTAAGATTCAGATTCATCAGGTCCAGGTTCGGGTCCTAAGTTGGATCTCCTTCTTTTCACAGAGTTCATCTTCTCCAACTTGAGTCCAGCTCTAAACCTCGCGATGAAATCATCAGCTTTGGTATCCACATCAGGGCTCGGACAGAACATTCTCCTTCCTGAGCTTGATTGAGCTACATCCGAATCATCATCAAGTTCGTCAGAGCTTATGCTGATGTTGCTAGCCATCCTGACGTAATCCCCACGCTTCACGAATTTCCACGCCGGCATTTTGAAAGGTGGAGGAGGAGGTGGCGGCAGTGGGATCGGCATTAATGGCGATTCGCTTCCAGTGCCTATGAATTTACTCTTCGCCATTGATGCGCGTGATTCAAAGCTCCAATATGGTGGCGGAGGAGGAGGCGGTGGATTTGAATTAGTTTTCTTGCTTTTACCTTTTTTAGACGAGAAGAAAGGTGGTGGAGGTGGCGGTGGTGGCGGCGGTAAAGATTCAAATTGGGAATCTGAGCCGAAGAGTAGATCAAGACCGTCAATGCTCTGTTGCCTTTGCTTCTTCTTCTTCTCTCTCCGTAGAGTAATAAGAAAGTCCTTAGTTGCTCCTCCTTTCTTTTGATACACCGTCGCTGGAGGTGGAACCGGAGTAACCGGAAGCGTGGCGGCCACGAAATCACTTCTCTCCTTGTTCTCTTCCTTTGCAACAACATCTTGGTACACTTTCTTTGTCCTCCTCTTCGCTGGCTTAGAAGCTGGAGGAGCACGAGGCGGAGAAGGCGGAGGAGAAAGAGGATACGGTGGAGCAGAAGGAGGAGGCCGCGGATTATAATAAGGCGCTGTTACATCAGAACCACAGCTATGAACCTTTTTTCCTCCGTTGCCGCTCTCTGAATCTGAAGCGTCATAACGGCATTGACTTACACGTGTATCGTCGTAAAATCTCCACCGTTCATCGGACTCGAAGTCTCGGAGCCGTAGATCAGGATACGAGCTACTACTCCGTAAACTATTATGCCTCTTGTACACCGTTTGCTCCGGAAACTGATCACCTCCTTTTGAGAATTTGTCGAAACTGTATCCGTTGATGACGTCATTGTTTTTACTGAGGTGTTCTTTGTTGTGATCGCTTTCGTCGTCGCTGGTGTTGCGGCTGAAGAAACCGCAGATGACTGCGAAGAGGACGAGGACGAAGTTGAGGTAGTCCCAGCTTTTACGGACTAGTTGTGGTCGGAGAAACTGTGAAACAGAGGAAAAGAATGGAGTGATGATGAAGAAGACTATGAGGATGACAGCTGCTCCGGCGAAGAATGCTTGAATTGCGACGGTGGTTGCGGAGCCTCCGAGACTAGATGTACGGCGGAAGTGAGTGTTATTGCGGCGGGATTGAAGCCAGAACGGCGTAGACGCGTCACCATCTTCTTCTTCCATACTCTTCTTTTCTTTTAAAAACTTTTTGAGTTTTTTTGCTCACAAAAAAAAAAAGAGAAAACTTTTAACTTTTTTTTTTTTTTTGTGAGGAGCAGTTGGTTTCAATGATGCTGTAATGTTTTGCTTTATATACTTTGCTTCTTGTGTTTAGATTTTTTTCTTTCTTTCTTTCTTGATTACTTACTACTTTACTTTGCACCTTCCTTGCAAGAAAAAATGTTTCTGTCTTCAAGTGTTAGACACGTTTCTTGCAAGCATTTTATAACATATATAGTAATGTGTAAATTTCTTCATTTCATA
This sequence comes from Eruca vesicaria subsp. sativa, assembly GCA_932364175.1. Taxonomy (NCBI): domain Eukaryota; kingdom Viridiplantae; phylum Streptophyta; class Magnoliopsida; order Brassicales; family Brassicaceae; genus Eruca; species Eruca vesicaria. The sequence continues at coordinate 570,781 of CAKOAT010264042.1, read as the reverse complement.
TATCTTATAGTACACATGTTTATGTTTACCCCTTTATTACATTTGCATATACCGTCAATGGATTTACGAAATGTATATTTGAACAAAATGTAAATGATCTAATTACGTAATGGATGACTACACCTTTTACCAAGTCATCCATGAAACTTCAACCGAAATTTACAAAATATATTCCCTTTTACCCTTCTTATAATAATGTATCTTTTGTTTCTTCTCGTTTTTTGTGTTTTTTATGATTTTTAGATAAAATAAGCTGGAAAACGGTGGTAATTTGCTTTCTGAATGCTGGATATGAAATTACAAAGATAATTGCTTGTGACACAGCTGGATTAGATGAAGCAAATACATATTGGTACGCCAAAATTGTTCAACGTAGTCGTATATGTATAACGTGTAAATAAACACGTTTTCTATTCGAAACCAAAGGCGTAATTAGCATGTTAACTTGTAATTTCGTATAAAAACCTATGGTCAAGTCAATATTAAAATTTATATTATCGAAGATTTTAATAATTAGCATTTCTGGTCAAAGAGGAACGAAGAGGAAAGAGCCGGCGCTATCTTGCCGCAAACCGTCAACTTCAAATATTTATATTATCAAATGTGGTTAATTTTTACAAAAAAAAAAAAGAAATACCAAAACAATCGTGAACAATCGTGAACGGCAGGATTCGAACCTGCGCGGGCAAAGCCCACATGATTTCTAGTCATGCCCGATAACCACTCCGGCACGTCCACTTGTTGTCTATAAACTGCATTCTCTTATTGAAGATAATAAATGAAGCTTCTTCTAAAATCCATTGCCTAAAAGTGTAGCAGTCTGACCTCCTCTAATCTCTATACAGTATATAAAGTTACAGAATCAAAAGACATTTAAGCAATCTACACAGGTTAGAAGAAAAAAGGTGATAAGGTTAATGTGACATAGTTTCAATTACAATTTCACTAGCCACATCACAAAAACATTACAACATATTCATCTACTTTAATACCCAAAATGAAAGAAAAAAAAAGACATTATATTGGCCTATTTCTTCTTATACATACGAGTCCAAGTTTCCCATAGAGAAAAAGGAATGTACTTATAATTAGCTATGCATCATCATCATCACCTTCTTCAGTCTTTACTCTAACAATATTGAGTAAATTATATGTAAAAAACATGTCGAAATTAGATCTCTTACGATCTAAAATATAAGAAGATTTCTTAAAACTTACCCCAGTAAAAAAGAAAAAAAGTAATCATCATCATCATCAAGCTTTCAAGCTCTGGTCTTGAACTTTCTTTGAGCCTTCAAGTCAACCACAATGATGGAGATGTTGTCTTTGCTTCCTTTCTGAAGAGCAAGGACTGAGAGGTACTCAGCCGCTGCTTGGCAAGCTGGATCTGTTCCTTTGCCTCTCTCTGCTAGAGGAGGTGCACCGTGCTTCTTATGCCACATCAAGATTCTTTTCCTCGCTACTTCACAGACTTCTTGGTTGCTCATTACATCCCAAAGACCATCACTGGCTATTATTAGACAATCGTCTTCTCTTGACCTCGGCATGAATGTAACTTCCGGGTCAGGGATCACGTATGGCTTCAGGTATCTGTCACCTGCAATAATGGTCCAGAGGAGGAAACACACACACAACGAGGATCTAATGTTTCTTGAAGGTATAGTTTTGGTGATGTGCTAAAGATGATATTAATAAGCCAACTCATAACATACTCATAGATGCATTAGTGGTAATCAAGAGAAGCATTGCTTACCAAGGGACCTAGACATGGCGAGAACACCAAATACACGAGCGCCTTGCCATTGTATAACCTTCCCTCCAGCATTTTCTATTCTCGCATATTCATCCTCTCTATCTGGCTGCAAGAAACAAGAAAGAGGCGTCAAGAATTCATCAGGTCTTGTCTAGAAAACCAAAAAGAAAGAAGTTCAAATATTACTTTGTGATCAACTGATAAGGGCATGGCTTCTTTGCCACGGTATAAAACCGCCCTTGAATCACCGCAGTTAGAAACCACTAAATGTGATGAACAAACCAAAGCAACAACAGCAGTTGATCCTACAGTCTCAGAGGCAACAGCCTCAAGAACCATCTCAGAAGAACCAACAGAAGCAGCTCTACCGATTTTTCCTTCAATCTCACCATCAACGTTTAGAAAACAGCTAGTAAAGACTTTCTCCCACTGGACCTGCCTGCCCTCTCCAGTGTTCCTCTTGCATAACTCGTCTTTAATGCGTTCAATCTCTTCAGCCAAAGCAAAATGGAGTCTATCTCGGCAATAATCAGCAACCTATAAAAGCCATAATACATTTTAATAACCTCTATCACTAAGTATTTTGAACAGAGGTATTGTGATTATAGCATACCTGATAGCCTCCATGACCATCATAAACACCGAAGAAATGACCAGTGAGGTGAGTGAGACTTGGACTCATACCCTCATGATCTCCCATAAGCATTTTGATAGGTAACTTCAAGAAATGAGGTAACACAGCAACAGCATCCTCCATCTCAGATCTATTACCTTGAATGGAAACCGTTCCCCAAAGAGGGATACAATCTAACTCATAGACGCTTCTCCCTCTCGCCACAAGATTATTATTACTACTTTCTTCTGGCAACCTAATGACAACCTCAGAAGCTGTCACACCTGAACCATCTTCAACCTTTGTGTCCTGAATAAGAACTTCAGCTGTAGGAACCTGCTCTATGCTAGACTCCCCTAGGATAATGGCCTTAGCTAGAACTCTACCGTTTTCTATCTCCATTGCTCTGAGTTCAGATCCAGCATCAACAACTAGTAAGCCTTCACTTATGACAGCACTAGTATCCTCCACAACAGATAACACATCCTCTTCATCCCCAACACTTGCATCACAGTCATTATTACACCCTTTCTTAGTTTCTGCCTCTTCTGCATCTTCCATGGTGGAATCAGGTAACAAGTCAGCTGAATCAGTAACGTTTTTGAGCTGAGTGATATCCACAGGTGATGAGTCACATATAGAGTTAGCTAAGCTTAAAGTCACTGCAACAGCTGGAGTCATCTCCTCCATCACCTTTAGAGAAAAATATTAAAAACAACTTTTTGGAAACGAATTGTTTTTTTTTTTCTCTTCTTTTGCTTAAGACCATTCAATAGTTCTCATCTTCTTGGACTTCTCTAAGCAATGATTAATCATCTTCTCTTCCATCAGAGATGAAACAGATCTGAAAGGGAGAGTAACGGATCCTCTTGTCTCTTTCTTTCTTCCACCCTAATCACAAGAAAGGCCTAAACATTAGAATCAATAACATATTGAATCATTACAGAACATGGATGTTTCTGGATCTAAGTAATAAAAAAAAACCAGCTTCTTCAGAACCAAGAAAATAAATAGACATTTTATTTTAAAAAAAAGAAAGAAAAAAGTAATTAAACTTTGGTATTAAGAAACTAAAAACACCAAAGAGAACTTACGAAAGAATAAAAGAGAGATTCATAGCATATAAATCATCATCTCTATAATAACAGGAATAAATATAAAAGAGAACTTACTAGTTTTCTGAATCTTCTAAAGAAGCAAATTCTAATTTGAAAACAGAGTAAAGAAGGACCTTCTTCTTCTTCTTCTTTTGTTTTTCGCTTCCTTGTGCTTCGGCTTAAAGAGAGAGACTCTCTCTTTTTCTATCAAGCGAAAGAAAGAAGACGAAGAAGAAGAGAGAGAAGGGGGAATATTGTGTGGTTTGCTCTTTTTTCTCTCTGTGTTTTTTTTCTTTAAATGATTTTAATAAATAAAGAGTATTTGTTTATTTATTTATTAAAACAGAAAAAAAGGATTAAAGAAGGGACACGTATACACAAGTCCTTTTTGTTCTCCTTTTTGTCCTTGTCTTTCTTAAGGTCACTTCAGCCAACACCTGTCGATCTACCAACAGCACCTATTATTTCTCTTTCTTTCTTTTTCCCCTCTATTTTACATTCTTTTAGAAAAATCAAATAAATATGTTTTACATTATTTTTATTTTTGAATAAGATAATAACTCTGAATTCTTTGTAAATAATCCCTCTTTTGTTAGATATATTTCACCAGGTAAAGTTTATGAAAGTTTTCCACCGAGTCTTGACGCGTAGATGCATGCATGATACTAAATGGATGAATAGATAACATTTGGTTAAATGAATTAACTACGGATAAGTGAGATTTAATTAAACAATCTTATTATGGATTTATCATGACATGTATATGCATGTATTAATTAAAAAAAAAAACTGTATGAGATATGTGAACGAATGAAATCATGCGCGTTGATATTTTGATACATATGTCATTTCAGTTATTCATCGTAATGGTTACACATATGAAATCTATAAAGAGTTTCTTAATCCCTCTTTTGTTAAACATGTGTTAATAGGAAACTAGTTCTTCTTGTTAAAAATATAAAAGGTTTCTACCAAGTCTCGACGCGTAGACGTGTACATTGATTGTAAATAGAGATTATAAGATGAAAAGATGACTTTTGGATAAATGAATCCAACTTATTATGGATTAAATAATGACATGTGTATGAAGGCCCTTTCTCAAACAAACAAAAAAACTGACATGTGTATGAATGTATTAGTTCTAAATAATTCTCAGAATTTGTATTAATTCTAAATACAACTATATGAGATGAACAGATATGGATTATGGAATGTGATGGTCTTGACAAAAAAAAGAGATAGAATGTGATGGTATGATAAGATATGTAAATGAATGAAAATATTTTATAACATACACAAATATATATGTATTTTTCGACTGTATATATTATATGTTGAGAACGATATAATATCACAATATTTTTTAATAAAATTTTAATCCTTAACTTGTCCTTCTCTTATTTGGTTAATCAGGGGCTAAAATTCATAATACTCAATGTATAATGAAATCAAATAATTCAGGATGTTTATACGGATCTCATTGCACCCGCATAAACCCATCAATGACACCACAGATAAACCTTGTACCACCGTAAGTAATGCCTACTTTGTCTGATTTATAACTATTCTCCAACATCGGTTTGAGAAATCACAGAAGAAAAAAGGTTGTGTTAGATGGCCCTAAAAATCACTTCTCAAAGGAATCCATTCGTCACATATGCATTATAATTACTAAATGGTCAAAACTTATAAGTTCTATTGCAACCTGTCTATTATTGATAGAATTCTTTTTTTTTTGTTCCACTATATACACTCTTAGGAAGTTGTCCATATATACAAGGTAAGAATAACACCAATTATTGTTACCAGCAATGGAAAAATTCACACAACACTCGTGCCTTTAATGGTTTGTCTTAAAACTAATCATGTTCTGAGAGACGTATACGAAATGGTGAGAAGTTGGAAGACGACAACTGAGAGAAAACAATATATATTTACCTTTTTATTTTCTTTTTTTTTGGCTCTGTAAATGAGAAAATGCAACGTGTTTTTGTCTTTATGAAAGTGAATGACTTCGCAATTATTTCGATTTCTACCTGCCCATGTGGCTATCTGATTGATCCAGGACGAAAAAAATCAAAATGTTGGTGATGTTTATCAATGAGTCTCCTCATCAATAGTGTTGGGTAAATACGACTGTGGATTGCTGTGGACTAAGTTTAAGTTTCATTTGGCAGTATGGATATGAGTTTGCCAAAAATAAGAAATCTCTCTATAAATAATAATTGAGAAGTCACTTTTGTACATCGCGTTTACAGTTAATTTTTGATGATCAATTACATTGTATCCAAAACTCAAAATTTTTAGTTCAAAAGAACTATTAGATAACCAGGACGCGTTAGTCTGATGGTGAACGGCTTCCAGTTGCAAGTACGGCTCCGGGTTCAATTCGTACTGGTCATCGAGGCTTTCAAATGGGTTTTTCGACCCGAGGAGAACAACACGTGGTCTGGGGTACTAAACCGAGTCCTCACCGAAGACTTTAAGCCTACCACATAACTAGTCTAGACCACATAAATGGGGCCATGATACTCCTCGTAAATAACAAAAAAAAGAACTATTAAATCGTAACCTAAAACGCAACATACTATTATGGGAAATTAGACCAAATAGCTAAGAAAAAAAACATATTTAAGTATCTAACAAAAAAAATGTCATCATTATTTTTATATTATATACCATATTATCCTTGTATATCCTTAGTCCGGTCACTAAAATCTCAAATACTTTCTCTTGAATTATCAATCATCATTATTGTCGAGAAGGTAAATACAATTCATTTTCAAATATACCATTCTATTTAAAATTTTCACTAATACATATTATACTATCAAGTTTGTTATATCTACTCTATTAAAATATAGTTATTTTTTATTTACTGATACAAGTTGTCAATTAAATTTGGACCATTTCTAGAGTGTTAAAAATATGTAACACAGACCATATAATTAACTGAACTGCATTACTTAAATTAAACCGATGATTATTTATGAGATATAGTCTTGGACTTACTTTTGTTTTTAGAACAAATTATATAGTTTTGTTTTTGGGCATAGTACTAAATAAAAACTCCAAAAAACATAGAATCAACTTTCCACAAGAATAGATAAAAAAATCAATTATTATTTTTACGCCCAAAAGGTATTTAATATTTTTAATTAAAACAAAATTTATCTATTATTACTCATTTATTTAAAACATGTACTTTAAAACATGTTAATGTATTTTTTATTTTAAATAACAATCACTTTATTTTGATAAATTTCAATGGTATTTAAATAATTTATTGTTTTATTTTTTTTAAAAAATTTACTGATTTAAAAAAATGTAAAGCAAAACCAAAAACCAAAACTAAAAACAAAAATCAAAACCAAAAGCTGAAAACACAAGTTATATTTTTTTGCTTTTTTTTTATTTACAAAATAAACTATTGCAAATTGTTTTGTCATCTATTCAGTTTTAAATTAGATGTTTGATTATTTAGGATTTGTTTGTTGGTAACATTAGTTCAAACTAATTCAACGGTCTAAAAATTAAATACACAAACCAAAAGTTGAAAATCAAAAGTAGAAACTTAAAAACAAAAAAAACAAAAACCAAAAACCAAAATCTAAAACAAAATCTAAAAATAAAAACTGAAACTAAAAACTAATGAAAAACAATCATCATCACAAATTTTGGTGAACTGATTTTATACCAAAACATTCTTTAAATTAAGATAAAACCCAATTATATAAATTTTTAATGATAAAAAATTTTCGCGCTTTTAATCGCGGGTCAAAATCTAGTACTATTTATTATCTATGTTATAAAGGATTATTGGTTCTTACATAAGCCACGTCCGTCACTTCCTTTATATCCAAGTTTGTTTTTCAATTTTTTTTTTACTGTGTACTGCACGACACAAAATTATAATCGAAAAAAGAGAGAAGAAAGTGTTATCCACTTAATTATGTCATATCAATAGTTATATTCTTAATATTGATCCTAAAACTGATTAGTTAGCAAATTTTCCCTATTATTATTATATGTTTCTAGTCTTATACAAAAAAAAAAAACTAAAAGGCTAGTTCTACAAATCAAGATAGGAAAACCAACTTAATGTTTGGTAATGCGCAAACCGGAATTCGTTTGATTCGAACCGATAGCAACTTCCCAAAATAACATTTTCTAAATATAAGTTTAAGTGTTTGTTCACAAGACTGTTGAGTCGTTTGAAAAAATAACCCTTCAAAATTAGCAAAGAGGCAAAACCACTCAAGCTTCTTCATTCACAATAATAAAAGCGAATTAGTTTCTTTATAGTTCTTTGTTTCTTCTCAGAAGTTGCAGAGCCATAAGAAAGAAAACAAACACTATCGGTTTTGGGTTTTTAAGATGTTAAATGATAAATTGATTAGTATCATTGTTTGTTTATAAAACACGCTATTCAAGTTTCTTGTGTAGCAAGTCTTTAACATGTCCCCAAGAAGACTAGATAATGGCATAATCACGGTGATAGCCATTGATAAAGACAAGAACAGCCAACACGCGTTGAAATGGGCGGTTGAGAACATTCTTGGCGATTCTCCACACTGTGTTCTTCTCCACGTTGAACCTAAAGGCATGTCTCAAATCTTTTACCTCTCATTCTCTCAACATCAAAAACAACAATGTCAACAGAACTCTCTAATGAGGTCATCTATCTTGCAGAAGGAGCACATTTACAACATGACAATCAAGACGAGGGGCATCAGTTCTTTCTTCCTTTCAGAGGCTTCTGCACTAGAAAAGGAGTTAGTAGTCAATCTCTAAATCTCCTTTATTGCAACACATCACTTATGATCATTACTTATTACATCAAACTGCTTGTTCAGATTATTCCTAAGGAGGTTCTTCTTAGAGAGATTGACATATCCAATGCTATTGTCAACTACATTACAAACAATACCATTTCAAATATAGTTGTTGGCGCATCTTCTTACAATGCCTTCTTCAAGTCTTCCTCTCTATATTCTCATGCTCAATGATATCAACTTTGGTTGTAAATGAATGCTAACATTAGTCCCTGTCTGTGATCAGGAAGTTTAAGAGTCCAGATGTGCCCACCACTCTGCTTAAAACATCTCCAGAGACTTGTGCAGTCTTTGTTGTGTCAAAAGGTAAGCTGTTAAAAAGCAAATCCGCGAGTCAGGCTCTGAAACATCATCCCATACAGCAAACTCTCTCCACTTTGTTGTATAATAATGAGCCAACGAGCTCCATTTATTCAAGTGATTCAGAGAGGTACATTCTCAACTCTCTTCCAACCACTATCTAACTATGGTCTGTCTTTTCAATAGTGTCGTGTTTGGTTTACATTTTGACAGGGAATCATTTGCATCTACCCAACACAGCAAACCCATGTCAGATTTCTCCCAATCCAGTTCACCACCGCAAACTCCGAGTGAGTTTTCTCAGTCAGATACTGACACTGGAAGTTATGGTATGGTATCAACTGTGACTTCTTACACCATATCTCAAAGTTCCACTACCAACGGAAGCTCCATCTCTTCTACATCCACGGTTAGTATCATCACACTCAGATATAAGTTTTTGTCCTTTTCAGTTTCTTGCTATGTTCTGACATTTCCTTGATGAAATAAACTAATGCACAGGAGAGTCCACATGCGGTAACTTTCATGGAACAACAGGTAATGTGTTTAAGAACATCAAAATCTTAAACTGTCAGCATAGTATTTGACATGGTGTATGTTCTTTGTGATGTGTTTTCACAGAATCAAAATCTTGAAGCAGAGGTGAGGAGATTGAGACAAGAACTGAAGCAGTTTAATCACTCAAACAACAAAGAAAGTGTAAGTTGTTTCCTACCCTGTCTCTTCTTTAGATTCTTGGTGGATGAAGACTTAACAAGATATTGCATTATGTAGTCTCAAGAACATCAACTACCTAGAGCCAACCAAATTCGAAGGTTAGACCAAACTATAGAGCTGCCTAGAGCATTATCTGAGGAGAATCAGAAAAGGCTTTCAGCAATCCAAGCAGCTGAAATCGCAAAGCAGTTAGCGAAATTGGAGAGCCAAAAGAGAAAATTACTGGAGATGCAAGCCAAGCTGGAGAAACAAAGATTGGCCAGTAACGTCTCATACAGACGTTACAGTATCAAAGATGTTGATGGTGCTACCAATGGCTTTTCAGATGCTTTAAAGATTGGTGAAGGAGGTTATGGACCTGTGTACAAGGCTGTCCTTGATTACACTTCTGTCGCCATCAAAATCTTGAAGTCTGGTATCACACAAGGCCTGAAACAATTCCAACAAGAGGTAAGTAAGTATAATCATAATCTGAAATTCTTGTGTGTTCTGTCTCTTAACTCATCATACATATGTCTTTACTAGATTGAGGTTTTGAGTAGCATGAGACATCCTAATATGGTGATCCTCCTTGGTGCATGCCCTGAGTATGGTTGTCTTGTATACGAGTACATGGAGAATGGAACACTTGAAGATCGTCTCTTCTGCAAAGACAATACACCTCCACTTTCGTGGAGAGCAAGGTTCAGGATCGCTGCTGAGATTGCCACAGGGCTTCTTTTCCTTCACCATGCGAAACCTGAGCCGTTAGTTCATCGTGATCTGAAGCCAGCAAACATTCTACTCGACAGACATTTCACTAGCAAGATCAGTGACGTTGGTCTAGCTCGTCTAGTACCTCCCTCGGTGGCTGATAGCTATAGTAACTATCACATGACCTCTGCAGCCGGTAAGAATCTAAACTTCCAATGTCTTAACATGGAACCACAGTGTTGATGTTAGTTTTTCCTTCAGGTACATTTTGTTACATCGACCCTGAGTATCAGCAAACAGGATTGCTTGGAGTGAAATCTGATCTCTACTCTTTTGGTGTGGTTCTTCTGCAAATCATAACAGCAATGCCAGCAATGGGTTTAGGCCATAAAGTAGAGATGGCGGTTGAAAACAACAAACTCAGAGAACTTTTAGATCCAACAGTAACAGACTGGCCTGAGGAAGAGACTCTGGAGTTGGCTAAATTGGCTTTACAGTGCTGTGAGTTAAGGAAAAGAGACAGACCTGATCTTGCTTCAGTAGTGTTACCGGCATTGAATAGGCTAAGAGAGTTTGCAAGAGAGGATCATGAACGTATACAGAACAGAACATCTCATGTATCACAATCTAACTATTCAGCTCCAGTTCCTTCCTCTCAGGTTAGTTTCTTAGAACCATTCTGCTTGTTTGCCACACACATCAACTAGAATCTAGACGTTAGTTGATCAAGAGACATATAAACAAACCTATTGAGTATTGACAGAAATGAAAAACATGGCCGTAGATTAGCAGGAAGCCAATTCTGGGAGTAGTAGAGAACCACGAAGATCCTGATCAGTTAAAGACGCGTAGTCATTCAGTACCAAAAAGAAGTGGACGACCTCCAAGATCAGAAAGAAGTAGCCAGTACAAAGGCAACCGTTGGTCTTTTATGAGTTGTGCCCCGTCCAAAAGTTCAATGGAGTGATCTCCCTTAACAATATATTATGTAACATATTTTTATAGTCTTTTAAGTCATGTAAAATGAAACTGTTCTTAAAGAAGATTTGTTTATTATTGGAGTATACATTTTAACTTTGAAAAGGTTTGATACTTGAGGACATTGGTTGTTGTTACATAAAAGTCTAATATCTCAATAGAAGGAACACTAAGATAATACTTTCTGAAACAAAATAAGTAACAGAGCTGCCAAGATCCATACAAGAATCAGGATATGAGCTTTTAACACACTGACATATAAACCACAAAACATACTTCATGTCAGATCCCACATCACTACTTGGGACATCTCCTGGACAATGCTTAAGAGCAGAAGACAACCACGAGAGGAACATGGATACACAATCTTTGAGGATCACTATCATCTATAGTCATTATTCTTATTACAATCAAGAGTCAAGAAAGTGAAACAGTGAGAGACAATAAGGACAAGTACAAGAATAGGCATAAACTTAACAAAAGAAAAGAGTTCCATTTGAAAGACTGATACAACACATATAAAGATCAAACATTAGCAATACGCAAAGAAGACTTAACTTATCAGACAGTAAACTATCATCAAGAACCAATACAATTCTTGATAGTGTCATCATCATATAAATAAAAAAAGGTTTGTTATTCAAAGTTTTCATCTTTATGATTCCAAACTCAACATCTCTCTCTCTCTCCCTCCCTATCAAAAAATATTCCAAAAAGCAACAATCTTTCTCTCTTCATCATCAAATGGGCACATACCGCTTCACAACTTGCTTCCCAGCAACAACAACCCCAGCAGCCAAACCACCAAGCGCCCCCGCCACAGCCGCGGATCTCACCCCACGCGCGGCTCTAAAAACCGCACCAGTCCCAAGACCAGCGACCACACTAGTCCAAACATCATCCCTATCCAACGCAGCCACAACACCACTCTCAATCCCAGCGTACATCAACCCAATGATCCCAACCCTATTCCCCCAAGTCCTCCCCGTGTGACCAGAAGAGTTCAAGATCCTGTTGATCTTCAGCTTCGTCGTGTCGCCGGATTCGAAGTTCTTGACTCCGGAGAAGATCCCCACCGTGGCGCCGCCTACAGAGCCGCCGAGGTAAGCTGTGCCTGTGTAGAAGGTGAGATTCTCTCCCCAGGTGCGGCGTTGCTTTAGGGATTCCTCTGTGAAGAGGTATTCGGGGGAGGTGGGGAGCTTGTAGAGGTATTGTGATTTGATTGGGACTTCGAAGTTTTGGTAAGGGTTGTAGAGACGTGTGTTGTTGTTCTCGTCTGTGTCGTGATCGGAGGATCTGTTGTTGTTGTTGTTCGCCGCCATCGGAGATAAATGTTTTGTGATGTTGCTTTTCTCCTCCGTTGCGGAAAATAGAAATGAGAGGAAAGGAAAGAGTTTTAGGGTTTTTTGACTTATTATTAAAGTAACTATTTTGTTAGTGTTGTTCTGTCAGAGAGACCAGACACGTTCCAGTTGTTTCTAGATTTGATTTAATTCGAATTTGACCCTATAGTTCTTTGGTTTATCAATTAGACCCAATTTTTTTTTTTGTTCTTTTTGGCTTTCGCTTGCCACAAGCTGTGGAGTACTGATGTTTGTAATTTGACCCAGAAGTTTAGTTTTGTACAAATATAGCCAATTTAAGTTGTAACATTGAAAAGTTCAATATGTTATGTTACGTTCGTATTTGCTTGCAACTAATAGTGACAACTGATGACAACCAACAATAACCAATTTTGCGCTTGGGTTCGTTCAGATTTTTTTTTTCTTAAAAACAAATCATTTACTTGATTAAAATTTATATTGGTTTGGTTTAGTTTAAACGAGTTTAGATAAAAAAATTTAAAAAATAAAAACTAACGAATTCTATTGAACATTATAAATTTTAAATATACCAGTAATATAATGAAATATTACTTCTTAGTTTTAGAATTTTTTCCACAAATAATAACAGTTGTTAAAATTTAATTATCTTTAAAATTTAAATCAACTCATGAACTATTTTTATTTTGGAAATGAGGCAAATATACATTATGTTAGAGTATGTATCAAACACTCAAAATAATTTTTTTAACAAACAAGAGTTTTTAAAAAAAAGATATTTATTGTGAAATCGAGATGATTTTTTTTAAAAGGAAATTGGGTTATTTCGCTAATTTAGTTAATTCAGTTTTAACAAAATGTAGATTCGGTTCGGTTTCGGTCCGGTTTAGAATCTTGCAAAGCCCTAACCTCACCGAAGTCTAAAAAAATGAGCCTAAACTCCTGAGAGGGAGGAGAGCCAAAAAGATCCGAAATAGCCGGCGAAGGTTACGGCGACGTCGTAATCCGATTAGACACGAGGGGTAAAAATGGGAAACCAGAAATTAAAATGGACGGTGGATGAAGAGGACGCCTTACGCGCCGGAATTGAAAAACACGGCCCCGGAAAATGGAAGAACATTCTCCGTGATCCCGACTTCGCTCATCGTCTCAACAATCGCTCCAACATTGACCTAAAGGTGCCTCCTTTTTGCTTCTTTCTTCACCACATTGACACCAAGATTGGTTTTGATTGATCAAGTTTACAACTTGTTGAACCCTATTGCTTTGAGTAGTTGTAGCTTTTGTGGTGGAAAGATTGTTACTTTCAATCTTCTTAATGGCTTTGAACAAGAATCTTAGAGTTTATGTTAGGTGGAAAGAATGTTACTTTTCAATCTTCTTGATTAGAATCCAGAGTTTATGTATGTGTGTCTTTAAATGCTTATTGCTTAGGCAATCTTTAGTTGAGTATATAGAGCTTTGAGGTGTAAAGAACGTTACTTTCAATCATTTGTTTGTCCCTTTACGTGATTAGAAGATTTGCAATGGCTTTGAACAAGAATCTTAGAGTTATGTTACTTTTAATCTGAGTTATGTTACTTTTAATATGATTAGAAGTTGAGTTATTCAAAATGTTATGTTCCTTTTAATCTGAGTTATGTTACTTTTAATCTGAGTTGTGTTACTTTTAATCTGAGTTATGTTACTTTTAATCTTAGAGTTATGTTACTTTTAATATGATTAGAAGTTGAGTATGTCACTTTTAATCTTCTTGATTAGAATCTTGAGTTTATGTGTGTGTGTGTGTGTGTTTCAATGCTTTTTTTTTTGTTTGTTAGGATAAGTGGCGGAACTTGTGTGTTGCTCCGGGTACGCAATGCTTAAAGGATAAGGCGAGAACAACGACAAAGTTCAAAGAAGAAGGCGTTACTCTGGCTTCACTTGCAGCTACTCCACTTCCTAACTCTTCTGCTTCTTCTTCGCCAGCTACTTCTCTTCCACGTAGTGCTTCTTCTGAGTTTGGGGTTGATAACTTTGGCGTTGATAACAAGAACGCTCCCAGGTTTGTCTTTGTTTCAAAGAGGGATACTCTATCAATCCGAAGTATTGATCTTTAATAGATTAATTCGTGCAGTTCTGAATGAGTTGCTATTTTTAGGTATGACGCGATGATATTTGAAGCTATCTCTGAGTTAGCGGATGCGAATGGTTCTGATGTCGGTTCCATCTTCAGCTTCATCGAGGTTAGAGACATGTTTCTCTTTCCTCTCTACGTTTTGCATTGATTAGAAGTCAGAACCTCATTGTGTACTTTTATTTTCACATTGTAAAACTGTATATACATTTACTTTTGCAAATGGCTTATTTGTTACTTGAGGTCTACATGTAAGTTTCACCATATTGGTCATGATAACATTACTTCCTTGGTCTGTGAATCCATGTATTTAGTCTCCATCTGCCACTTGTTGCTGATGTTTTCATGCATAGAACAGTATTTGCTTTATCATGACTCATGACGTAGGAAGATGTACACTATATGCCTATCTGAAGAAATGTTGTAGTTAGTGATCCTGATTTTACTAAAGTTGGGGTCACTCTCTGTTATTTTTTTTTTTTATATCCCTAGCTGCTACAACCTTTCCTAATGGACCATGTTGTTTACTGTGGGCGAAATACAGTCAAGGCATGAAGTGCCGCCAACATTTAGAAGAGTCCTAAGTTCAAGACTGAGGAGGCTAGCAGCTCAGGGAAAACTTTCCAAGGTTAGCAACTCAAAACCTGTAAGTCTTGAAGCACGCCTCTCTTTTTTCTCTGTCACATATTCTTTATAAAATTCACATACAAAACCATCTTCATAAATGATCTCCTCCATATCTGTCTGAGCCAATTGAGTAAACAAATGCATGTGTTCAAGCTTCTTTGATCTAATGTTATGTATAAAAGAAACCCGCTAGCTTCATCATGTTTCTTTAAAGCCATCTTATTTTTTCATGCCATGTCCTCTTTTTTTTTCTAATCTTCTAAACTATTATCTTGTTTAATTCCAACCCTCAACAGTTACTGAACTTCTACAAGCTACCAGATCGATCAGAAACAACAACAAGAACAACTCCTACCCCAAGACTAAAGGAGACAAACATAAAACCCCGGCAGTCAAACAATCAACCTCCTGCAGTGTCACAAGAGATGATCGACGAAGCAGCAATAACAGCAGCATGTAAAGTCGTAGAAGCAGAGAATAAAATAAATGTAGCCAAAGTAGCAGTGGAAGAGTTGGAGAAGACGACTAAGCTTGCAGATGAAACTGATCTTCTACTGAAGTTAGCGAAAGAGTTACATGAACAATGTAAAACGCCAAGACTTGCCCCATTTTTCTTTTCTCATTCTTTCCTTCACAGGAGACGAGAAGCAAGCTTAACAAAAAGTTATATGTTATTGTTTTGTAGGTTGTCGCGGCGAGGTAGTGGTCCTGGCTTGAGTCTATGGGGACATAGTCTCTACATTCAGCCTTAGGTTCATAACACTCTTCAGACCAGAGTTGAAGACTTTGGTTTAGTTGTTGTTGATATATATATTAAAGATAAAAGAAGAAGAGTCAATTTTCAGGAGGCGCGACTCTGTTTTTGTGAGTAATTTTAGAGGCTTCTCATATACATAAACATACACTATTAGTGAGAGATTTGCTCTTTTGTCATGAATTCTTATTTTTGAATAGAGTTTACTGTTTTTGAGAGAAAAGTAAATTATTCGAATAATAAAAAAAAAAAAAAAACAATCTTATTCTAAGTGGGACCCGGACTAATGTCTGAAAAGAAACAGAGAGGAAAAGTCGGTAACTTAGGAGGGTAAAATCGGAAAAGGGATATTAATGTTGTTTCCTTTTCCTACTAAGTAAACCTAAAAAGATTAAAAAAAGTAAATTAAAAAAAAAAACTGGGGAGCTATATAAAGCAGTCATTATCAACAGTTCTTCTTCAACTCCACGGCGCAGATCCGAGGAGTTTTTTGCTTTGAATCTTTCGTCTCTCTCTCTCTGTCTCTTCTTCAATTCTGCAAATAACAGGTTTGTTTGAATCTCTCTCTCACTCTCTATTTCCCTTTATATGTTTCATGTTTTGGATTATCGTTGTGTCTTATTGAATAAATAGGTTTTGTTACTATTGTATTCATATGAATCTACAATTGTAGATTTTTCAGTGTGACTTGTTTTGGTTTTGATTGATTCCTTGGATTCTGCAATCCACATTACGAAGAAAGATTGATTCAAAGTCTTAATCTTTTTATATAAAAATTGAATTTTTTTTTTTTTTTTATTTGGTTATAAATTGAATGTTCTTTGGTTGGTTCTTTTGTTTCAATGTCGTTTTGTTTCTCTAGTCATGGCAGGAATGGCATCTGAAGGAACACAATATGATCCTCGTCAGTTTGATACTAAGATGAATGCCTTGTAAGTTCTCATCTACCTAATCAAAATCTCTAAGTGTAACCAAAATTGCTACTAAGTTGTATGATGTTTTTGCAGACTCGGTGAGCAAGGAGAAGAAACTTTCTACACGACTTATGACGAAGTCTGTGATAGCTTTGATACTATGGAACTCAGGTCTGATCTTCTCAGGGGTATCTATGCCTACGGTACGTTCTTTTAGCTCAATATCACTCTTCAAAACAAACTCATTGTGATCTTCTCATTATCTTCTTTCTGTTAACTGAATATGTGTTAGGTTTTGAGAAGCCTTCTGCTATTCAGCAGAGAGGAATCATTCCATTCTGCAAGGGTCTTGATGTGATCCAACAAGCTCAATCCGGAACCGGAAAGACCGCTACCTTCTGCTCTGGTGTTCTGCAGCAGCTTGATTACACTCTTGTTCAGTGCCAAGCTCTCGTTTTAGCCCCTACCAGAGAGCTAGCTCAGCAGATTGAAAAGGTTATGAGAGCTCTTGGTGACTACCTCGGTGTCAAGGTTCACGCCTGTGTTGGTGGAACGAGTGTCCGTGAAGATCAACGTATTCTCCAGTCTGGTGTTCATGTTGTTGTTGGAACACCTGGCCGTGTCTTTGACATGTTGCGTAGGCAATCTCTCCGCGCTGATGCCATCAAGATGTTTGTTCTTGATGAAGCTGATGAGATGCTCTCTCGTGGTTTCAAGGATCAGATATACGATATCTTTCAGCTTCTTCCTTCCAAAGTTCAGGTTGGTGTTTTCTCTGCAACGATGCCACCTGAAGCTCTTGAGATCACAAGGAAGTTCATGAACAAACCTGTTAGGATCCTTGTCAAGCGTGATGAGCTTACTCTTGAAGGTATCAAGCAGTTTTACGTGAATGTTGACAAGGAAGAGTGGAAGCTGGAGACATTATGTGATCTCTACGAGACGCTAGCCATCACTCAGAGTGTTATCTTTGTGAACACGAGGCGTAAGGTTGATTGGTTAACTGATAAAATGAGGAGCCGTGACCATACTGTCTCAGCTACACATGGAGATATGGATCAGAACACAAGAGACATCATCATGCGTGAGTTCAGGTCTGGTTCTTCTCGTGTACTCATAACCACTGACCTCCTTGCACGTGGTATCGATGTTCAGCAAGTCTCTCTGGTGATTAACTTTGACCTTCCAACGCAACCGGAGAATTACCTTCACCGTATTGGAAGAAGTGGAAGGTTTGGGAGGAAGGGAGTGGCGATTAACTTCATGACAACGGATGATGAGAGGATGTTGTCTGATATTCAGAAGTTTTACAATGTGGTCGTTGAGGAGTTGCCTAACAATGTTGCTGATCTTCTCTGAGTCTTTACTGTTGCCGCGGCTTGGTTATTTCTTCTTTTTTTTTACCTAGTAACTGCTCATTTTAACCTTCTTTTTGGTAAAATGAGATGAAAACTCATCTCATGACTTCTTTTGTTTTGTTGGCACTCAAGATTTTCGGTTTAATGTTATGACTTTTTTGTTAACGTGACTCACAAGGATTGTTTGTTACTTCTCTAGTATATCATCATCTCAAATTCATCTAGATAATTTTTAACACTAATTTGTTCTTTTATTACATATTGAAGATTATTACATGTCGATTTTACAACCGATAACTTTATATATCTTATGAAGATTATATACGACGGTTCTATATATACCACCAAAAAAACGTTTATAAAGTTCATATGACAGTTTACCATACATCACATTCTTTGGACTCAAAACATGAATCTTTTTGTATAAAAGAATTAAAGAACATTTTGTCAAACTATTCGACTTAAAAGCTTCAACAACAGTTGAGTCGAGCTTTTGTTTTGGATCTTGTCTCTTTATCTTAAGATGTTTTGTTCTTTCTAATAAAATATGCAAATCAAACTCTTGTATAATTTGGTTGATTTAGTTTGGCCAAAGTAAATAACTATTTAGAATTTGGGTAGGAGTCCCAAAAACTCTCTCGAACTCATAAAGTAAGAAGCAGTAGCCATGTGTAATGCAAGATCTTACAAAATTTTCTTAGGAAGAATAAAACATACGAGGTTCTCTAGTAATTAATCTCTAATAAATTTTTTTAAGTAAATCAGTTTAGCAAACGACAAAAACTTATCTCATCTAACCAGTGACCACGAACCTTCCTTCAGATGTTGAGGTTTGTAAATTGTAATTACGAGACTAAAAATGTATGTACAATAATACTTTCATGTTCTATATAATAATACATATGCCAAAAATACTTATAAGAGACAAAAAGCAGAAGAGAAAGAGGTTGGAGATAAACGCCAAAATTAACTCTCCTTTTCTTTCTTCATAAAAGAACAGTGCCAACTTCTTGGGGCTGTTGTTGCAAAGTGAAGAGATGTTTAGATCCAAGTCATGCAGAGAAGAGATCAGAAGAAACAAGTACCAATGCTTAACTAGTAATGGAGAAGCAGCACCAAGTCCAACAAAACAGCAGCCTCCAGTGATGATGAGATCTTACAGTACATCAAGTTATAGTCCATACAAGAATCCAACGAAGGTGAGAGACAGTCCCAACAGTAAATCAAAGAGAAGCAATAAGAAAGGGTACAAGGGTTTGTGTGAGGCAGAGATTCAGAGGAAGAGGAGAGTGGCTGCTTATAATGTGTATGGTGTTGAAGGGAAAGTGAAGGGGTCTATGAAAAAGAGCTTCAAATGGTTCAAAGAGACTTGTTCTAATGCTGTCTATGGTTTGTGGTGATCTGATGGAGATATTCTGCATAAGGAAAAGACTAGTAATCACGTACGGTATCTCAGGAACTTATCTTAATCACGCAATAATCATGTTTAAATAAGAGCGAGAGACACAAGGCAAGCAAAGTGGTAGGTTAATTGTTTAAGTTGTAAACTGAAGGGCAAATACTTAAATAAATCTAATCTCTGTGATGTCTTTTTCTTTTCATCAGTTCTTACCTCTCTTTCAAGATTCAACAACAAACTCTCTCCTCCTTTATCAGCCAACTTTTGCTGTTAGTAACTGGATGTTATGGTTGTTTGTAACAAGAGATTTAGGCTTGAATCGTTTAAAAGCTAATGATAAATTAACAGTGACCATGATTTAAGGCTTTAATTGCATTGACAATGTACTTTATTGATAGACATCAACGATTGATAGATGACATAACATGCAACTATTTGGATGCAACATGACATAAGAAACTCTCATGCTCTTTGAGGCAAAAGAGTACAATTATTGCTTACGTACATCTTTCACTATTTACCCACAGAATAACCTTTTCACCTCACAATATGCTGTAACACGAGAAGATGAAAATATATGAAAAAAAAAACTTCTTTTTTTTGTGCCGACACTTCAAATCTCTTTGAGACGCAAAAGAAATTTAACTTTGCAAATAGCAAACGAGAAAAACACAGCAGACATTAAAAAGCATTAAATGAGGACTAAAGTATTAAGTCTTTAGACTCCTTGATCTCATCCTCTTTGAGTTTGTGTTTCTCTGGGATTACTTCTCCAGAGTCTTTTCTTTTGTCTTTGTTATATAGCTTACATGTAGCACAAGTAAAGTCTCCCTCCTTACCTGTAAACACAAATGCACGTAATACATGGGGAGTGCCTCCTATGAGATTGAGAGGGTTTTCTTTTGTCTTTTAATTTACACTTGTCTCGGGGGAGTTTAACGATCATTCACTGGTTCAGTGATCCCCAGAAGAGACTAAAAATGCAGACTTTCGATCCCTTTAAGATTGGACTCATAGTTCTTCATGACTGATGATAGCTTGTTATCAGATGAGACGATAGGTGAGCTTCGACCACCATGGATCTTTGGGTTGGAGCTTGATCCAGCTTCAATGTTTTGAGGGTTTGATGGCTCAGAATCAGTTCCCGGAACTGCAGCCTCGCGACTACTGGAGACAGCAGCACGTCTTGATGACCCAGTTGCCCGGAGAAAGCTCGAGCTAGATAACTGTCACAACCAAAACAACTCAGTTACCTTTATTATACTACAATGGATCATGTTTAGGCAAAACATGATACTACAGATATTTAGGGACGAAAATAATTAAACTTCAGATGCAATCCTTGTGTATACAGCTCGAGGAAACCGACTTAAGAACCTTATGTTACTTACATTTATTCAAAACATGAGCTAAAAATGGATATCTCTAACCCGAGGAAATTGTGTACTCACCATTACATCTTTAGATATTGCAGGATCACTTGAAACTGGTGCCTTTTGTTTAGCTGAGCTTCCTGAGTTAAAAATATGTCCAGAACTTCGTCTAGGGTTTCCTAATAACCAACCAGAAGGTCTAGCTTCCTCGCCACCTGCAGATGAACCAAAGAACAAATAAGTCATATCTCTGTAGACCAGTGGATCATAGTCAAATGCCTTATCATACAAGGAAAAATACTAATCAAAACAAAAATAAAAAATGATAGCAACCTGATGGCCTCTCCGCACTGGTAATAGCAGGGGGTAGGCCAGAGCTTGGACCAACTCCAGGGCCCTGCAAGAAAGCAATGTACATCAGCAGATCTGAAGTAGGAATATTTAATATGGAAAAGAAAAGGCCATAACTCTTACATGGGGACGGGGAGGTGGAGTAGAAATCTGTGATTGCTGATACTTCAAGATCGTCCAATCAAATACATAATCAAACTGGAAGCCTAATATATGAGCAGAGCACAGGACAACGCATATATAAATCAACATGTTACTTGATTGGTTCAAGTTATATTTGCTTCATCAGAGAATTAACAAAAGTGATGATGGGACCTTCGCGAATAAACAGGTCGCGGAAAAGACGTTTCAGGTAGGCATAGTCTGGCTTGTCGTCGAATCTCAGGGAACGGCAATAATGGAAGTAAGAAGCAAATTCAGATGGATATCCTCGGCACAGCGACTAAAATAAGAAAAAATATATAAACAGTATTACACCACAAGTATCACCAACACAGGTAATGGGTGATAATTATACCTCAATAGATGTCGATACTTTCTTCTCACTGATTCTCTCATACTTTTGCTTCTTATTCCCAGCTTTCAGTCCTTGCCAAGGAAGACTGCATTTAATTGGGCAAGTAAGCCAAAGACTGCCTTTAAAAACCAATGGACACATGCCAACGTTGAACGTAAGAGCAGTTCGTACCTTCCTTTTAAGAAGTACATGAGAACAAATCCAAGTGACTCCAAATCATCTCTACGACTTTGTTCTGTGATTCAAACGACCATTGCAATTCAGAATAGTGCTTTTTAACTATTAAAAGGTTTAAAACTAAACGAACTGGTATACCAATGCCAAGATGAGTGTTCATGCTGGCGTATCTAGCAGTCCCAGTCAAGTTTTTGTTTTCCCTGTGATACAAAAGATATCAAGATTATAATTGCTAGGCTGATACATCATATACTGCAATCATCGAAATTACAGTGGTTTTTTCATATACTAATGCAGCTTCATAAACACTTGAGAAGTAAACTAAACATTCCGAGTAAGTTCTTATTCAAAATGAAAGAAAACCTACTGAAAACAGAGAAATCATTCATACCCACCGAAACAAGGAAGGAGCCGTAATACTCAAAACCAAAGAAAGTATCAGGCGCATTTTTTAGAATAGGGAAAAAATTAACCGCAAATAGGTAAGGCACATCCAGACAGAAGAACATATTTTAATGACCACACTGCCGTGCCTATTGTAAGCATAGAAGAAGACCCCATTCTTTGACAGTGATGTATAGCACTAGAAGAACCTCACGTTAGAGAACACAGGCTACTAGAAACTTAAAGAAAACTCAAGCACTAGCTAAAACCATTATTCTTATAGTCCAGCGTCTCTAGTCTAATACTGTGAGCACATAAGTAACAGAAGCATAGGGTTATGGCCAACCTATACGGAATATGCTGATTATTGGAGTCTCTATACTTCTTTGCCAGACCAAAGTCGATGACATATACCTGTATTCGGCCAACACTTCGTTTTAGCAGATAAGTAAGGAGAGTAAACAAAGCGTACAAACAACCATTTTCAAAGCTACCTGATTTGCGCGCCTCCCGAGACCCATCAGAAAATTGTCAGGCTTGATGTCCCGGTGTAGAAATGACTTCTGATGAACAAATTCAATGCGATTGATCTGCACGAGGAACCAAAAAGAGATATCCTATTTATTGAGGCAATATCCCTATTCAACATAGGAAAGTGTTTTCAAGCAATACGGGGGTCCTACCATTTGATCAGCAAGCATTAGTACAGTCTTAAGTGAGAGTTTCCTACTACAGAAGTTGAATAGATCTTCCAGGCTAGGACCCAACAAGTCTATTACAAGGACGTTATAGTCCCCTTCAGTACCATACCATTTAACGTTTGGAACGCCAGCTAGAATTAAGGAACGAAAGCAAACTCTCTGGATAAGAAAGCAGAAAGTACAAACTGAAATGTATTCAAGTACAAAACTAGGTACTTACTTCCTCCTTGTAATACTTTATACAGTTTTGATTCATACATCAGCTGTGGATGCTTAGTTTTTACATTTTCCTGAAAGAAAAAAAAAAGGATGCCGTCAAAACATATGCAGCAAAGACAACAACAGTCAAACTAAGATAAATCTGTCACACTTCAGAACAAAGAAAATATGAGAACAAACATGTGGATTGATTGAACATCATTAACAGTCAGAACCAGTACAAAGAAGTAACAGAAAAAACATATTAATAACAGACAACCAACGTTGAATACAATAATATGTTAGCTGTCAGCCCTACAATTCTCCATCTTTAGGCCACACAACAAAACAAACATCCAAAATCTTCAACAGGTTGGGCCCCACCAGTTGCAGGTAATGTTGTCATTCACACTAAGAGCTTATTCAGCATTAATAACAACACTATCTTCCCAAGAATCAATAATAACTCTCAGTCCTAATTAAAAAAAAAAAGGCAGGTTGAATCCAGATTTAAAACTACAATAGAAAGCCAAAAACATTGATTTAAGTGTATTGAGTAGTGAATGGAAGTGTTCAAACAGAAGGAAAAGGAAGGAGATCAAAATGAAAGTAGTCACTTATAGCTATATTGTGGCCTAATAAATAGTAGCTTCTACTCTCTTTTTTTTTTGTCGACATTTTCATTCATTGCAAAGATTAATAGCTTCTACTCTATTCCTCATATGTTTCTAATCGAATCTAAACAACCTCTTAACCAGGTAAGAGAAAAAAGAAAAAAGAAGAAGAAGCTACAAGCCAATGAAGACGAAGCAATAACATAAGACCTTGTACACACACCAAAAATCACAGCTTTTCATTCCCACTAACCAAGAAAATCCATCCTTTATTTAATTAACAAGTAACAAACGTAATAACAGATCCAACATTCCCAAAAACTAGCTTCTCTCTACTTCACTAGACACTCAATCTGGTATCAAAATTAGTAAAACGAAAAACTTACAAGCTTAATGGCAACTTCTTCATTCGTCTGTATATTCGTACCTACAAACAAACGCAATATCCAATTCAATTTAAACAGTAATCTACACTCAAACGAGAATCAAAGGCAAGTAAGACGCATACCAAGATAGATCTCTCCGAATGATCCACTCCCGATCTTCCTCCCTAGCCGAAACTTGTTTCCCACTCGCGGCTCCATCAAATCCAAAAAAAGCTTAATTAAATCCCGAATCCCCGATTACTAAAAAGCTTTCACCTTTTTATCCACTGATGAATCGAGGAACCCGAGACTGAAGCAGGATAGTTGAGATAGGTTTAAAAAGCGGAAGAAAGAGAAGAATTTCGAAAGGGATTGAAGTTAGGAGTAGAGGTTGATTCCGATTGACTTCCGGCGAATTAGCGTCGACATTTCTCTCCACGCGGCGAAAATAATAATAAATATCCCAAAAGGGAAGGGGATAGACTCTGAGAGATGGTTAAGCACATAAAAAGCAAATTAGACGCTACTATTAATTGTGGAGTTGTTGGATTACTTTCTATGGGCCGGACTGGCCCATATTGTGTATATTTATGGGCCCATTTATTAATCTAATGTAAATATGGTAACGTGAATTGTTTTATCCGCCAAATACACTCTCACTTCTCTAACACCCTTACCGATTATAAGCAAGATCGATGTTACAAATTTATTATTTTTAGTTTGATCGAACTTGTGAAAATACATGAAGCCGAAGTTTTATTAAACTAAACTTGAAATTCATTCAATCCTAGTGGATCTTAATGATAAATTACAAATTTATCGGAACCTGAAATATTGCTAACCGAACTCAAGTTGAACGTGAAAACCTGCAATCCCGAAAAACCTAACAAAAACAGGAACTACAAAGAGTATAAGTGACATCATTATACATTATGTATATATAAAAATCATAATATGCACAACTAAATGATTAGAGACAGGAACAGAAAAGGAACACAAAGGAAGATGCTTTGTTATGTTTTTTTTTGCATTCTGTCTTAACTCCTAACTATAAACAAACCTTAAGTATGTAGTAT
>CAKOAT010264042.1:487234-539757 GCA_932364175.1 Eruca vesicaria subsp. sativa | reverse complement strand
TGTTAATATTGGAAATTTATTATTAAACCGCTGTAGTATCTCATAATCAACCAGTCATAAATGTCCCGCAAACGCACCAGTTTTTAATCGCTGTACCAGTCGTACAAATCGCCTAATAACGCTAGAAACCGCAACCACCCACATCCGCAAACTCCCGCAACCGCAATCGCAACCGCCGCGTTTCAACCAGTCAGACCCTTAGTAGATACGTTATTATCAATAATACGTGTTGATCAAAAAAGAAAAGGGTAAGTACTTGTGAGAGAGAGTTATGCAAGCAAAGAAAATAATCAAATACAAATCTGGGAAATAACATAAAATCTTTATGAGCCAACTGTGATATATATCGAATAGGAAATAATTTAAATAAAGCGCGTTCAATTGGAATTTTTTGATTTTAAATATTATTATTTTTATTTGACTTTGTATCTAGAAGGCGTGATTGGTGAAGTTATTATTTTTTTCTCAAAAAAGCAAGAGTTTCTCTGCTTTCTCGAATATCATGAGTTTTTTTTTAAATGTGAACTAATTATATTCCTTGTCATATTTATTTTTTTAATAATGTTGGGCATATTTGCATTGCTTAAAATAAATATTGAGCTAGATTTAATTTCACCTTTATAAGTTTAGTAGTATATCACATAAAATTAATAACATATGAGTATAGTAATGGTTTTATGCAAAATAAATTGTCATTTGAAAACATATTCTTAGTTAAATAAAAAGTTTAGCTGTGGGAAGGAATGTAGACTATAGCCCTGTTCGTTTTACAAACTCTGGAACCAGCATCAGCGTTCAAAACTTACACCTATGTCCAGGGCAAATACACCGCTGGCGGGACAAAACCTATTTGTTTTCCCAGACGCTGCGGCAAATATAATAATTAAACTTGACGCTGAAAGGTAGCAGCGTCAGCGACCTCCGCTAATTATGTCTCCGTCAACTTGTTGGCCTCAGATTTAGTTTTCAAAACTCGATCAATTTGCCGGTGTCATAGGGATTTTTTTTGACGCAGCCGCTGACCGCTGCGAAAATTAAAAGAACAGGGCTTATGTAGTTGTAGAAAACTAAGTTGTATAAATGTTGGAGTATTTGTAAAAAGTCCATAACTAGAAAGATGTTATTTCTACTAAAATTATATGATTTTTTTTAATGGATGGTATATGTAGTAGCCTTTTGTAGGTGTATGATTTGATGAAAAGAAAAGGTATATCTGCTTCAGAAAATTAGCACACATGGTGGTGGTCAGGTGGTGACGTTGCCTCACACAGCCTTTTACTCTTCTGCGACGAAACCATACTTTCACGGAGAGTAGTTGAACCAATCCGCAGTTTCTTCCTTTTTTTTCTTTGCCATCAGATTTTCATATGTAAATTAAACACAAAATGGACCTTCGTGAGATCAAAATTAAATCTGATTTCTAACTTATTATATAAACAGTCTAACATAGAAAATAAGTTTTACTGTCAATAAGTTGTTAACGGTTTTTATACTATTTTAAACATTTAAATGTGATTGTTCCGCGTATAAATTATATTAGATAACCAATCAAATTAAAAACATATGTTTACAAGTTTGGAGATAGATGATGAAGTGGTATATGTTTTGGTTGCACGCGTAAAAATACACGGAATGTACAAAGTTATTTAGGGAATGTCTTTGCCAACAGATCTCTTTCAAAAACATGCATTCTACCATGTTAGAATATAAATAATAACACGATAATAATACTAATCACAAAAAAAAATCAAGATGCATAAATTAGAAACGACCGACATATTTGGAATAACAAAACAAATACTAGACTCTTGTTTCAAAGAAATATACTAACTGTAGTGAATATTGAGAATTTGCTTAGGAAAAATAATATTTATTTGGTAAAAGCCGAATACATCATGCGTGATGAATTCGCAATAGAGTATATTGTTTTTATACTATCATTGAGGAAAAAGACGTGATGAACAAAAAAAATAAAAATTGTATTTCATTTTACATTAATTAAATAACAAGAGGTATGTATACATTCTTCTAACCAACCAGATATCTATACCAATTTTCTCACAAAATAACTACATGAAGACCGGAGAAACTGTGCAATGACAAGTTTCGTGTTTATCTTATACAATAAAATCAAGTTTTCTCCCTTCTTAGAGTGTACACCTCAGCATCAAAACATAGGGCAAAAAAAGACACCTGTCCCATTCTTTAAATTTGGGCTAATTTTAAATTTGATCAATGGAATAGGCTATTAAATCTTTAGAAAATAAGCCAATATATTTATTAAAGTTTGGTTTGTTTTCCCGAATGGGGATGCAAAATATAATTGTTTTGACTCTTCAAATTTCACATCCTACTACCTTCGTCTGTATATTAGCTTGACTTATTGTCTTCTGAATACATATTCTCTGCGTTTACAGGTTTATCAACACTCCTTCCACTCCATTAAAACTCCATTAGCATCCTCCAACGTAACTGTTTGAAGTTCTGCATATAAATAGAATCGTTGCCTGCGATGAAAGGACCCACCACTCCAACGATCGGCTTCTATCCGAGGTCTCCTCTGATTCGTGCTTTTGTTCCGAAGCCGAGATTCGCATTCTTCGTCTTCCCAAATCGAGGTACTGGTACAAATCCCTTCTTCTCGGATCTGATTTGTTTCCAGATTTCGAATCTCCAATGCGTTTCATTAAATCTTAACTCGATTTGTTTGCTTTTGAGAAGTGTAGACAAAGAAAGATGGGAATGATAATAAACAAGATGTGTGTACTAACCTATATCTCCTTCTCACATCTGGTGTTATTCTCTATAAGGATACTTCACTTTCATGAATTTCACTTCTGGTGTTAATCTAGAATCTGAGATTTGAATCCAAATGAAACCATAGCGTCTCAAGAGCTTTGTGTCAGAAAGTTTTATTTCATAGTGTTACTGACTATAACGATTTGTTCGTCCTTTTTTCCGTTTATAAGCTGTCTTTAATTAGTGTCTATTGTTTTTGGATTTAGTTTTGCAGTGAGTTCTATCTCCCAATTACTTCAATTTTCCACCTTGATTTATGATCCCTATTTGTTTTTTTTTAGTTCGTAGCTTTCTTTCTTATTCAAGTATTCAAGGTATTCAAAGCTTCATGCTCATCTGGTGTATTTCACCTAATGGTTAATTATCAGGTAAATAAGTATCTTATCTTCTTCTACAGTGTAGGTTGTCTCATCTGTTAGACTGACATTCTAAATGTAAGCATGCTTGCTTTATTATTGCCTATACTTTTTCTATAATATTTTTCTGTTTCACATATTTTTGGCTTCCAGTCTTGTGGATATACATGACATGTGTATAAAGTGCATTATTTGCATCCAGACTCTGGTAAGTCTTTATACAGCCAGACATATAGATTTTATAGATGCCCTATTGTTTGAGTCTGCTGTCTATTGATCATTCTGTTTACTCTCTTTTATAGGTTTGACAAAACTGCATATTTGCACATTTCAGTTGACTTCATACAGGTTCGCAAAGCTCACAACTTTATTTTTGGCAAGCATATATCAGTATATTAATTTCAATATAGTTGGCAATTGGCATGGTCTACCATTAAATTCCACACCAAAATTTCGTAAGACAGATATCCTGCTATGAAACTCACCACCCCCCCTCTTAAATATTGCATTTAACATGAACTGCGCAATGGATGTGGCCACGTCCAGTTCGACAAAGTATGATGGTGTTCATAAAATAGAGACTGATAATGGCATAGCTGAATGCATATGTCCTTAACTCTGATCCACAGGTCTTCACTTCAACTTGGATTCTCTTTATCATCTATGTTTCCAAACTATTTCTGATGCCTTGTGGAGTTTTCAACCTCCGATAGCTCAGGCGACTTGGTCGCATTTGATGGTGAGATTAGTAAGCTAAAATTGCATGTGCAGCCAAGGTTGCACAGCTTATGGTAAGAACAAAACCACTACGTTTAGTTCTTCAGCTCTATCACTATAGACATTGCCGCTGAAAAACTATATGGTCTATATGTGCAGAACCCATGTGTTAAAGACCACAACAGTAGATCTCTAGAGTGTTTAAATTTTCGGCTTGCAATACTTTCACCTTCCAATTTAGGTTATCCCCTTTGAACTTCTCCTCAAAGCATCAGTCCTCCACCATTTCGAGGATAAGAGTGTTGTTAAGGAACTTTGTCTTCCATCGTATGTCAGTAAAAGAGCACCGAGATGGCTTTGCGGTTTGTTTGCTGAAGAAAGAACATATACCGTTGTGTAGTTTGTTCTTGATTGCTAAACTTTGTTCTTATTCTTCTTGATTGCTAAACTTTGTTATGATTTTTTCTTTGAGTTAGATGAGTGCCAGCAGTTTCTATTTTTTTATGGACCTTAAGGTTTTATGCCTTTATAAATGAAATTCATTCAGACAAAAAGAAAATGAAAGACCATAACACCTCAACCATGTAGGAAAATTGTCCAACAATGTTTTGTTTCATACATACAAATTAGCAAAACCTTTATACTCATGGAAATAATTACTCTATATACAAAACAAGGATAAATTATATTCGGACAAAATAATTTGTTATAAAACAAAGTTCAACAATGCCAACATAATCTAGAAAAAAAATTATTAAAACACTAAAAGTTAAATCAAATTTAGTTATAAACTTAAAATTTAATATCAACTGAAACAAACATATATTATAAAACATCATTTGTTGTTAAATAAAATATATTAATTATTATCAATGAGATTATTGAAACTATTTATAAAGTAATTTAAAACATAAAATTTTATAATCTATCACATTACACTATATTCAATTGATTTATCTTGAAGGTGGATTAATTTATTATCGTTAGAAGTTAATTAGTATAATTGTTTCTTACTTTAGATTTCTACAACTATATGTAAGTGAATAAAAATTAAAGGAATAAATGCCAATCCTCATTTTTATTTAAAATTTTGTGTTTTCTTAAAAAAAAAGTTAGTGATTCTTTCAACTCAAACCAACAAAATAAAATGAAATTTAGAATGTGATCTTAGAAAAACAAATTATCATGTTCAGTTGAAAGAAATTTTTCAATATTGTAAAATAAATTGATTTTTATTGTCAACTCACCCGCCCGTAGGGCGGGCCAACCCCTAGTATTTTATATATTTGGCATTCAATAATATCAGCTACACAGGTGTATAGATAGAGACATTAATATTGTATAGCCTGTTTAAAAAAAAAAAAAACTTAACTATTGGAGAAAATGTACGTGTGAGTGGTGTTAAAAAAACGTACGCGTGAGTAAATACTAAATAATTCATTATTTTTTTTGCTAAGAATGTTAATATCATAATATTTGCCATGCTAATTGGCATTCTTATTATATACCATGAACACCAATTAAAATTTGGATACAGGATACGATGGTGACAATATTTCAAACTGGACGAAAAAGTTGATCGTACTGTACAAGTTATATGTTTATCGCATATATATATAAGCTTTTTCAAATGAATAATATCAATGTGGAACTTAGGCTTCTCTTGTTCAGAAGAGCTTTCAAGTTTACTTTGGTTCCAAGGATGGTCACATGGTACCAGTCCACGTCCACGATTCTTTAGACCTTTACCGAGTTAACAGTACTTTCTTTTTTCCTCTGTACACGATATTGACTACCTTTTACACTCACTCCCATGATCCCTATTTCCGTATTTTTATTTTTATTTTTATTGGGTCCCATTTTACAAATATTTCCTTTTCATAATTGTCTTTTTTAGTATATATTCTCCTAATATTTAAAATTCAAAACGAGAATCGTTAAAAATCAAATCATGTGCTGATTATTCGACTGTAACCAAAACTTACTCTAAATTTGTAGAAAAATGATACATGACTTGGACTAGCCGTTGTGATGTCGTGGTCGATCGACCTCAAAATTTATTAGTTCACCCAACAAACAGCTCATCGTATCCGTTCGTTTGATTGACTTCTCAACCCGTATCGTCTGTGGTCATTTTAAATCTGACGGTCAGAAATCGAAACGTGGTGGAGGGAAGAAGGAGTAGGACCCACAAAGAGGAGTCCCACAACGGAATTAACCGGTCCATTTAAAGACGAACCAACGTGGTGGTCTGTTTAACGTGTAGCCCAACACGGCACAGAGAAAGCAATATACTCTCTACCTATCAATGCGCCAATTTCTTTCAAATTTATTAAATGCAATTCGGCGTATATTGTATTAAGGTCCAAATTTTGTAATTTATTATACATTTAAGTGTTACGTTTTTGAATTTTTGAAACAAAATCCACATGGGCATGTTAGGTTTTAATGCGACAAAATAGTAGTAATGAACTTTCGAAGATTTATTTTATATAGTAATACAATTTATATCATTGAATGATGGGGTTTTATATTATAAACTCGAAATCCCGACTTTTTCTGATTAAGAAAGGTTTATTTTTAATGTCCACCGGACGAACGTCGAACACACAAGTGTCGTATGCTATTACGTACAATATTCATGTCCCAGTAGGACATATTAGATCTAGTAATCATATAATTATCTGGTCCCGTCGTATTTATGTGACTAATCAAGATTTAACAGAATAATATTCTGACACGTTCTAAAATAAAAAAAGAGTTATAAATGTTAGAGTATTTCTATTGGGGAATACTTTTTTTCTTTTCAAAAGGGAATTCTACTCTCTTTTTAATTAGTTATATTATTAATTCAAAAAAAATTCTCAGGAAAAATCTAAAATGAATTTCTTAAATATTCTCATATGAAAAATACTTTATTATTTCTCTTATTTTTATTACTGTTATTTGTTCTATGAATTTTTCATTGATATATTTGTTCAGCTATTACCAGTAAAAATGTTCTTACAGTGTGGTTCATTTGGAATATTAAAAATATCAAGTAGGCGATTGTATATTTCAAATGTCATGTAGAATTGTAGACAAATATATACTTCACTTCCATTAATCTGAATTTCTTCTAGTATAGATAATTATCGTGAAGCTAAAATGTTCGAAGCTATTCTGTTAAGGGTTCTATAAAAATATCAAAATATCTAAGGAAGAAAGAAAATTCCAGAAAAATCGTAGTTGTAACATTTGTAATTTACTTGTTGGAGTATATAAATTTTCCAAAATGATGGAGAAAAAGTTAGGCCACATCGCATTCATAAAAGTAAAAGACAACTCTCATAAAAACAAAAGCGTTGTTTCGTTTGGTGTACTTATTTCTTCAATCCCTTATTCCTTAAGTCTCTCTTTACACTTCCAGTTTCCATCTACTAATAATCTTCATGGGCGAATCTACGTTATGCAGGGAGGGAGTAGTTGCCCCCACTAAAATGTATAATTTATTTTATGTACATGGTAATTGTTAAAGATTCTGTAGCTCAGCCGTTAAAACCTTAATGTTGCCCCCATTGGTCTGCTGTTTGAAGATCCATTTGACACCATTAACTATTTTTTTTATTTTTATTATAAGTTTCCTTTTCTGATTTTTCCGTCTACTTGTCGTATCAATTTTTTTTTTCTTACCTTGTCTTTCCTCTATTCTTTTTGTTTATAATTCTTTTTCATTCAATTTACTTTATTTTTTTGTTTATTTTGTTTGTTTACAATATTTTTGTTTTCTTAACAACTTATTCTATGATTTTCTATTTCATTTATTTTTGGTAGTGAATCATTTTATATTTCTTTTCAAAAAAATATTTTAGTGGTGTTAGTTTAACTTTTAATATTTTTCTAAAGAAAATATACAAATATTTTTGTAATAAATATTAAATATTAAATAAATAATTAATTTGCTCCCACAAATATTATTTTTTGGATCCGCCACTGATAATCTTTCCTTTTCTCTCACTATACATTAATCCAGAAACAACGTTATATAAACAACCAAGGATTTTTATTAGAGTATTGACTTTGACAAGGCTATATAGGGTGAAAGTTCTCTTTTCATATAAGCTTCTGATTTACAAACCAGACTCCACCTTAATAAACTAGGACAATGTTCTTTTTTATCTCTTGCTGATATTCACAAGGAATCCACACATGAACTCATGAAGGTCCAACATTCAGATATGTAATGAAATTGAGTTTGTTGTGTGGATCACTGTCACTTATGCATTTGCATACAACTAATATATACTTTGAAACTTAACTTATTGGGAGAATGCTTTGGAGTAATAGCATTAACGATAGGGGCGATTGGTTGGACTGTAACTGTAGAAATTTTACTGTAGAAATTAGTCTGTAGAAATTTTGAATGTAGCTGTATCTAATGTAGCTGTAGAAATTAAATGAGAAAAAATGAAAAAAAAAAGATATTCCTACAGCAACCATACAGCATTTTTTTTTTGCTTTAGAAAATGAGGCTCCTACAACCATTTTTTAAAATTTTTGACTTTAGCTTTAAAAACTACTTAAAGCATGATTGGTGATTTATATGGTTGTAGATAGAAAATAAAACTAAAGTCACTAGTTAAATCCCAACCAATCATCCCGATGACTTTGATCTCTTCTTTGACGTGTTCAAAGGAGACCGGATCCTTTCACATCATCAACTGTTGTATTCTGATCGCAATGTCGTCACTTAATCCATGAGTCTTTTTGTGATTGTAACTCCTCAACTTTTCACGATGAATCCATTGCCTCTATATTTTTCTTTGACCCGTTCTAACACATTAGGCGACAATACCTGACCCTAACCGGATTCGAACCAGTGGATTAAAAAGCTCGGTTCAACACTAAAAATCAAGGACACTCTTGAGTTTTGACATGTTCACTACTTACACTGCCAAATTGCAATCCGCATTATGACAACCAATTAGTACAAGTTAGAAAACTTACAAAGAGAGAACACTCGTATACAATGGGCCTTATTGGGCCCAATGGGCTTTCTCTTTGTAAAAACAACGGGCTTCACGAACCAATAAAAACTACAGAAGATCTGATACTTTTTGCAAGCCAGCGAAGAAGACGAATACGCCACGCCATTCGCCAGCCGTGAGATTCCTCTTTTCTTTGTATAAAAAACACCAAATTTCATTTCGTTTTGTTCGGGGACGACAAAAATTGATTAGGTAATGGAACAGCCGATGAGTTCTTCAGGAGAAGACGAGTGTTTGAGCTGGGCTGCAAGAGATCCATCTGGTTTCCTCTCTCCTCACACATTCACTCGCAGGTACCTTTCATAATAACCATTCAACGATCCTCCCTCTCAGGCAAATGTTTTGATACATCATATTCATTACCAGGTCTGTTACAAGTGATGATGTGTCACTAAAAATCACACACTGTGGTGTCTGTTACGCTGATGTCATCTGGACTAAAAACAAACATGGTGACTCTAAGTACCCTTTGGTTCCTGGGTATGTTTTTTTCAACAATACCCATCTCTCAAAGCTTCCAACTTTGACCTTCCCCTAGTCTGTTTTTTTTTTTAAATTTTATATTCCTCTGTTTTTAGGCATGAGATTGCTGGAATAGTGAGTAAGGTAGGATCTAATGTCACTCGGTTCAAAGCTGGAGACCATGTTGGTGTTGGAACGTATGTTAACTCCTGCAGGGAGTGTGATTACTGTGACGAAGGACAAGAGGTTAGTTGTGTGAAAGGGCAAGTTTTCACTTTCAATGGCGTTGATTATGATGGCTCTGTTACTAAAGGAGGTTACTCTAGCCACATTGTTGTTCACGAGAGGTTTATACTCATCTCTCTTTTGACTCTTAAGAAAGTTTGTGAGTGAGTGGCTGATGAGTTAATACAATAGGTACTGTTATAAGATACCTGTGGACTATCCTTTGGAATCAGCTGCACCGTTACTATGTGCTGGAGTGACTGTTTATGCGCCTATGATGCGTCACAATATGAATCAGGCTGGTAAATCTCTTGGGGTTATTGGTCTTGGTGGGCTTGGTCACATGGCGGTTAAGTTTGGTAAGGCTTTTGGACTTCATGTGACTGTTTTCAGCACTAGCATTTCCAAGAAAGAGGAGGCTTTGAATCTGCTGGGAGCTAATAACTTTGTTATCTCCTCTGATCATGACCAAATGAAGGTACGTAGAGAGATGTCTTTTCTTAGGGATGGAACCAAAACTTAACTTGGGAGGTACGTGATGTTTACTGTGCAGGCACTAGGGAAGTCTCTAGACTTTATCGTTGACACAGCATCTGGTGATCATCCGTTTGATCCTTACATGTCGCTTTTGAAGATTGCTGGAACTTATGTCCTGGTTGGTTTCCCAAGTGAGATTAAAATCCAGCCTGCTACTCTCAACCTTGGTACGCATCTCCAAAGCTCTTTGTAATTCCGTTGCATGCTTACCCTTAATAAGATGGTTTAACCATAAGGATCATTGGTATAGGTATGAGAGTGCTTGCGGGAAGTGTAAGTGGAGGTACTAAGGTGACTCAGGAGATGATAGATTTCTGTGCAGCTCATAAGATTTATCCTAACATAGAGGTGATTCCTATTCAGAAGGTTAATGAAGCTATTGAAAGGGTGGTGAAGAAGGACATCAAGTACCGGTTTGTGATTGATATCGAGAATTCTCTGAAATAGAAAAACATAGATGGTGCTAGTCTAATAAAAGAACACTCCTATGAGTTGTGAAGAAGAGAGGAGGATTAAGAGAATCCTTGGCCTCGTTTAGAGGTTTTCTGAACGTTTGTAAACCTGATATCCACAAAGCACAACATGCACAATGGCTGCTGGAAAGTGATTTTCTGTAATAGAAGAACACTCACTGCTACAGCTATGATTGTTCTTTGTGTTTCTTGATGAAATAAACACGTGGAGATTATTGGGAACATATAAATTCACATTAAGATGATGTTACTGGTTTTTGTATTTAGAACGTGTTATGATTCTAAATCAAATAAGTTGCTATGGATTCTTAGTTTTAAAACCGATTTTAGTACCAAGAATCGATAACAGGTTTTAGAATCAATGTTAGTCAATAATAGAATTTGTATAAAGATTTGGATTTATAAGTGTTTAAAACTAAAATACAAAGAAATTATAATATTAAGTTGAAAATTGTCATTGTGGTTGGATCTGTATTATTTGGTTTTCTTTAATTTTATAGTGACTATAGGTCCATGATCTAACCACAATACCAACTTTTGTTTTCTTCATTTCTATAATCACCATGTTGTAAATGTATTTTTTTGCTAAACTGTTGTTATATCATATGTTTCTACTTAAATAATGTTTTATTTTCCAATCTTCCATTGTGAGATAATAATACCTATCACATAATGAGAATACAAGAATCAATACCAATAAGATTGATCCCAAACAATTTACAGTAGAAATCTAAGACTAAAATTTACTAATTGGACGTTTTAAATTGCTTACAAGAGCTACAGGTGAAAAACCTAAGAAACAAACAGTAAGGTGGTCCTTTTATAACTATCCACATATACATGTACCTAAAGCATATTTAGTAAACATTATCATCACGCGGGACATGAGATATAAATAGTTTATTTTTCCAAAGTAAAAAGACATTTATGATACGATCTTTTATTTATTACGAGACGAAAGCGAAATGTCAATGTTACCGTTACTTTAATTAAACAAATACTTTTCTCTTCCTTCCCCCAAAATTTCAAATTTCAAAATTCTTCTCTTCTCTCTTCTTTTAACAATTACAAACACCTTTTTGTCAAACATCATTCACAGGCCAACCAAAAACTTTCTCTCTCTTTCTTCATCTTCTTCTCCCTCTCTTCCCCAAGAATCTTTCACACTTATATTCTCGAATCTAAACCTTTCTCCACAGTATCTGATTCCGAAAGTCTCCAACTTGACAAATGGGTGGCTCTGGAAACTGGATTAAATCTCTCATCTCTAACAAGAAACCCATCTCTGATGATCATCAGGTAAAATCTCCAAAGTCACTCTCTTTCTCTCTGTTTCTCTCTGTAGATTCGTTGATGTCTTATAAAGGATTGATCTTTTTCAGTTAGGTGATAAGAACAGTAAGAAGAAGTGGAAACTGTGGAGGACTTCTTCAGAGAGTTTCATCTCTTCCTCAAAAGGTTTCAAGAGCCGTGCTGGTAGCTATGGAACTCCTTCTCTTGGCTCAGATCCACCGTCTTTCTCTGCAGATGATTCTTTCACTGCTGCTGTTGCTGCTGTTATCAGAGCTCCACCTAAAGATTTCTTCCTTGTTAAACGTGAATGGGCTGCAACAAGGATCCAAGCTTCTTTTCGAGCTTTTCTGGTACACTCACTCTTACATGGACATTATGATATAGAAATCTGTCTGGTTTTTAACAATATGATTTAGAGTTTTGGTAGTTACAATGAGTTGTGTCTTAGCGGTTGTTTACTTTTATCAAACCATCAACAACTAATGTGGATTCAGTTTCGGTTGTTCTTGTCTGAAGCGTTTGTGGTTTATGTTTGTATAGGCAAGACAGGCGTTGAGAGCTTTGAAGGCGGTGGTGAGGATTCAGGCGATATTCCGTGGTAGGCAAGTAAGGAAACAAGCAGATGTGACATTAAGGTGTATGCAAGCACTTGTTAGAGTCCAAGCTCGTGTACGAGCTCATTGTAACAGGACTCCTTCAGATGGACAGGAGTTGCAGAAGCCATCTGAGCAAAAGGATGATCCTGCTAAGCAAGCTGAGGTAAGGCTTGAGATAAAATGTGGCTTGAGATAAAATGTGGCTTGCTTGTAGGAGATACTAACTTTTGGAATGATGTGTTAAGTAGAAGGGTTGGTGTGATAGTCCTGGAAGTGTAAATGAAGTGAGAACAAAGCTACAAATGAGGCAAGAAGGAGCTATCAAGAGGGAGAGAGCTATGGTATATGCACTCACACACCAGGTAATGGCTTGAGAACATATAATAAACTCTCTGAAACTCTCTTTCAGAGACATGTTTTGACTAAGTTTCTCAAAAATCTTGACAGCCAAGGACGTGTCCAAGTCCAAACGCTAAGGTGAACAAACAAGGGAGCGTTAAAAAGAACAACGGGTCATGCAAGAGCAGTCCAGGTTGGAACTGGCTTGACAGATGGGTTGCAGACAGGCCATGGGAAGGAAGGTTGATGGAAGGTCCAACAAACTCATCAGACACCGCAAGGAAAAGTGAGAGCAGCGTGTCTGAACATGACACGGTTCAGGTCAGGAAGAACAGTCTCACAACCAGAGTTTTGGCTAGACCTCCACCAATGTCATCCTCAGCTACTAGTTCTGAGACTTCGTCAACATCTCAGTCCCCAGTTCCCTTCTCAGGAAGTTTCCTTGAGGAAGGAGGGTATTACAGAAAGCCAAGCTACATGAGCCTGACACAATCTATCAAAGCTAAGCAGAGACGATCAGGTTCTTCATCGTCTTGTTCCAAAACACCGTTTGAGAAGAAACAGTCTTCGTCTTACAACGGAGATGTGGATGTAAAGCGTAGTACTGGTTCGGATCTGTATCCACCTGCTCAAGTAACAGGGAGGCATATGTGGGCAAAGAGTCAGAGAGGCTAAGTTCTTCAGGCATTTCAACAGCTTGTTGGTCCCACGAAACACATAGACAGGGGTTATAGATAAAGAGGCAACTTCTGTGTATCTTTTGGATATGATTGTCAAGGAGTTTGTTAATGTTGTTTGGCCACTTGTACCATTTATCATTTGCTTCTTACGTTTCTGAAAGAATATCATCACATCTCTTGTCAAAATGAAACCATAGACCAAAAGAAATGGTAGCTGACAACTAATACTTTCAACTTGTTTTAAGATGCAAACGGTTCAAACTCTTAATATTAAGCTGCAAATTGTTCAAATACAGAAAATACAATACATATGATGAAGTCTTACATGAGATCATTTGGTGGGATGATCAACTGTCTTACTGCTTAAGTGGAGCTTTCTTCTCTCTGTCAGCAATTCTTGCAGGTGCGTTTGAGTGTGTCTTGAACCGCCCCCTTCCCCCTTCCTCTCTCTCCTGAAAATTTCCACCAGTATCATCAACATTTGTTGTTAGAGATATCAGTTAAAAATGCTTTGTGCCTCCATACCTTTTTCTTGACAATCTGAACAACATCTTCATCCTCAAGACGATGAGAAAGACCACAGTGTTGAGGGTAGTGCCTAGCGCTTGTGCCCCAAACCAGTGCATACTTCATATCCTTCACTAGAGTCTTGTGGACGTGGTTACAAAAATCTTCTACTGTACATCCACCCCTGTCCTGTGGAATGACAGTAGAAAACTCATCTCTCCAAATTCTTGTCTATACAAAATAAGTAGAAGAAAAGTGTTGAGGATATTATACTTACAGCTGAGAGGACAAAGGGCTCATCAAAATCTGGTTGCTGGCCCTGAGGCTTTGTGTAAACTCTCACAAGTCCCATTTCATCCCACATTCTTGCAAGTAGTCTATCTAAGTTTAGCTGTTTCAAGAAAACACAAGCTTTCATTATTAGACTAATGTTTCAAACATACATTCACAACTGTTTCAGACTAAACAGGAATCACATCATTTACGACTACTAAGCTGGATTGGATCTTTAGCTATTCTCATTCATGCAGATCTAGAGAAACATGAATAATAGAACTTGCCTTTAGATTGCAGCTAATAACAATGGAATTTGGCTGTCTTGCTAGTCTATCAACGTCATCGATTCCAACAACATCAATCTTGTTGTAGACATACACACACTTTATGTATTTGCGGTTTCCTTCAATGACATCTATAAAGTCATCTACCGTAGCATCCTCACGGAATAGAACCTGCACGGTACATCCTCAAGGTTCATCCACTGCAGCATCTCTCAACAAACTAACAAAAATAATACCACTTGAAGCTCTTATAGTTATTTCAGAAAGAAAAAAAATTGAGCTAAGGCTAGGTACCTCAGCGTTGTGAATCTTGTATTCATGCAGAATTTGATAACAGAGCTTCTCATCAATGCGAGTCAACGGTGCTGTAGTGTTGAAAGAGATTCCACCAGTCTTCTTCTTCTTAAAGTATATCTGTTAAAACAGCCACAAAAATAGTTTTACATCAAGGTGGTTTTCCCAGTTTCCCTCAAGAGTTTATAATTCTAAATATAGAAAGTGAGACATGAAGATGAGCTTTACCTGTGGAGGTCTTTTGTTTAAACGCAAACCCACTGCTTCAAGTTCCTTAGTCAGAATCTGCCTGTGACCTTCACTCTAATGAAGAACAAGTAGAGATTAATAGATAGCCAAAACTATTTGAGATAGACAGCAAAAACTGAGACTCTTACTTTGGAGGCATCAAGAACCATTAACACAAGGTCAGAAGACTTTGCAACAGCAATAACCTGAGAAACAAACAGTTTCAATTCACTTTTGGTTCAAGAAGAATTAATATAAACAAGAATGAAATGGATATAAACCTGCCTCCCTCGTCCTTTTCCTTCTGAAGCACCTTCAATAATCCCAGGAAGATCAAGCAGCTGAATCTTGGTGTCATTGTAGCGAATGACTCCAGGGATGCATGTAAGCGTTGTGAATTCATATGAGGCTGCTTCAGAATGTGTGCCAGTTAACATCGTCAAAAGCGTGGACTTTCCAACACTGCCGAATTACAGTCACAAAGTGAGGATTCCAAAACTGAAAAAAATACATATATACATGTGAGTAGAGAGATTAAAGATGGACCTTGGAAAGCCTATAAGTGCAACACGTCCATGACCATACTTTGTAACTTCAAAACCATCTCCACCTCCACTTGAACCCTTTTAGTTGGATTGGGGAGACAATTACAAAAAATTAGAAATGATGAAATGATTCATCTACAAGGAGCACAAGTTTGTATACAGCTATAATAAATAAGAAGTTGAATTTTACTTTTGGAGGCTCTAATAGTTGTGTTCTGAGCTTTGCAATCTTTGCCTTGAGCTGACCAAGATGATACTCTGTCCATCAGATGTGGTAACAATAGTTTCATTCATGTTCTCAGCAAATACATGAAAATCAATGATGATTCTCATGCATATATCATCAAGTTCTGAAGCGTAAAGAGAAACCTGTAGCTTTGTTCTTCTGTGTCCGAGCCATCTCGGCTTCAATTTCTTTAATCCTTTCGATGATTCCCATTTTCTCTCAGAAATTTCTGCCACAATGACTGGAGATAAGTAATGATCTAACAATGATCAGACAGAGTTCAGAGGTAATCATAAAAATAACCAATTTAACCATTTATTAAATGCAAGATGCATCATCTGAAGAACAAGCTTTTAACCAAATCTTGAACGAGTAACATAATCAACAAACGAAAGCTCACCTTTATAGCGTCTGTCTAAACAAATAACAACAACACGTCTTTCGGATCACACGAGTTCAAAACTTAGATCACATACGCTTTTTTTTGTGCACCAAAAATATAGAAGCTTTTGCATAACAAGATGATGAGTGATGGAGACCAGAGGATGGTTCTAGAGACAGCAAGAAAGATGCACTCATACACGTAAGTCCGGGTCAAGAGACAATAGATAGAAGAGTTTGGGATCCAATTATAGAAGGCCCAGTTCAAGTCCAAATCAAACACAGGTTTTGTCATGAAATCATGACTTTCATCCATGGATGGACACTTCTTAATAGTGTTCTCGTATATAATAATAACTAACGTACAAAGCTTCTTTATAAAGTTACATAACCCTACAGAAACTGTAGCTTATCTCACACTTCTTGTCTCTCTTTACTTAGTTGGCTATTTTACAAAACTCAGCTACATGAAGAAGTTGGATCTTGTTTCCTTGTCTTAACGCTGACTCGGTGGGACCAATGATTGCTTCTCCGCGAGCTCCCTCACCTGCAATATAATCTCCACAGGAATGTGCATGGACCCATGTTTCTTGAGACTTCCCTGTAACCAAAGCACCCACATATTCACAACTAAGCATATCTAGGTCTTGTTGGCAAAGGATAATATGAAGTTACAAGCAAAAGAAACATAGAGAAAGAGAGGTACCATGCTGTTTGAGGGACTCTGAGCAAAGCTTGCTCTAAGGAGATTTCGCCATTTGTCCTAAAAAACAACAAGATGGATTGTAAACAAAGTCTGAATAGATAGATAGGACCATGTCAAGAGGGTTAAAAAAACTTGTAATCACCTACCTTGAGATCTACAGAGGTACGGTGTGGATAAGATGAGAAGGAAAGCTTCTTGATCTCGGACCACTTCCCAGCTCCATACTTGGATACACCTTCTACTAATTTTGTAACCTCAGAGAGAGTCCAAGCTCTATGATGCTTCCTTCTAAGTCCAACACCTTGCATCATTGGCGCACCAGTGTTATTGTAGTCATCCGAGCTGTTTCCAGATGAGTCTACGTGATCTGTCTCCATGTCTTCATCAACCCCAGTGAGAATATTCTCCTCGCTGTTATTGTGACTTCCTTCTTTCTGGATTGGTCCAGAAGCTGACTTGAGCACTGAACCTGGGCTCACAACCTCACTGTTCAACAGGTTACTCTCTCCTGCAGTAGCTTTTGCTTCCAAGCAACTGGTATGACAATCCTACACAAAGTGATGCATTATCCTTAATCACATTTCAACCAAAAAAAGAAAAAGACAAATAACGGACGCAGAAGTCATTTTAACTGTTTTATTCACATGTTCAACATTGAGAAGTCACCAGATTAATTACTATATTGAGAAGAAATGAGTAACCAAGAGACATACCATAAGAGCCATAATGTTCTCTCTTGGACGGCTTCTCCGGACATGAGAAACATAAGGAACCTCAACCTCAGATCCACCAAGGGGCACCACCCTGGTGACGGTAACTCTCTTCCCTGAGGAGACGCTCATAGACCTAACCTCAGATTTTTCAGATAGCCTCTGGTCTCTTGAAGGAAACACTGACTTGTCATTTATCTGTTTTTCATCTGTTTCTGAAAGTTCTTCAATGTATCTTCGTGTAGGTTTCCTAACTCTTTTTGCCGCCCTCTCTTCACATGAAAAATCTTCAGCACTACTAGATGGTGCATCTTTCAGGTTAGTAGCTGTTACATCATCACCCTTGCTAACGACATCAGCCACATCACTGGACTTGTCTTGATTTCCAACTAGCTTGTTATCTTTAATTGTCAGGTTAGTCGTTGGCACATCAAGGGACTTAGTAAGTCCCATTGTAATCCTCCTTTTCAGCCACGTCTTGTCCTTAACAGTCGTCTCACGGCCAAACGTCGCCCTGAATGTTTCTTGCAGTGCTTTAATAGGCAGATTATCCAAGCATATCTCACCTCTAACTAAAGAAAAATCAGGTTTTTGAGCAGCAGCAGGAAATGCACTTTCTTTTGGACTAGATGGTTCAACAGTATTAGATTGATTCACATCGCATCCATTCTGAACATCTGATGAAAAAGGAAGGGGCTCATGGTGGGCTTGATCCTCGTCAAACATGTTGTTTTCATTACAACACTGGATGTTGGAATCTGGAGGAGTAGAAAGCATGTGAGATGCATGTACCATGACAAGCCTCTCATCCTCGCTATACTGCAAAAGTTGGAGCAAAAATCGAAGGAGTAAGGTCATCTAGTGTCTAATAGAGTTCTTGCGAAATTTCACAACATTAAAACATTTAGAATCATAAATAACAGTTGTAGGAAAGATAAAATGTAAGAAAAGTAATATTTTTTTTTCAATATTTGTGAAATGGAACTAACCTCAGGTTGAGAATTCACCTGGTCTGTAGATGGTTCCACATTGTCAGACCTCAATAAACCTAAATTGATAACTGAGTCGAATAAAAAAAGTCAATGCCAAGATGTAAGTAAGCCAAAAAAATAAAGATGTAAGAAAGCAATAATTTAATTTGGACGGAAAAGTCAGAGAGACTTGTGTATATTTGGGCTTATATCACTAAGGACTTAAGCATATTCAGATATACAAATGCATTTTCTACCAAAGAAACAAAAAATTACTCAAGAAAGGAGCATTAATAGAAGCAAACAAACTCTCAACATGTGAAGAATGATGAGAACAAACCTTCAGAGGTTTCTTCTAGTTGGGAGAACAAAGAAGGTGAACCTTCGGCTGGAAGATAGCCTAGACTCTTACAAGCATCTGATACAGAATGCATATCGGTCTCATTCACCTCCAAAATTTCTTCATCTGTTGCAGGCACTAGTCTCCCATCTCCTGCAACCTAACCATTCCACAAAATAAGATTGTGAAAAGATACCTATAGTCATAGATTTTACAATTACAAGAGCAAAAAAACCCTAAAAGAATTTGTTTTCTTTCCTCTTCTAACAGATTTGTGAACCATACCCTGACAAGCTTATAAGCAACAGGATTCCCAATCTGATTTGTTGAGGGAAAAGATGTGATCATTGTCTGAACACTGACATCAAACATCTCTCTGCAGTCCTCAACAGTTCCAACCACAGTTCCCATAGATAAAAATCAAACTCAAAACACACAGCCTGAAATCCCAAAACAGATAAACTGATTAAAATAATCCACAAAGAATACTACAGAGAGATTTACACATAATGTATAGTTTAAAACATATCACTTATATGTAAATTTGCATCACAGCTTTACAAACTTCACACCAATGACCAAAAACCAAAACAGTAGTACAAAAGGAATCTCTTTTGTTAACTTTAAAAGAGAAAGTATTTATCTTTGAACAAAGATAAAGGCCTTTGAATATAAAGTATCTATCTTTATCAAGAAACACATAAATTCAATCTTATTCCAATGCTTACCACCAGGAAAAATTGAGTTAGTCTGCAGAATTT
Source organism: Eruca vesicaria subsp. sativa (assembly GCA_932364175.1). Lineage (NCBI taxonomy): Eukaryota > Viridiplantae > Streptophyta > Magnoliopsida > Brassicales > Brassicaceae > Eruca > Eruca vesicaria. Next base: position 520,024 of record CAKOAT010264042.1, on the reverse strand, counting down.
GAAGGAAAACGATTAAACCTTACTCGAATTCATCCCTAAACTTAGATTTGTCGAAGATTGGTTTCAAAGGAGAAGCTTCTTGTGGATTATTAAAGTAAAAAAGAAACTGGAAGGAAAATCTTTGGTTGGCTCTTTTTGCTTTCGGCTTTTCTAGTTAGCAAAGTCTGGACTCGAAAGCTTTTTTATTAACTCGAATTAACTCTTTGCCTTTTGTGATTTGGAATCCGTATATACATACGCTTCTGAGTTTAATGACTTCACGAAGTTTTGTCCGATTTTGCCACGTCAGTAAGTAGCTGGATAACGCCAAAACAGAATTAACTACCGTCCGTTTTGGTTCACGTGTACAAGAACACCATGTCGCCTGATATATTTAGATTAGGATCACGTGCCGTCTAGGAGTTTTAGAAAACGAGATGAGGTTTTCATGGAGTAGGTGAGTATTTCTGTTAGTCTAGATTTAATTATTGTTACTGTGTACAAACATTTGTTGTTAAAGCATGTTCTTTGATCCTTCAGAATTCATTGGGGACATGTGTCACTTGCTAACAGTGGCCTTTTTGCTGCTGCATCTATGAATATAATTTGAATGTTAGTGTGGACCAGTTTGTCCTGCAACAATGGAAACTTTAAAAGACTAAACAAAAACATGGCTTCAAGATTTAAGTGTTTTTCAGATCATCAAGATGTCTAGAATTACTAGGTCAAAAGAGACTTACTTACTCCATATACTTAGCATTGAATGTGTTTGGATGAGGAAGAGTCACCATCACTGTGATTTAGTTGAACCTAAGCTGCTATTAGGCACTAAACCTAATAAAGTGGATCTTACTCTGAAACCTACACGTGCAGTTGAATGGAATTTGCTATATTTGGGGAAAAGAAGTCTCACTGAAAGCTACCAAGAACTTGGACAATAGAGAGTTCAGAGAGACTATTAAACTCTACTTTCAAATGTAAGCACTGTCTCTCTATCCTCCTATACCATAAGATCTGGTGTGAGGAATAGAGTAGAGATGGATCAATGCTAAAGACTAAGCAACATAAAAAAACCACATTAAAAAATCTTTTTCACATAAAGAAGTAGCTTACATCAAAATGTAAATGGTTTACTAGTGCAAACATCTATCAAGTGTGAACAAGCTACATCATAATATCATTTACTCTGTAAGCTAGCACAGAGGGTCACAAACTTTAGAAAAACCACATAACACCAAGATGACGTTTGTGATAAGGTTTGCAAAAATGAAAGGTATGGACTTCGAACACCTGGCAAAGAGAGAAAGTGATAATAATCTTAGCAAAAACCTCTTTCTCTTCTAGAGGGTTTACATTGAAAACAGTTGATGAGATTACAGTAGACTAACGTGAGGACGAAACCGCATATCTTTAGAAACTGCAGACATGGCAGGTTCTTCTCTACCTTCATCTCTCCTCACTCAAGGAGTACTATTCTCTTATTCGAATCAAGTCTCAGAAGCTAAATGTCAACTTGTGGTGACATCTGGAAAACGCTCTCTTGTTCGTTGCTTGGCTAAGAAGAAAATCAGCTTTGTGGATCAGATTCTTGATTATATCGAAGGTACTTTTTAGCTTTTTTTGTTTGTTTATTTTTTCATAGAAGCATGACTTTGTAACAGTTTGTTCTGTCTGTTGTTTTAAGGCGGTCCTAAGCTTAGGAAATGGTATGGAGCGCCTGAGCTTTTGCCAAAGGATGGAACCTCAAGTGGAGAAGACGATGAAGCAGAGGAACAACAAGAAGAAGACGATGGAAGCAAAGAAACTGTTTTTATAACGGACGGAGACAGTGATGTTGGTCAGGTGTGTGTGTATGTTTTACAGTCTTTAACAAAGTCATCAAACATTTGATATGAAAGTAAAGAAATGAAACTGATAAGTGTTACTTTTTAGCTCATGTAGATGATTATACTGCAACTGATTGTGAAAGGGACTCGTGTTAAAGCACTTGTGAAGGACAAGAGAAAAGCTATGGAAGCTTTTGGAGCTTATGTTGAGGTTGGTTCTTACACACACACTCCTGAACTGTGTATATTTGTTTCTCGTTTGATAAAACATTCTTAAAATTTTTAAAAATGTGAAGTTGACGTCTGGAGATGCAAGTGATGAGCGTTTCTTAAGGAAAGCTTTTAGAGGTGTTGGTGCACTCATATCCCCAACTGTATGTTTTAACCAATCATTCCTTGAATCCAGTTCTGAATTGATATTAAACATTAAGCATGTCATTCTTCATTTGGCAGGAGGGTTTCTTATCAAATGTCAAAAGTTTAAAAGGTGTAAAACATGTAGTTCTCTTGTCCCAGGTAAGGGATGCATCTGCATGGATTTAAATTTGGTTCCAACTTGTTTTTAGTATATGCAAGATTATGGTTTAATGAAGCTGCAGTTGTCTGTTTATGAAAGCAGCGGTGGAATTGAAGCTATGATGAATAGCAAAGTTAAAAAACTAGCTGAGGGAGATGAAAAGGCAGTTATATCTTCTAATGTTCCTTATACAATCATCAGAACAGGAAAGCTAGAGAACAGTCCTGGAGGGAACCTAGGGTTCAACTTCAGCATGGTAAAACCATAATCTTGTAACTGATAAGTTGAATCATGTGTTGAACTTCCACGCTTGGTTTCAGCAACGTTTTTGTGAGTGACACAGGGTGCTGCAGCAAAAGGAAGCTTAAGTAAGGAAGACGCTGCACGTATATGTATTGAAGCTCTAAGTGTGATCCCACCAACAGGATTGATATTTGAGGTAGATAACATTTTTTTTTGCTGTCAATATAAAGAAGCATTGTTACTGAATAGGCTTTTGGTTCTGTCAGGTTTCAAATGGAGAAGAAGCTGTTTCTGACTGGGAAGGAGAGTTGATGAAACTGATGCAGAGACAGAGTCAAAACAAGTAAAAAACTTTGAAGTTGAGATGAACAGAACATTAGAGATCATCATTGTCTATATCTTAATAAACATCAGTCTTCCTACATATTTGATGCATCTCTTTTTTTTTTTGAAAAAAAATATGGTGTATCTCATTACATTTCTTTTTCTTACCAAAGTATGAGGACCCTACCGTCTACACTTCTGTAGTTCTATAGGATGTTGTTAATTTGAAATGAGATGTTGTGAGCCAAGTAATTTGAATATTACAAAAAAGGGTGCAATACATGAAGTGGAACCAAAAGGTTGGCTAGATTCTCTTGTCCAAAAGCTAAATAAATAAAATAAACAAAAGTGCAATAATGTACCTAACTAAAGTTAAAACTACAAGTCTCTATTGTCTTTTTGACCTTTAAGGATCATGCAAGCACAAATGCAACAGTGATCATCATCTTTATTCTCTTTTACAGCTTTCTTTTGTTAGATCAGATTTAGTTTCATACTTTATATGAACATCTCTATATTCTTAGTTACTGTAACAACAACAACAACAACAACAATAACAACAGAAAGGTATACAAGTCAATCTAAAACCAAAGAAAAGCAAGAGCTCTACATATCATTATAGTCCCAAAGGTCTGATCAATAAGGACATGAACTTCCTTATTTTATTCTCTGAATTAAAGACATGAACTAACTCATTACAACAGAAGTGACCTTGTTGTCTTGTTGAAGACCCTCAAGCAAATACACACTCAGATCAGCACTGAATCTACAGAACACAGAGAGAGTTGATCTTTCTTTTGGTAAATATCAACCGGATCTAAATCTCTTTTGGTTGATGGCCCCAGTGGATTCTCCTTCTGATGAAGCATCAATGGATTTGGCAAAAGAATGAGAGAGATCACCATAAAGACTTGCCACAGTTCTGATATTGTTATTGAGCTCTCTTATCAAACCAACGTTTCTTCCCAAGTGATCTGCTTGTTTTGACTCATGGTTTTGATTGATCTCGTTGATCAGAAGCCTGTTCTGATCCAAAATGTCTTGAACCTGAACAAAGCTCTTTTGGAAACTCTGCAACACTTTGCCATCCATCTGGTACCTCTCTCCAAATCCAGAAAACGCATCTCCTTCCATTCTTGATTCCATTGAGCTCAAATCTTGATTGATCTTGTTCCTGAGATTAACAGTATATCTATCAGTTCCAACCAAAAGAGAGTTTCTTCTTCCGTTGACCTTGTGTGATCTAACATAACCTTCCAACTTTTCCAGTAGTAACACAAAGCATAGATAAATAAAATTTTCTTTATTCAGTTATATATCAATTAATCTCGGACAAGGTACAAAACAATGTTTTGTGGAAAGAGATCTATATATAGATACAAAGAGAAGAAGTAATAGCTGTTCTATAAGTAGCCTAGAGACCATAAGATTCATAGCAATATGCCAATATGTAACGTCTATAATTATACACCAAGAAACCAAAATATTCATATCTATGAATCTATAAAGCAAAACAAGAAAAACTTTCAAAAGCTTGATTATAAACAAGGAAAGAAAATTTTCTGTTTTCTTACCTTCAAAAGCAGAAAAGAAGAAGCTCTAGGAAGTACAGATAATAACAGAGATGAAATCAAGATTATATTTTCTCGGGAAGTAAAACCAAAGAATCTTATTTCTAGAGAAAATTATATGACAATTATTGGATGCTGAGAAAGCAAATGAAAAAAAAAAAGGAATCTACTTGTCGTCTCTCAGACAAACAGTCTGAGACAGAGAGAGATTTGATAGGAATGTAATATTAATATAATTGTAAATGTCGATAAAAAAAATCTTTTAAACAAACTTTTTAAAACAAAAGAAGATCTTGTTGCCTTTGTTGGGCTGTACTTACTCTGCATCTCAGTTCTGGAGTTATTATGGACAGGTTAAAAGTGTGCCAGTGCCAGTGCCAGACATCTTGAGCGGATAATATTGACCCGACCCGTAACATTTGTTTATGTCTTTATTTATGGGCCGAAGCCCGTTTATTATATATTTAGGGCTTTGGTCAAATTTTTAGCCCATAACTGTCAGTGTATTTTTTTTTTTTTTTTGACATCAATTGTCTGTGTATGTATCTTACAATGCTTCCAACATAGAAGATATTATTTTTGCAAGTTAAGGTTTACTCTCCACACATTTGGTTACTTACATGAAACAAAAGTAGAATGGGATCTTTATAAGAATCATTCTTAAGCTTCTCTTAGCTGTCAAATAGTGTCTTCAAATGGTTCTTCACATGTTGCCACCGGTCCACACACTACATGACAACACATACGTACCCACACATCCTCTCCCTCGTATTCTCTACGTCAACTTACCTCAACTTGTGACAAAAATGCTGCCCTTCCTTGACTCATAACTCCAATTACCCGAAGTAAACGGTGTCTTGTTACCGTGATTTCCTCTCTTTCTACTTACGTGAGGCACAAGTTAATCTACAGGAGAAGTACTTAAGCTTTGATGTCTCACTCTTGTCTCCTCTCTGTTCTTCTCAAAATCCACCGGCTTCTCGTTTTAACAACCAGTCAGTAAATATCAATGTCTACATCATCATTAAGATCACCAGCGATCCAATGATGCGGAACAGGCAGGCAAAGAAAAGAGCCATTTTGTTTGTATCTAAGAGTGGTCCTTTGTTATCATACCCCCATAATGGTAGTATCATCCAAAAGCTTATCTCCAGTCTCTCCAATGTTCACCACACAGTTCATCCACCAGCTTCAGAGCCTCTCTATATAAACACTGAAGAGGAAGAGAGGATGAATAGAGCAAAACAAACTAAAAAACCAACTAATCAAACAAAAATGTTGCGCATTATCTTCCTCTTATCTCTCCTCTTTGCTCTATCCAATGCCTCTGTTCAAGACTTCTGTGTCGCCAACCTGAAACGTGGTGAGACCCCTGCTGGTTACCAATGCATTCGTCCCATTCATGTCAAAGCCTCCGACTTCGTCTTCTCCGGCTTAGGCACTCCTGGTAACACCACCAACATCATCAGCGCTGCGGTGACACCAGGCTTCGTCGCTCAGTTTCCAGCTTTGAACGGTCTAGGCATCTCTACAGCTAGACTTGACCTAGCTCCTAAAGGTGTGATCCCAATGCACACTCACCCTGGTGCCTCTGAGGTTCTCTTTGTTCTTGACGGTGCCATCACCGCAGGGTTCATCTCCTCTGCGAATGATGTTTACGTACAGACACTAAAAGCTGGACAAGTCATGGTGTTCCCACAAGGCCTGCTTCATTTCCAGATCAATGCTGGTAAAACCACTGCTGCAGCGTTTGTCACTTTCAGCAGCGCAAGTCCTGGTCTCCAGATTCTTGACTTTGCGCTATTTGCCAACAGTCTTTCCACTGAACTCGTCTCGGCTACTACTTTCCTTGAGCCTACTGTAATCAAGACGCTTAAAGGTGTTCTTGGAGGAACTGGCTAAAAGAAAGAAGGAACAACAATGCCTGTTTTTTTTTCTTTTCTCTTTGATGGATTCTTGTCTTCTCTGTTTTTTGTGTTCCTTTGTAATTCTTCAAAAACCTGTCAACATGGTTACATTGTAATGTGAGCTTTTCATTTCATCCATAAGTTGGTCACACCGTTTATATCACTTGCTAAAACTAAGACTAAGCATAGGAGAAACTTAGAAGAAGAAATACACAAAGATAGGCTTAGATTATAGGACCAGGCTCTCCACATGGGGTTTGAGTGGTCCCAAATCCTCAAGTTTTAGATCGGTCCACTGCAATTATTCTACATGACATTAACCCTTAAAAAAAGGAGACATGATGCGTACTATCCTCCTTCAGTCTCTTGTTTAATTTAGATCTATCAATAGTGAATCAAAATAACAATGATAGTTCCTAAATATTTTCCAAATCCATCCTCAAAACTATGAACTTTCATTAACATTATTACCAAACACCACTTTCATTGACACGACTGGTTCCAGATTAGTAACAGATCAGATCTGTCTGAAAGACAGAACCTTTGAAGTAGTAAACTTAATTTTTCATTTGGATTACTAAAGGGGACAAAGCCAAAAGACTAAATCTTTACAGACAAAAAGAGGACCAAAATTGAGATTGACTTAACTCCAACTGCAAAGAGATCCGAAGACGATGAAGCTCCATGAATTGATTCAGTGTCTGTTATCGTTGTTGTTGATGTTAAGGAGAAGCTGTCTTCTTTTGAGAAGCAAGAAAGCAGCAACAACTACTTGCAAAGCTGCCGCTACACCTGCGAAGAAAAGCCCCACCGTCTTCCCTGTGTTCAGCTTCTGCTTACGACGCCGTATATGCCTTCTCTGTCTCCATTTTCTTCTTCGGTGATGATGCTTATCGTGAATCGGTTTGCTACTCCCGACCTTTACCGCAGGAGGCGGAGGCGGCGGAGGAGTTAATGATTGAGGATGAGGTGGAGGAGGAGGAGAGAGGGATGAATCTTGTGATTGTGAGTCAACTAAGATAGAAGCAGAGAGGAGGAAGAGGAAGCAGAGAAGAAACAGAGTCAAACTCTGTAATGGAGGTTCCATTGATAGAAACAGAGTCTTTATCAAAAAAAAAAAACAGAGTCAGATTCGAGTGTGGAAACAGAGTCAAGCTAGTCAACGAGTTCAAAGTTTCGAGATTTGTGAAACTAGGGTTCTCGCTCTGAACTTCATTGCTCTGTTTCGATCAGACGAAAATTATTGAATATCTGCAAAATCAATAGTTTTGCGTACTTGGAGGGTTTTCTAGAGAAAGGGTCGTGGATAAAAGAGGAAACTGATCAAAAGGAATCGATTTGAGTAGCGAGAGGAGAGAGAGAAGCAAATCTGAAGAACGTTGACGTAAATCTGTTAATTTAGGAAGGTGACGACGACGAAGACGAAGACTGATACTAGTTTTATGATATTTTTTATATCTGTGGGCCCAAGCCACGTTTTAATTCGGCCCGGTTAGATCTTCTTTATTATTATTTTATCACAGGCCCATTATCACTTTCTTTTTAGTATTGAAGATGTGTGTGTGTTTTTTTTTGGGTAAACTATACAGATTTTCCGAGAAACATTTCCTTTTTGATCGAATCTAATCTATATTAGAAAAAGTATAACCTTTTAACCTTATTTATTTTGCTAACGTGTCCGTCCGACCAAAAGATATGTTTAAGGTGCCCGATGTACATATCTCATGGGAAAAAATTTCTCAAAATGCATTTTAAATTCTGAATGCTGACTACGAGCCGAACAATTGCCATACATAGATGTTTCTTGCGACATCTGATAGCCGACAAAGATCTATTAAGAAAAAATCTCGGTCTGAATCTGATGCTCTTTTTGCTAGTTTGATCAACCAACCTGTGTAATCTTCTCTTCTTACATGTTTTCACTACTAATTAACCTACCTCAACAAAAATGTTATTAATCCTACTCTTATCATTTAAAGCCCATGGGCTGCTTCTTATCAAACTGGGTCGGTGTCAAAAATTTAAATTCCCAAATATAAAACTACACATTAGCAATAAAATATTTAATTTATGCAAGATCTCCCTTTATTTACTCTTTTTCTGCACGCTAAAATAAAAATCAGTATAAATAAAAATAAAAACCCTACGCCTCCTCTCCTCTCTCCATCGTCTTCTTCTTTCCAGTCTCACAAACTTCCTTCGTATAAATCTTTGTTTCCATATAAATTACATTCACCCTTAGGGCTTCCAATCTCCTTCCCTCAAAATCCGATCCTCATAACCGCCAAGATCCTTACTTTTTGGTAAGCCTCTCCACTCAAAGATTCGATCTTTAAAACCCGGAAGCTAAAGCTACGAATACACTAATCCTCAACGCATTGTTGATTAATTACATATAAAGGAACAGACTTTTCTCGAATCAATGGATGACATTGAGAACGCAATACTAATCATCTTCGAATCTGGTCCTGTGGACGCTTCGTTAAAGTCTCAAGCCGTTAGCTACTGTCAGCAAATCAAAGAGACGCAGGATGTATGTAGGATTTGTATTCAGAAGCTCTGGTTCTGTAAGCTGGTCCAAGTCCAGTTCTGGTGTTTGCAGACTTTGCAGGATGTTTTGAAGGTTAGGTATGGGTCGATGAGCTTGGAGGAGAGGAGCTTTGTGAGGAGTTCTGTGTTCTCGATGGCGTGTTTGGAAGGTGTTGGTGATGGTGAGAGTGTTGTGAGGGTTGTGGAAGGGCCTGTGTTTGTTAAGAACAAGCTTGCTCAGGTTTTGGTTACTTTGATTTGTTTTGAGTATCCTTTGGTTTGGTCGAATGTGTTTGTTGATTTCATGGGGCATTTGAGTAAAGGAGGGGCTGTGATTGATATGTTTTGTCGGGTTTTGAATGGGTTGGATGATGAGTTGATTAGTTTGGATTACCCTAGGTCGTCTGAGGAGGTGGTGGTGGCTGCGAGGGTTAAGGATGCGATGAGGCAGCAGTGTGTGCCTCAGATTGCTAGGGCTTGGTATGACATTGTGTCCTTGTATAGGAACTCTGATCCTGATCTTTCTGCTACTGTGTTGGATTGTATGAGGAGGTTTGTGTCTTGGATTGATATTAATTTGGTTGCGAATGATGCGTTTGTTCCGCTTCTGTTTGAGTTGATTTTGTCTGAGGGGTTGGCTGATCAAGTCCGTGGTGCAGCAGCTGGGTGTGTCTTGGCCATCGTGGGTAAAAGGATGGAACCACACTTGAAACTGCCTCTTTTGAAGACACTTCAGATAAGTCGTGTTTTTGGTTTAGTGTCGGAGGATGCTGATTCAGAGCTTGTGTCAGAGGTATCCGGTTTGGTTACTGGCTATGCTGTTGAGGTTCTTGAATGCCATAAGCGGTTGAACTCAGAGGAGACCAAGGCAGTCTCCATGGATCTGCTGAACGAGGTTCTGCCATCAGTTTTTTATGTCATGCGGAACTGTGAGGTGGATTCTACTTTTAGTATTGTCCAGTTTCTCATGGGTTACGTTTCAACTCTCAAAGGCCTCCCTGCGCTGAAGGAGAAGCAACTCCTCCACATTACTCAGATTCTTGAAGTGATTAGGATTCAGATTTGCTACGATCCTATGTATCGTAATAGCCTTAATGCGCTGGATAAGATTGGGTTGGAAGAGGAAGATAGAATGTCCGAGTTTAGAAAAGATCTGTTTGTCTTGTTACGTACAGTAGGCCGTGTTGCTCCTGAAGTTACACAGCATTTCATCCGAAACGCTTTAGCAAATGCTGTTGAATCTTCTTCTGAGAGAAACATCGAAGAAGTAGAAGCTGCCCTTTCGCTTTTGTATTCTTTTGGAGAGTCTATGACGGAGGAGGCCATGAAAGCAGGATCTGGATGTTTGAGTGAATTGATCCCGATGCTCTTGACCACAAACTTCCCTGGTCATTCTCATAGACTAGTGGCACTTGTGTACTTGGAAAACATAACTAGGTACATGAAGTTTATTCAAGAAAACTCCCAGTACATTCCCAATGTTCTTGGTGCTTTCCTTGATGAAAGGGGGTTGCATCACCAGAACATCCATGTGAGCCGTAGAGCTTATTACTTGTTCATGAGAGTCGTGAAATTGTTAAAATCAAAGCTTGTTCCATACATTGATAATATCCTGCAGGTATGGAATTGATTTTCTTCTGTCTATACCCATTTCTTTAACTCTGGTTTATTTTTTTATTAAAATTTTATCTAATCAATATATCTTTGGGGTAAAATCAGAACCTCCAAGATATGTTGTCCCAGTTGACGACCATGAACTTTGCATCCAGAGAAATTTCAGGAACTGAAGCTGCCAGTCACATTTTTGAGGTTATGATATTTCCTTTGAAGCTACTGTTTCTATCAATGTACTTCTGAGTTGGAACTAAGTTCTCTCTTTCTCAATGCGGTTTACTGTAGGCCATTGGCTTAATCATAGGGTTAGAGGATGTCCCAGCTGATAAGCAGTCAGATTATCTGTCTATACTGCTTATTCCTCTCTGTCAACAGGTTTTGGTTCTTATTATTCCTGTTATTTGCATTAGGCATTTTCTTATGGTCAAATTTATTCAGATTTTTTCAATGTGATTGTACCAGATTGAGAAAGAACTTATGGAGGCAAAAGTTGCAAGTGGTGAGGACTTTCCTGTAAAAATTGCTAATATCCAGTTTTCCATTGTTGCAATTAATGCTCTCAGCAAGGTTTGTACTCCTTTATTATTAGTTTGCCCAGATAAGATTTTCTATTATGTGGTATTTGTTACTAATCTTATCTTCTTCTGGACTTATCTCTACACTTTTGTTTGAAACTCAGGGCTTTAGTGAACGTCTTGTTACTGTGAGCCGTCCTCGAATTGGTATCATGTTTAAGAAGGTTTGTATGAAAATTCATCATAGTGCAATCTACCTTGCAATTATATTGTCGTATGATATACTGCCCTAATCGAAATCTGCTGGCTTTTTAACGATGGTACCCTTCTCTGAATTGTAGACACTAGACGTGCTTTTAAGGATTTTGATTGAGTTTCCAAAGGTTGAGCCCTTGCGGAGTAAGGTATGAGTTTAATTGTATGCTAATAAGTAGAAATACTGTGACCTGTAGTATTACGTATTCTATTCTATTAAAATGTTGATTCATAGTAATTAGCGTGTTCCTCTTCTCTTCAGGTCATATCACTCATACACCGTATGGTTGAAACCCTTGGAGCCTCTGTGTTGCCGTATCTTCCCACGGCTTTAGAACAGCTACTTGCTGATAGTGAGGTATACCAAAATTTTCAAACTCACCTTAAGACTGTTCGATTCCCCTTTGCTTTTGAATCCTCATAATAACAGTTAGTTGAAACTCGTATTGTTCACTTGCATCCCTGCGAATAACTTTTTGTTCAAATAATGTTATTAATGGTGTAGCAGCCAAAGGAAATGGTTGGTTTCCTGGTATTACTCAACCAGCTTATCTGCAAGTTCAGCAACTCTCTCCGTGGTATACTGGAAGAAGTCTATCCTGTGGTTGCTGGTAGGATTTTCAGTGTAATTCCAAAAGATGACTTCCCCTCACGCCATGAAGCTGTTACTGAGGTATTTGTTTGTATTTTATAATTCAGTGTATTAATCTCCATGCATGATTTTCTGGCTATCTTGCAAACAATAAACTGGGAACCTGTTTATATGTTTTGTAGGAAATGAGGGAACTGATCGAGCTTCAAAGGACGCTGTACACATTTCTCCATGTGATGGCCACACATGATCTCTCTTCTGTATTCCTTACCCCTAAAAGTATGGCGTATTTTCGAACGATGATGCAGCTTCTTCTGAACACTGCTTGTACTCACAAGGATATTACTGTGCGAAAGGTTTGTAACACTTATCATTTATTTGCGTTTTCACGCAGTTTTGATGATTTTCTCGTGTTCTTATTACCCTCTTCTTTGGTTGCATTAAATAGGCATGCGTGCAGATATTCATTAGACTTATTGAAGATTGGTGTCCCAAGCCATACACTGAGGAGAAGGTCTGCCTTGCTAAACATTCTTGTTCATTTTCTTTTTCTTCATGGAAAAACCACAAATGTCATAATCCAATTTTTTTGGCTTTCAGGTCCCAGGTTTTCAGGATTTTATGATCAAATGTTTTGCTACAAACTGCTGCTTGCTCAGTGTACTCGATAAATCATTTGACTTCAATGATGCGAATACTGTAAGCATAAAAAACTTTAATTCTCTTTTTCTTTTTATTTATCTACCAGTTGGAGAATTTTTTTTCTGCAACTAGACTGAATTTCTCTTCCTTTTCTATGTCTTGTGAACACAGCAGGGCTTGTTCGGGGAAATCATCAAAGCTCAGAAAGTGATGTATGAAAAATTTGGTAATGCGTTTCTCATGCATCTTATGTCTGAAGCTTTTCCATCAGCAAATTGTCCACAAGATTTGGCGGAGCAGTATTGCCAAAAGTTGCAGGTTCGTTAACACATTCAAAACTATCATTCAATAGATAAAGAATCCTTCCTTGTTATGTGCTTAAGCATAGTTTCTCCTCTCCCTGTTTGGTATATAGGGTAATGAAATTGGGGGCCTCAAGTTATGCTACCAGTCCCTTATAAAAAATCTCAGGCTTCAACAAAACGGGAGTCATGTTTTAAGATAGCATTCGAAATAAAGGTCTCTCAGGTCAATTCTAAGGCGAGCTCTACCACTGTGAACTCTAAAAAGGTTTGACCACAAAGCTCCCTTAATTTTCTACGTTAGATGAATGAAGCCAATGTCTTTGATACATATATTGATGTTTAGTCTCTCTGCAGGTTTCTCCAGATGTAAATATCTGTTGTCAATGTGTTTATGCGAGACAAGGCAACAAGGTTGGTTCTCACCATCACCAGATCAGTCTCTTATTAAAAATCCTTGATATATATCCATTCCGCTGATGTTAAATTTCTTTCCTCTTTGTTGTTTTCCGAATCTGCAGTTGTACCTTTACCAAAGAAAACATGTTATTGATTCTCTCCCGGAAGTAGTTTACTCGAACAAAGGCATTGCAAGTTCTTCCAGTGCAAAACTCCAGATGTTTTTTGTTTTGTTTCTCTTGCCCTTTTTGTCGTGGGATTGTGTCTATAAAGAAGCCTCTCTTTTTGTCCTATCTCCAAATTTTGATTATGTCATGAACTTGTGCTTTCGGTGTTACGTTCTTCTTGTCCATGAAAAAAAAACTACTTGGAAAGAAACAGAGAAACATAAAGTTTTGGCTGATTTTTTATTTTAATTAGTTGAAAATGAATTTATTGACCAGGTTACAAATTTTTCAGAATATTGTGGGAGAAAATTTGAGATTGAGCCCGTTGAAGTTAAATATGACAATAAAGAGTGGTCATACATCTATTTGGAAGTTCCTTCTCTCACCTCATAGCCTACAATGTAATGAGAATAACAGAAATAACTTAGTATATATATATATATGTTTAGACCCAAAATTCTAAATCTTGTAGTCCAAACCTAAATATTATGCTCTATAAACCTTAATTCTCCAACTCTGCAAAACGTTAACAGAAAAGCTTTAAAAATGTATTTTTAATATTTTTATATGTAGTCTATTTTTGACAATTTTGGACTACTTTTCTTATTATCATTGCACTTATAAAGTCCAAATAGTTTGATTTAGAGCTGCCGGCGTACAATTTTATTTTGGCACTCGTATGTGAGTATGTGTATGCAAAGACGTAATCAGTCTTAAACTCTAAATCGTCTATCCTACACAACCTAAACAAATTAGTCTTTTATTTTAATTCTTAAAAATACAGTCTATTTTTTCTCTTAAAAAGATTAAGAGAAAGAAAAAGACGTACTTCTACTTGAAGGTACCGTCTTCTGCCAAGCAGTAAATTATCTTTGCACTTTTGTTTTGGCACTTGTATTTGTGTGTGTATGCACAGACGTAATATATTGAAGTATAGACAAATACTTGTTGTGGCGTCTTGAATTCAAATGAGAATGGGGCTTAACGTGTTTAATTTCTTTGCGGTTAGAGAGTGTTTATACATTTATAACAAGAACACGTGATTGCTTACCTTTGCTCTAAATAATATATCCATGTAAAATGGACCAAGATCAAGAGGCAACCTCTTATTGATGCCGTTCCGCAGCTGCCACAAGATCGAAAGTCATTTTTATAATAGTGTATTTTTATAACATGTTCCTTTTTAAAAAAAATATACTCAAAGTTGCCAACAATTGTCTTATATTGAAACACCTGAAATCATGATTACATTTATATCTCTTTTTCGTTTCTTATGTCTTGTATACACATGTTTTTTCTCCATTTGGTCTTTCATGTGGTAAGAAAAGGGAGAATAGAAGTCAAAAGTTTTTTACATTCAAATGCACTGTTAATTTCTGATATGTTTCACACCTTTCATCCAAATCCTCTTCTTCTTCTTTTTTTTTTTACTTTATATTCTTACTTGCCGGTCTTATTTAATTAGATGCATTGATCTCATTCACATAATTTATTCTTATTAAAATCCATACAGTCCTGTAATGATTAAGTTTAGCACCACTTGATTTTCAAGGTCAAATTAGTTAAACTAACCATGTTAGTCCAGTTTGGTTTGGTTCAATTTCAATTATATCTTTAAATCCTATATGCCATCTACATTAAATATATAATATGTGATTATCAATCCTGTATACCATTAAATATATAAAATGTGATTATCATGTATATATAATATATTATGTGGTATATAATATAGTTTTACGTTTGCTGCTTCTCTAGAAGCAATTGACAAATATCTGACTCTGAGTACATAGAATGATGATATGATATGATGATGATGATACAATTTTGTGAAGATGATGAAAATATATGACGACAAAAAACCTAGTATATACATCACGTGGTAAATGTGTGTCACTAGATGTTAGTACAGTTCACATCTTTTTCCCCCTTTCAAAGGCAGTTCACGTCTTTGTTTACGCCAACTTTTGAGTCTTTGATCAGTAAAAAAAAACTTAAGATGTATCAGTTTCTCATTAAACTATTAAGTTACCTAACTATAGCTTTTCCTTTTTTTGAAGTATCTTTCCATGAAAACGCACACAATAAAAAGCTACGTAACGACGGTAACGTATTTTTCCATGTTCAGGCTTTTTCTTCAAACGATTTGGCAATGAAGTTGTTGCCCTATCGCTCTCAGAATATTTTAAAATGTTGAAAAATGAATGATAATGAGAAAATTGACCTTAACGAAAAGCAAATCTCCGTTTGCTTTGTATTACAATTTATTAGAAAAGAATATGGTGCATCATACTCATACGGCCACCACGTAGTAACATAACCAACTTTGTGTTTGCGTCAAAAAATAAATTACAAAACAAATTTCTTGCGCATGCAACCATATTATATGTGTGAGTATGCCACGACAGGAGAAGATTTAGTGGAACTCTACATTTGTTGAAAATAAAAATTTGAGATTTCTATAAACTTCGACATAAGGTGAAATTATTATAAATAAATTGTATTAATTCTTTTTATTAATCGAAATAAGGATGTAAAATATAATTGACCGACTTGGATATAGTATTAAAATTGTATTTGATTTTTTAACAACTCAGCCTAACGGAGAAAACAGAGGATGAAACCATTGTTCCAAGTCAATGGTGTGGCCAAAGCCAGTGCCAAAGCCAAAGGTATTGGATTAAACATTCCAAATTTCCAACTTCACAGAGAAAAAGAGACAGAAAACAGTCCAAATTACTATTAATTTTTTAGAGAACTAACCAAGTTTATTTAGCAGAAGCAACATTTCTTCTAGAATGAAAGTGAATAAATGATACATATATAACCATTTCATTAACAACTTACAAGTGTATGATAGTAGCCAATAAACATAAAAAAGGATGAGATGGCTTGAGATAGTCAAAGAAAATTTCTAATAGATCCAAAACCGTCTCTGAGAATGTCTCTTGCACATCTAAGCTAATCTGTTGTCATAAATTAATGACAATTTGTATCATATAATTAACCAAAACACTGAATTGGAATGAAAATAAATACAAGAACTGTACTAACAATAATAGAAACAGAGTTTATCTTGGTAGCTTAGGATATAATATACTTCATAAATAGAGTTTTGATCTAAAACTAAAGTTTGAAACTGAAAATATAAAGGAATAGAAAACAGAGGGATCTAAGAAAAATCTTACTCATTTGCATATTATATTACAATTGATTATACTAAGTGGTTGATATCTTCTTGGATGTCCTTTTAAGACTACAGACTTACTTTTTTGTGAGTCTTCACCAATATCTCACCACTATTTTCAAAGAAGTTTCACCATCTCCTATATATATTCATAAAACAAACTCATATAACAATATAGAGAGACAAAATCTTCTGAAAGAAACAAATATAAAATTCTTTCAGATGAAAGCAATGAGATTTTCTTGGAAGAACATATGTCTTCCTATAAGCTGCATGAACGACACAAACCAGACGAAGACAACAACAAATCCATCTAAAGAAAGACTTCTTCTGCTCACCAGACAAACCTCTGTTCCAACCAGAGTCTACTTGTCTGATTTCAGCAACTCAACCATCTCACTCAACGACTTCTCAAACTCTTTCCTCACAGACATTCACATCTTCACCTTAGAAGAGCTCAAAACCATCACACAAGGCTTCTCAAAACATAACTACCTCGGTGAAGGAGGATTTGGAGAAGTCTACAAAGGGTTTGTTGATGATAGCCTCAAGACTGGTTTGAAAGCTCAGCCTGTTGCTGTCAAGGCTTTGAAACGAGAAGGTGGACAAGGCCATAGAGAGTGGCTGGTAATAATATTGTCAACTTGAATCAGATCATATGAGAATGGTAGCATTTAAACTTTTTTTTTAAAACGTTTCTTTGACACTATGCAGGCTGAAGTTATAATCCTTGGTCAGTTGAAGCATCCACATCTTGTGAACTTGATCGGATACTGCTGTGAGGATGATCACAGGCTACTAGTTTATGAATACATGGAACGAGGCAATCTTGAAGACCATCTGTTTCAAAGTAAGTCAAGTTAACTCATACAAAAAAAAAATCAAAGAATGATTGTTATATAGAGATGCAAGTTACTAACAATATGAGGAGTACTGTTTGGTGTAATGCAGAGTATGGTGGAGCCTTGCCTTGGTTAACAAGAGTGAAGATTCTGCTTGGTGCTGCTAAAGGCCTTGACTTCCTTCACAAAGGAAATAAACCTGTTATTTACAGAGATTTCAAGCCTTCTAACATCCTCTTAACCTCGGTAATTCAAAGCTTTTTTTTTCATTTCAATATATGTTTTGTCATGTCAAATAAAACTTATATATATGTATATCTGAAACTTTCAGGATTACAGCTCTAAGCTTTCAGATTTCGGTTTAGCCACAGATGGATCAGAGGCAGAAGACTCAAACTTCACCAAAAGTGTCATGGGCACAGAAGGCTATGCTGCTCCAGAATACATCTCAACAGGTTAAATAAAAGGCTACTTAAATTACAACCATTACATTCTTATCTTACATGTTTTTTGGTGTATTTCAGGTAACTTGACAACTATGAGCGATGTGTTCAGTTTCGGAGTGGTGCTTCTAGAGATGCTAACAGCTAGAAAGGCAGTGGAGAAGTACAGGTCATCACAGAGAGGGAGGAGGAACCTAGTGGAATGGGCAAGACCTATGTTAAAGGATCCCAACAAGCTTGAACGAATCATAGACCCTAGCCTCGAAGGGAGATACTCACTTGAAGGCATCAGAAAAGCAGCTGCTCTGGCTTACCAGTGCCTGAGCCACAACCCTAAGTCACGGCCCACTATGACCACCGTGGTCAAGACCCTGGGGCCAATTCTAGACCTCAAAGACATCCAAAACGGGCCATTTGTGTATATTGTTCCAGTAGCAGGTGCAAATAACATCACATGCAAGGATGATGATGATGCCAAAGTCACAAAGGAGGAGACAGAGAAAGAAGCAAAAGTCTGTCCAAGACACCGTGGAGGACGGAGGAAGAGACGTAAACATAAGGCAATGAAGTCTCGTGCCGTGTATTCAGACACTACACTGTACAAGAGTCTAGGAACTAGTTTATACACACAAGCGGAGTAATTAAACGCAACAAAAAGTATATTTATTTAATCTTTATACAGGTATAGAAATTAGGAAACTATAGTAAATAATACAGGAGAAATACAAAAAATAAGGTTGTGTTAGATAAGTGAAAATACAATAGGATTTCTGTGAAAATTTGCAGAAATGTTGTGATAGAGAAACGTAGCTTAAAAAGTGAGCTACATAGATAGCAGTCAATTTTATTTTTTGATTTTGTAACAAAAAGATGTGTAAGTCTGAATTGTATGCAATGTTCAAAAGGGACAGTACTACTTTGGATTTTTATTTTTCACCACAAAGACTCAACATCATGTCCTAAATTTGACTGTAGTTCACCAACTACGCAAGCATGTTTCCAGTTTCAGACAAAACAGTTATCATAATGAAACCAGATTAGATTACATACCTTGGTCATGAAGGAAGAATTCTTAATCCCACACCAAACCCCACTCAAAGACGTGTAGAAAACCAATTCAATTGTTGCTTTCTTCTCATCTAGTTTTCTCATTGGTCCTGAATGACAAAGAAGCAGCCATTTGGTGGATTGGTCTATTTTCTAAGGAGACTTCAATACATAACAGGTTATATGTCACTAACAAAAACTGTAATGAACAGTCAAAGTGTATCATTGATTATCCAGATTTTGATGAGACCAGTAAAGCATTAGAGATCCTTATACTAGCATTGGCTTACATCATCAGTTTTATTTCAACTTTCATCATCAACTGAAACATAAACCTCCATATATATATATGAAAACTCCCATGAATTTTCACATGGAGACACGTTCTGTATAGCTTCCAAGTTCAATAGCTACAAAATGATGTGGAATCTAATCAATATCCCGATTTTAATTGACACCCAACAACAATTACACCTAGGATTATTTACAATAGCTCATAGTAGTAACACTAGAACATTCATTCCATAAAGTCAGCAGGCTTGAGTAGCGCCTCACTGAAGCAAGAAGACTTCCAAAATAACAAATCTACCAAACATATAAAAAAATTAGTTCAACTTCTTATTTCTCTTCCTCCTAGGCTTCTTTTTAGCATCCTCATCAGTCTGATCTCGTAGCCAGTCCGCATGGTACTTCTCATCGTACGGGACAACCTCCCCATCAACGAACGGCTCTCCTGCAAAAGAAAACAATGCATGACTAATAAACAAAGAGTGTACTAAAGAAACCCAACAATACTAGAGTAAGTGCACAAAGATGCAGCAAACCAAACCTCCATATCCACTGTCACAATCCACTACGTATGAATCTGGCAGAACCCATCTAACATCAGGCAGAGCTGCAACCAAAACATAAACCACACTTCAAAGCATTTTCCAACAAAACCAGACCACAAAAATGAGGTTTTGAAAGATTTATGTCAATACATCTTATCTTATAAGTTAAAGGTTCATGAACTCTGCATCCAAATGCATAGTAATACTTTGTGGAAACAGAATAAATCGATCTCTTAGCTTCTTCTTCGCTACACAACAACAAGCAACAACAATCATACACCACAAAGGTTTAACCTTTATTTATTAAAGGAGTTACCTTTATGAAAAATTGATTAGTTACCTTCCTAGAGCCAATGCTAGGGTTTTGACAAAGCTTTGGACGATGTCGTTTCGAGGTGGGTATCCTTTGGGAGGATTCATGAGCACTAGCCAGTGCTTGTAATCGCAGCCTTCGACTAAACTCGGTACTTGGATTAACTCAGAGCATTGAGTTGTGTTCGAGTTAACGGAGCTAGAGCTGACGGAGAAGGGGAGTAACGGAGTCAGTCGAAACCGGACGGCCGCCGTCAAGTTTAACGGTCTTCTGATGATGGTCGTCGCCATTGATACGGCTGAGCGTAAAACGATGGAACCTTGATAACGTGTCCGAACCTCTGATTCAGACAGAGTGTTTTACTTTTGTTCTTTTTTTCTTGTCACTTATTTATTTTCCAGTCATAAACCGGCTTGTGGTTTGGTTTTGGTTCACTTTTTCGGGTTTATAGGAGCTTAAACCGGGTGGTAATACTGTTTTGTTTCAGTTCAACTTGGTTTTGATTTGGTTTGTTGCTATTTCGTTTTAATTCAATTTGTTTTTTTTTTTTTTTTATTTGAGTCGAAGAAAACACTTATTCAGCTGATATTGTATTTATACATAAGATAATCTATCTAAAAATGAAATTTCTTAAAACTTCAGAAATCAGTTATCGACTTTGACAAACTTTCTAAGGAATTGAAACCAAGTTAATGTAAACTTTTTAATTATATTACAATTTTCCAGATGCGATCCATTCATTAAGTTCGGGCACTTGCGCTTTGTTTGTGTCTGATAAGACGTTTAGTAAGACGTTTTGATTCTCTGTTTTTGTTTTCCTTGATGGGCAGCATATTATAAACAGTGATAAACTTATAATAATTGATCGTACACTAGATTAAGAGTCCTAGATTAAATACTTTTAGGCATTATATTCTCTCTCTTTTTTTTTGTAAAAGTATATTCTCTTTTCTAGGCAGGAAATAAGAAAAGATATAGATATTTTCTGCATACTTATATAAAGTACATTTTATGCAATTGGAAAATTCAGAGTAAGTGACATTGACGGGAAAAGAAAAATAGCAAATGACATTGACAAAATGGGAATAGACATAATGGGACGATAGACGCATGACTCCACTATCTTACGAAATGATTGGTTGAACTAATCATAAAAGTTAATCATACTCTATGTACAATACCCAAAGGCATCCCCTAAATGTAAAAGTCACATCTCCACAAACTCAATACATACATGGGTTTGATAGACCATGTTACAATCTTTTATCATGGATTCCTCAAAGCGCACCTTTCTTTCGTTTAGCCATAACTCATAAGGGATGCTAATGTAAATACTCTGTCTTTTGTGCATCTTTTTTAAGTGTTCTCTACTACACCAGCTTACTTAGCTTACCACTTCTTACATGTTCAAAAGTCACATCAAGAAGACATACCAGAGTAAAAACAAAACACGCCTACAAAAAAAAAGGTTCCAAAAGCAACTGAGCTAGATCCAACTTTACAAGATTGGGGTTTAGACTACGACGAGTCGCAGAAAAGCAAACAGCACATTTTAAGACAACACTATTAAAACAACAATTGATTATGTTTCTTTCAAAACAAAACAAAAAAACAATTAATATAACTTCTAACCAAGAAACATAGAAAACAAAACTTCAAGTTCAATTTTCTTTTGCCAAACGTTATTGTTAACTTGAGACTTTCAGTACACACAAATAGAAACTTGTGTTGTGTACGCCTTACATTCATTTCTCACATGTGATTCTCTTCAATCAAACACCCTTCCAGCTTCTAGTTTATATCACATTTATTGTTTTCCTTTTTCTTCGGTTTAATTATATTTTCAGAAGATATATAGCAAGTTGAAGGAAAAATGTACTTGTAAGTAATACAAATTTCGAATCAATGTCATATGTGAGTGCCTACATGTTACAATTATGCTCAAATATGATTCTTAATTATTTTCCAGTTTATCATAATAGAATAGATTCCAATCGTGGATACTATTGCATTGTGAGTTAGTGAAAACTGAAGAACCAACCCATCTAATTATTCATTTTTAAAAAACCATCTAAATTATTTATAAACAAGAAAACATATCTCAAAACGTTTTGTATGCTATTACCGATTCATACAACGCATTATTATCATTCTGATGAATGCAAGTAAAACTTTCAAAGAACAAAATAAATAGGTTGTTAGTGTCTAATGCTCAAAGAATTCACCTTGTGCCATTCCTAATTTGTGATAGAGAATCATCATAAAGATAAGCATGGTCCTACTAGTTACTACCATCGAGGGTTTTTGTTCATACATGTCTTTTCAATATGATAAATTAGTAAAGAATCATCAAGTTTAATCGAATAGTATCAACATTATTTTGTTCTTGTCTAACTAAGCTCACAATGACACAACTCCAGACCTTCAAAGTTATTAGCATTTAGCCCAAAAATTTCCACAGGGTACACAAAATCCAGCAAAAAACAAAATACATACAGAGACCAATCTTGGTTACTGACGAAAAATTAAAATCTGAAACCGGATCCTTTTTCCAGGTGGTGATCCTTAAACCGAACGGTTATCACCCGGTTTAAACATTTTTGTTTTTTTCAAGTCAAACTAGCGTAGCAGCTATCGGACCTAGACAAAACATTAGAAACACAATCATCATCTTCATCTCTAGAAGGACTACTAGGCATTGATCTAAGCATCCTCGGAGAATCCAAACTTCTTCTCAAGATCTGTGTCATCGCAGAGATCAAACGTCCTGTCGGATTAGGAGGTGGGCTTGAGCACTTGAACTTATAACACATGTTCATGTGTCTCGCCAAGGCTTCCTCAGTAGTTAACAAACGTTTTGTTCTTATAACCTCGTACTTCACAGCTTCAGAACATAGTCCACAGATCCATTTCCCCATGTAATGCTCTCTGATCTTCTCTATGTAAGACTTTGTGCACTCCTCGGTTAATCCACAGCAGTCACACGTCACAGGCTCTGGCTCGTCGTATGAGATTTGTGTTGTTGACGCTGGAGATGGCTGGTGAGTGGTGATCATGACCTCTGGTGTTGAGAGTAGCATCGTTGGAGAGAGATAGAGAGGAAGAGAGGATGTGAAGGCGAAGGAGAAGCAATGATTGGTGTTTTTAAAGGTGGGGGGAGAAAAGTATAGGCCACGTCAGATTTATTTGATATTCTGACAACTTAATCCTCGCCGTCTATGTGGAGTTAAGCCAGCTGGTAATGAAACCGACCCTCTCTAAACATATTCACATAAATTGAAAAAAAACAATTAATATAAATAGTTATTTACTTTCAGCCGTTTCGGTTTGGTATTAATTGACTAATTTGGCCAATGAGAAGTTGTCACGTGGAATCTGACACCATTTTGCAAGCAGTTTTATTGTTCAACTATGGGATAAAACAACATAATTTAAGTTCCGAGTCACGGCATTAATTTTGCTAATATTAAATTATGGGTATTTTTAAATTTTGAGTTTAGTTTTTATTGAATTTCAAGTTTTTTTTTTGTCTGGGTTGGCTGCGTTATAATCGTGGTTTACTACCAGCGTTGATCTTTTCTGTCGCCAATGCTCGATGAGTTGTCTTCGACAATATCCAATAATTGAAATTAGAAACCATGATTTTGGTTTTTGCAAAAATACTTGCATCATTTCATATAAGACCTATTTATAACAAACAAACAAGAATAAACTAATAGGTGTTGACAAAAAATGAATTACACTTATTTTTAAAAAAAAATTAGATAAATACTTGCATATTCAATTTAGAAATAGAGTGTTAGAAAAAAATTAAGTTTTAGCACACTCTTCATTTTCTGATCAGCGCATGCTTACATATACCCTATAAATGATTCTCACTGGTGTTTTTTTATTTTTTTATTAAAAAAAAAACTATTTAGCAAAAGTAGTAAAAAGTTGCATACTTACATAATAATGGCCACGTATATAAATCATTTTTTAGCTGAATGATTGCGTGGAATAATCAAACGAAGGGATATGCCTTGTTGGCGATTCCTTATAGATCCAATATACACCATACACACAATGAAGAACGAGCAAGTTGCGATTATTTTTTTTTTTAAGATTTTCTTGTTGCTTTAATCTTTATTGTATACAATAAACAGTGGATCGACGTATGCAATAAACAATAGATCGACGTCGACGAAAGAAAAACAACAGGACGGCGAATATTTTCCAAAGTAACAACTGCATATAAAACTAGCCAAATAAATTATTTCAAGGTTGGCCTATTCAGGTGCAGGTTCACGTATGCATAGATATATATACACTATCAATATGGCTAATCTTCCAAATTAAAAAGAAACTATAACTCTAATATACTACTTGATATTATCTCTAAATGCACCATCTATGATCTATCTCATTCTAACTTAGACACGGTGATTTGGGAAAATGTATTATTAGTATATGTTATCTCTAATTCTTAGCGTCCATCTCGTATATACATATTCTAGAATCATGTCATAAGTTATATGATATGTGCGACTTGCACGATAACGATAACTTAGTCCAGTTCAAAACCATATATACAAAGCATATACATATATATATATATATATATACAAATATTATAAATATTATTTATGAAGCCGTCATATAAAAAGTGTTCACATTGATCCGGAAATCTTTTAAAGTGTGTTTCACGTGTATGATATATTCACAACCCATACATAAGTTATAGAGAGACAGAGTCGTGGACATGTGTCCTTGATTTTGGAAATATTGGCCTTTCAACATGATGATATATACCCCTTTGTTTGTAACTCATGTTTCTCTGTAGTTCGACGACGAAAGAAAGTCGTGCTAACATTAATAAAATATAACTTGGGAATTTCATGGCATAAGTCTAGGATTTAGTGTAAATTAATACTATAGGTCAACTCCGAAACTGGATGCATTATAGAATGAATAAACACAGAATGAGAAGGAAAAAGAAAGAGATGTACTTCTAAAGTAAGATATTGACGCGGCTTGACCTGTGCAATATGCATTGATAATTAAAAGAAAATCTTTACTGAAAGACAAAATAAGTTCCGGAAGTAAAGGGTCCATCATCACGTTCAAGCCGGCCCTTTTGGCCGACAATTCCAAAAACAAATTTTCACTGGTAATCAAAAATTCTAGTAGACTGGGATTTTATCATCTATATAGTTTTTTAATTATTTTAATTTTTTCACTTTTTTTATCTACAACCGTAGAAATAAGACAATCTCTACAAGAATGAAAATATAAATTTTACCATTCAAGCTACCATCACTCAAAAATATTGTATTTCCATTTTTAGAAGGAATACAAGGCAGCAGCTAAACAAAGAAATATCAAAAAAAAAAAGTTTGGCAAAAGACATCCCCACACACACACACACTGAACTACCATGTGCATCCAAATGGGCAAAATGCAGAAAGCCTTAATGAAACGAACTTGGATTCATAGTTTAATTTGGTAACTGAGCCCGATTGATATTGTAGTACTGGGCTAGGGAGCAGGCCTGTGAGAGCCAGGATGAGTATCCTATTTTATCATCCTTTCACATGTTTCATTTATTTGGTTGCCATATTTTTTTAACTATTTTTCACATATTATTTTTAATTATATTTGGTTGTCATATTCATTTTGTATGATATTAATTAAGCGGCAAACCTTCCGTGCGAGATACCAATCAAACCGATCATTATAAGTTTATAACCATAATACAATTCTAGAGATACAAAGTTAATTAATTTTAAGAAATAACAATTGATTCAGTCCAAGTCTGACGTTTAATTATTAAAGTATCGTTAGGATAAATATAGAATTGGTAATGGACACGTACATTCATGTCGTTTTACAAATGATTGTACTCGGCTTGTTAACCGGGAAGATTATTATATGTGAATTCAAACTATTTAAAATACGAAAATTGTTTCACGCCTATAATGATCTTCAATGGACGACACGTAGTTGAAACTATATATATTTTGTTGTTGTTCTATAAGTTTTTTATTTATTGACTAGACATAAAAAAACAGTCAATTAAATAATAACGTAACGTAAAAATGAAATACATAATAATAGTCAGCACTGTGGTTGGCCCGAGACCGAAGTGGTTATTGGTTACAACCTCATTTTATAAATAAGGTAGGACCGAATCTTTAGTGGTACAAAACCTAAAATAAGTAATTAACCTTGGGCCAACTCTATTAAATTCTCATTAGTACCAGAAAAGAGTGGCAGACAGCAATCCGTTAAATCAGGTTTTACACATCTATTAATTCAAAAAGTTAACGTACTGTTTTTACTTTGTAAGCAATTTATGCCAATGCTTGGGCTAATTAGGCAAACAAAACTTGTATTCTCCGTATCTGAAACTTTTCTGTAGAGATGAGAATGACTAAGACCATTTTATATGTATATTGCTATATTTTTACAAAAAAAAAAAAGAACAACTCTATAATAACTATAGATATTACACCAATAATTTTTTAAATAACATTCTTTAAAATATTGGGTAAAAGTAGAAATTGCTGATTGTTTTCCTAAATAGAGAAGAAAATAGCAATATTTATAAAAAGAATAATAAATTGGATATGCTCTGATAAAAACCATGTGTGTTTTAAGCCATCATAGTCATTATAGCTAGATATCAGAATAGATAGACTCATCATCGATATATAAATTTAAAGTTGTTTTGCTATTATTGTAATTTATTGCACCAAAATTTAGCAAAAAAATAGTTATTGTAGTTTATTGAGCATGGCCTACATGTCTAATGACTTGGTTCGCCGAATTTATATTGAGCATTTGATCGTTGTCCGATAACGACGTGGAGGACTTCCTACAAGTTTTTCAAATATCTTTTGGTGATATATAGTCAGATTTTCAAATATATATATTTGTTAAGCAAGTGATCAACGAAGAATATATATACAAGATAGCCCACACAAATAAATAGGATATATAAGATCGAAAATGGACCTAGAAATTAAATATGATAGAGAGACATCATTGTGTTAAGAGTGAATAAACTAACGTCCAAAATATTGACAAGAAGTGGAAACTTTAGTTTAGTGATTGGATTAAAGATTCACTAATGTTTTTATACTAAGAGATCCAAGTTACAATTTTCGACAAAAATGATTTATTAAACAATTATGCAAATTAAAAAAAAATATGAATTTTCATAAGACAGTCCAAGTAATATAATTAAATATAGATTATCATAAGACATATAGCATTGTCAATTATCGAATCGTATATATAATATTTTTCATAATTGTAATATTATAATAAATTAGCATTAAAAACAAAAACAAAAAGAATATTTGCAAGAAAAAAAATCAACTGGTAATATCAAAAGCAATATGTTATAACTACTAAGAAAAATGTAATCGAATAGTGGAAGGAGAAAATAATTCAATTTTTATGATTAAAACTGAATAGTGGAAGGAGTTTTATGATTAAAATAACAGAACAATTGAACACAAATCATATTGTTTGTGGAAAATTTGATCAACGGGTTGGTATCATGGCCGGCTTAACTATGCGAGCCAGCAGTGGGATCACTCTGGACCCATGAACTATGGGACCCAATTTTTTTGGGAAATTGTTTTTTTTTTAAAGAAGAAATGCTTAATATATATACGTTTTAAATAAGTTTTATTTTGTATGTTTCACATCTAAATGTAATAATATTTTATACAATACAGATTTAAATAACTATGTTTAAATTATTATTTTATATAACTATTAAAAGATGTGATTTATTTTGTCCAAAAAAACATGAGTCGGTTCTCATTAATATGTCTAAAAAAATATCATATAAGTAAGAAATATAAGTAAGAAATAAATATATATACACTTTTTATCAAGTTATCAACACAAGAGTTCCACTCAAATTTTATTTCTTTTGGTATGTAAATTTTTTATTAAAAAATATTCTAATTTTAATTTAAATGACAATAAAATAACTAAATTTTTGAGTTGAGATTTTGTTTACTTTATTTATTTATCAAATGATCACCCGTGAGAACTCTAAAACTCATACAAAACATTCGCATTGGAAATCTTTCAACTAGAGTTTTCAATACATGAATTCTGTTAAAAAAGTAAACACACATAACAAAAAAATGAAAAAAAAATTAAAAAATTCTTCAAAATTTCAAATCCTTTTAAAACTAATTATGGAATTTGTGATGAAAGACTCTAATTGAGAAATTTTCACTAGGATGAATTTTACGTTCTTTCACTGAAGGATTTTCTTTGTTTAAGATACACTTAGGTATGGTTAAAACTTAAAACCATACAAAAATGATGAGAAACAGAAATACTAGTATTAAACAAATCTTAAATCATTTATTTATATAAATAATAACAATAAACCCATCACTGTTCTGACGGCAGGTTGCTTTACACGTGCCAATTAACCATTGGCTCAACGAGCTCACTTATTACAAAAAAAAAAATCTTTCTGTCGCCGTTCTTTTCACCGGTCGATTAAAACACCCCCTTTAAACACGGGCCTGAAAGATATCTCTTCACCTTCTCTCTCACTCTCTCTCCCATTCTCTCCACCTTCTCTCTCGTCGCCGTCACAAAAATGTCCGAAGAGTTCGCTGTCCGAGTAGAGCAAGGTCTCAAGCTCTCACGACGCATATACTACGGCAAAGGCATCACTCCTCCCATAGTCCCGGATCCTCAGACCTCACCGGAGAATTTTCTCCCGACGGCGATTACGGCTTACGCGTCAATCACAGATCCGGTGGCCGTTGATAACCCCGACGTCCCTAGCTACCAACCGTACGTGCACGCACGTTGCGACCCTTCGGCGCTCGTGCCGCTTCAGATGCTCGGCGTGGAGATGAGAGTGGACTGCTGGCTCGACACGGCGTTCGTCACCGTTACCGGACGGTGGCGCGTTCATTGCGTTATGCCGAGTAAACACTTTGACTGCTGCATCGCTGTTCCCATGGGGGAGAAGGTGAATTATTACAACTAAACGACAAAAGTTGCTTTATCTATCTTTTACCTTTTATAGCATTACTTTACAGACTCATACTTTTTTTCTATTTTAATAGTATGAATATTGTTACTAGAAATAAATTCTAAATATATTTAGACATTGGACATTTGTTGGAAAATGCATAATGTTCTATATATTTTTGGTAACAGGGTACACTTTTAAGTGCTGAGGTTGATGTTTTGAGCAATGAGAAGTCTTACACGACCAAACTAGTTACAGAGGAAGAAGCTTCTGACATTGATAACGCTCATAAAGACAAAGATTCACGTTTCTTGAAGTCTCAAATCTATACTTTCAAGATTCCACATGTTTGTTGTTAATCCTTTTTGCCTTTCTTTATAATTTGTTAATAATCTTGTTTGATAATGGTGTAAATAATTTTAGGTTGCTGGAGGATCAATATTTTCTGTTAATGTGAATTGGTCACAGAAACTGATCTACAAAGACGGCAAGTTTCATCTGAATGTGCCTTTTAGGTTTCCTGCTTATGTGACTCCTGTAGGCAAAGAGATGATTAAAAAAGAAAAAATTGTGTTAAACATGAATTCTTGTGTTAATGGTGGTGAAGTAGCCTGCAGTTATTCAAGCCATCCTTTAAAGGTATTGTTTAGTTTACATTTTTAGATTTTGATCAAATAGATGTTATGGATTGTGTAATGCTGTGATTGTTTTCAGGTTATTAACCGTGAATCCGGTAAATTAAGCTGTGAGTATGAAGCTGAAGTATCTTCTTGGTCAAGAGTTGATTTTGGTGTCTCATTCAATGTGAGGTTTCTTGATTCTCTGAAGCATTTTGTATTCTCTTACTTCTTCTCTCTGGTTAAGATTTATATATGTTTCCTTCATAGGTTTCCTCTGGTGATCTGAGTGGTCATGTTTTGGTTAAGTCTCCATCTCCATGGGATTCAGATGACAGAGGCATGTTCTGTTTGTACCTTTTCCCTGGAACCACCAAACATAAGCAGGTTTGTTCTTACAACTTTGGGATATAATTTAATGAAGGGCAAATCTTATAGATACCATATTTAGTTTTGTCACAAAAAAGCATTTAAAGAGGAAAAATCCCAAAATAACATTTATTAATCACTAAAACCACTAAATTATCCTAAACTCTAAACAATAAACCCTAATCTCACCTCATAAATACCAACCTAGATTTAAATTTATAAATATATTTATTTTAACTTTTAATGAATACTATTTGAGGATTTTTCTCCTTGTGTGCTATTTAATGAATAAAAATTTGACTCTTCTGCTTATAGTGATGACATGAACAATGCAAAATGCTATTATCTGCAGGTTTTCAGACGAAGAGTTGTGTTTGTGATAGACATAAGTGGAAGCATGAAGTGGAAGCCGCTCGAGGATGTAAAGAAAGCCTTATTAGAGTCTTTGGCTAAGCTAGAAGCTGAAGATGTGTTCAACATAATCGCCTTCAATGACGATATTCTAGAATTCTCAACTAAAATGGAGTTTGCTACTGATGAGACTATCTCTGCTGTTACTGAATGGCTAGATAGTAATTTAATTGCAAGTGGTGGAACTAACATGTTACTTCCCCTGTTACAGGTCTTTGTCTTAAATCTCTTTTATCTCTTTACAAGACATAAGTTAAAGACTTCTAGTGTCATCTTGTGTGTGTTTTATTTGATTAGGCAATGAAATTGCTTGAAGGAAGCAAGATTGGAGTTCCTCTTGTATACCTTGTCACTGATGGATCTGTTGAAAACGAGAGAGAGATATGTAATGCCATGAAAGAATGTTGTAGTGGACATGAAAAATCGGTTTCTCCTAGGATATCTACTTTTGGCATTGGTAAGTAAAATGAGAGTACTATCTTCATTTACTTGCTTGCTTGCTTCTCTTATGTAAGTATCAACATCCTGCAGGTTCGTTTTGTAATCATTACTTCTTGCAAATGCTTGCAAGGATAGGGAATGGTTACTATGATGGCACAAACAACACAGGTAAGTTACAATCAACATTGATAGTAACGTTTCAGAATCAAGAAACTAAAAACGTTTTGTTGCATTGTGCTAACCGAAACACCTAGCCAGATTCATTTGAACATCAGATGAGTAGACTATTCGATTCTGCTTCTTCTACCATCGTAGCCAATACCACTTTTGATGCTCTCAAACTCCTGCGCTCAGTGGAGGTACTTAAACAACTTACATGACACAATCAAGTTCTTTCTTGACCTTCTCTTTGTCTTTTGCAGCTGTTTCCTTCTCAAATTCCAGACATTACGCTTGGTCAACCATTGATCTTGTCTGGAAGATACAAAGGACAGTTCCCTGATGAAGTTGAACTCAGAGGCACACTAGCTGATAAGAGCTGTTTTACCATTGAGTTAACAGTGGAGAAAGCTAAAGACATTCCTCTAGACAAGGTCACTTTCATTACTCTCATAAGAAAAACACATTAAACCTCTTGTTTTTGCCCTAAACCTTTAAAAACAGGTTCTTGCGAGGAGACAAATCGATGAACTCACTGCTAAAGCTTGGTTCGAAGACAAGAAAGAGCTACATGAAAAGGTTTATAGAGATTGTGATTTTGACATTTCTGTTCAATCTTGTTTTTGCTTAATTAAATCATCTTATTAGGTCACGAGAATGAGTATACAAACAGGGTTTCCAAGCGAATACACGCAAATGGTTTTATCACTCAATGACAACAGCGAAGAGAAGACTATAGAGAGACCAGTTTCAATCAAAGAGATTCTTAGAAACCCATCATACCAAATCCACAAGCAGATGAGCAGGAACATCGACAGAACGAGTTTGCTTGGGAAACAAGGTTTCGGGTTTGGTAACTTGACAGCCACGTTAAAGAACATTCCACCGTGGATGGAGGAGCCTAAAGACCCTGAAGGAGCAGAGATTCTGATAAGAGCGGCGTCAGGAGTGGTGGATCGTGTCTGCTGTATGTGTTGCTTGCAGTGCCTCTCTAAAGTTAGCGATCAGTGCACTATTGTCTTCTCTCAGATTTGTGCAGCATTGGCTTGTTTCCAGTGTATTGGTTGCTGTTTCGAAGTTTGTGGCTGTCTTGACCTATAAGAAAGAAGGTCATATTGTATGGAGATAAAAAGAAAACACAAGAATATTTAAAGGAGATTGTAAAATTCAATAACGAATTATAATCTTGTAAATGCTAAAATGTTATAATGTAGTGTGTAATGTATGTTATGGGTAGCTACTTATTGATTAGAATTGTAATATGCTAAACGTTCGAAAATGCAAGACAAATGCATTGGCCTGTTAGGCGGCTAAAGGCTAATCACCTATGATAGATTCTTTTAATAATTTCAATTGTTCAATCAGGACAAATTTTAAAAAGTCATTATCGTACCATTTGTGAGGGACTGTTTGGATGCGTATGAAAAAGTGAAAACACTGAAAGGTGAGTGGAAACGTCACACTCGATGAATCTGTAGTCGCCACGAACACCAAATCATGTTCGTTGATTACTTTTGAATTTTGATAAGCTCTTAAGACCAAATGCCTCCAAAAAACGACTAGATAGAGAAGGATCTTGATGATATGAAGAAGAATCAGTTGTTACGATGTCTCTTATTCTTCAAATCATGTTGATTTGATGTGTAGTTACATAATTGTTTTGTTACAAAAGATAAACCGTCTGTAACACACAAACAATAACAACGCATTAACACAAATTTAATACTCCATACTAGGTGTTTTGT
>CAKOAT010264042.1:461302-487134 GCA_932364175.1 Eruca vesicaria subsp. sativa | reverse complement strand
TACAATATATATGAAATTATTTTTGTCAAACACGTATTTTTTTTTGAATAATCTTTTATGTTATATGATTAATTCATGTTTAAAGTTTAACTATATAAAACATAAATATAAATATAAATTTCATTTAATGTGTGAGTTCAGAGGCGAAAAATAACTTCACAAATATATATATCATTATGTTATATTATTATATTTTTTAGTTTAAAAATAGTTACGTATTTGTTTTTTTTCAATT
Organism: Eruca vesicaria subsp. sativa; assembly: GCA_932364175.1. Lineage (NCBI taxonomy): Eukaryota > Viridiplantae > Streptophyta > Magnoliopsida > Brassicales > Brassicaceae > Eruca > Eruca vesicaria. The sequence goes on along the minus strand of CAKOAT010264042.1, from coordinate 486,899 downwards.
TTCTCTATTGAATTATATACAATTAAAATTTTTACTTTATGAATACTTGTTTATGTGTTTTCTGTTTTTCAATTTTTTTTATTAAAATATATTTTTCGGATAAATACACGATATATTTATAGGAATTATCTTTTTATAATATATATTTAGATTATGGATAATTATTATCATTATTATTAATTTAAATGATTTATCTAATTAAATAAGTATTAAATTGGTTTTTATTTTTGGCTGATTTGTATATTTTATTCATTAAGGGTATAAAGGATATGAATTATCTTTTTATAATATATATTTAGATTATGGATAATTATTATCATTATTATTAATTTAAATGATTTATTTAATTAAATAAGTATTAAATTCGTTTTTATTTTTGGCTGATTTATATATATTATTCATTAAGGGTATAAACGATATTAACCGCTCTAACTTTTAACGTGAGAGCTCCGTTGCGAAAAATCACTTCGCAAATAATAGTATAGATGTTTCAATACGATTTATGTTTTAATATTTTTATACATATTATAAAAAAACTTCTAAACTTTAAATTATATTTTCTTTTTGTAATTTACTATTCCCCATAATTTTTAATCAATAGAATTTTAATAAATATTTTAAAATTTACAATTTAACATCGACTAATGCATTCGAAATGTGAAATATATATATTTTAGAAACAATTTTTTTTTTAAAAATATAAATTATATTGAAACAGAGGGAATACAAATCTGTTTGATGTTTTAAGTCCATGTATTTAGGGGTTTATTCTAATAAATATATCTTCTGTGAGAACTCTCTTTAACATAGAGTTATCACAAAAGTAATTATTTTTATTTCTTAATTTTGAATGGTATAACCGAAGTTAACACTCTCTTGGTGGCAATCTTAAATCTCTTTCACTTTCTTTCTTTTTTTTTGTCTAATGGTTTTCAATCTCTTTCATTTCTTTTTTGTTCATTTCCTTTCTTTCATTTTCTTTTTTGCATTTTGAATGAACTGAACTACTTCGGTTTCCATATTTATTTCGGTTTTATTAGGCTCTTGTGAGCATACATATAATATAAGCTTCATGGTTCCTAGAATTTGTACATTTAAGTTCCAGCTGTAAATATATCTTGTTAGTAACCAGTTACAACTTACAACTTACAACTTACAAAACAACTAAGCAATTACTTTAGATTTGTAATATCGGGAAGAGGATTACATTCAGACAATACATATCCAGACCCACATTCGGTGCTCCTCCCAAACGAAGAACAAGTACCAATAAACCAATAGACAGTAAACAAAAACCTACCATTAAATTATTTTCTTACATTATCTAACAATGTTATTGGACTGAGACAAACGTAGTTTAGATCCAATGAATAAGACGACGGTCTATATACACATTGAAGAAGGGAGAGTTGAATAGATTGACGAGAAAGGAAGCGGAAGAGAGAAAACATTCCACAATTAGAAAGATTTGATACACTAATGGTAACGTTACGAAACTCAATGAGTCCTCGTCATGCTGAGACTCCATGTGCGTCCCTACATTCTCTTCTTCTTTTTTCTCATCTCGATGTGTTTCTTTACTCCAGTTAACTAATGTAAACCAACTTGACAATTATTTGACCATCTTCCAATAATACTAACTACTAAATTTTATATGATCATAATTCTGATAATCTTCATTTTTCAGAAACTAAGTATTCCCATGGAATAAACAACGATTACTTAACTTCCACCTTCTAAACTTTCGAGTTCCGCAGGTGAAGGTCACAAATCGTCAACTATTTAAATCTAGGATTCTCGAGTCGAGAGGTTACTGAGGCTGTTGTTTATTTATTTTATTCAATAGAAAGTTAAACATTGTGTCGATATGGTTAATGAAAAATGGTGTAAAATAAACAGAAATTAAAAAACGAAAATAAAGTGCCCTTCCTTTGAAAATGCTTTAGAATAGGGGTGGACGTTCGGGTACCCGTTCGGGTATCCGTTCGGGTTCGGTTCGGATCTATTCGGATTTCAGGTTTTCGGATTCACAAATTTTAGCCCCATTCGGATATTTCTAAATTTCGGTTCGGGTCGAATCATTGCGGATTCGATTCGGATTTGGATAACCCATTTAAATTATTTTTAAAATTTTAAAATTGATTATATACTTTAAATTTCTAAAAATCTATAAACAAAATAATATGTGACAAATACCTGAATAACATAAGTCAAAATACTTAAAATTAACATATAAATTAGTTTGATTTGAATATTTGGATTGTAAATCAATAATTTTTTAAAATATTTTTGATGTTTTGAATGTACTTTAGCAATTTTAAACATGTATGTTTGACTAGTTACATATATTTACAAGTATTTTGAACAACATCAAAGTATGTTATATATATTGAATGTTTTTTATATACACTAAATCTAAAAATAATTAATATATACATGTATATAAATCTCTTTCGTATATATTCGGATATCCGAAATACTTCGATCCGAGTTCGGTTTTGGGTTCTTTAAATACCACAATTTTCAATCTATTTGGATATTAAATCAATTTCGATTCGGATTCGAAACTATTTTCTAAAGTTTAGATGTAAGATTATAATAGGAAGTGCATTTTTAGGTAATCAACTCAGACAAAATCATAATCATATAGAAAGTTTGAGTTTAAGTTTTTCTCTATACAAATTATAATAGTATTATAGCATGCGATCCAACTATCTTTAGTATTAGTCAAAAAATATTATAAATTAATTCGGATCAAACAGCGTGGTAACTTTTATACTCTTAGCACTAAATATATTCTTCTTGAAATTGATCATATCAACTGATTACATATGTTAGAAAAGAAAGCATTGACGCTTTGTTGCATTCATACCAAGAGGTAATGACCCGAAGTATCTCTGTTAGTCGTTCCCCATCTGAAGAAAAGAAAGCATTGACGCTTTGTTGCATTCATACCAAGAGGTAATGACCCGAAGTATCTCTGTTAGTCGTTCCCCATCTGAACTCCTAGACAGTAAGCCATCTCAATATCCTATAACTGTTTTCTTCCTAATAAAGGGTTGAATGAGTTCTGATAGAAATCATAATTTTGAACTTTTTTGTAAACTGAAAAAATTACCATAAAAAGAGAGGATTTATAAATGGATAAAAACAATGTAACAAACCATAATCATGGAAAATTATTTATGAAAGTTGCTAATTTGATAAACAATCTACGTATCGATATAGTAATGAACAACATATAACGTTTTGTCTATGTTAATAAACAATTATTTATCATTGCCAACCGGTGAACAACTTATTCTCTATCAATTATAGGGCTTGAGCTTGAATCTTTTTCTTTGAGTTATTACTGAAAAGGGCATATAACTATTTAAACATTGGTATTCGTAGACATTATATTAAATGTTTCATTTTTGGGATTATATCAAGATATATTTCATGATATACATTATTTTGCAGATTTTTCATTTTAGGACCAAATCCTACAGAGATAAGTAAACACATGGAAGTTCAAAACACTTATAGGGTTGTTTTATGGTGTAGAAATTTAAAAATGGTTAGAAATGACGGTGAAACTAAGTTTCAAAGTCAAGAAAGGACTAAATGTTTGGAAAGTCTTGAGAAAAAACTTACTTTCAGGAAATTACATAAGATGAAGTATTGGAATATCTCCCCTCTCCCTTTTTCCGGGTGGAAAGAGAGGTATATATATTGACGTAAACATATTACCTGTATGGACTATAATATTAGGTCAGTGTTTAAGTAACGTATATATATTACGTAGTATCAATATGGCTTTATGAACTATAATCATATTTGATGATGCAACTCTGCAGTACCTCTCCTTACATTTGGCTTCTCCAGTTTCATTGTGTATTCGATGTTGTCTATCATATGCTCAGAGCCGGCCCTGAAATTTTGGGGACCTGAAACAAAATAGAAAATAGGGACTAGTATACAACATCACAAAAAACAACAGAAACAAACTTGTAAAAATAGTTTCAAATACAAAGTACTAATAAGACACAAGATTCCTCACATAAAAAATAACAATTCTCTACATCTTTTGAAACAAATTTAAAGTGGATTGTATATGATTATTAAAATTTTATATATATAATATAATTGGATTTATATTTTTTGGAGTCTATAAAATTGGGAACTTATTGCAAATGTTTTATGAGGCAGTGTCCAGAGCCGACTCTGCATATGCTTAATAACTAGTCATTCGATGATCAACCTTCTTACAAAGGTTTAGACAACTTGATTTGAATAAGTTTGTTTACGTGAAGAGAGTGAATATTAACTCTCTTAAAGTTTATAGCGTCCTTAAGATGAAAATACATATATGGCACAGATCTCCTCCGATACTAGACTACCGTATTAGGCTGAGTATTTAGCTACATGGTGGTATAGACTACCTGGATATTCATTTGCATGGATAGAGCTATTAAATAGGTGGATCGAGCAGATGAATTTATTTTAGCGACACCTATTTGTCCATACGGGTTATAACTGAACAAAAATTACGTGACAAATGGATAATGGAAGTTAGATGGTTTAGATTAAATGGATATAGTTGGTCCAACAATCACAAAAACTAGAGTTTCAAAGATCTTTTTCTTTTGAGAAAAAAATAACATCATCTTAAATAAAAATTAAAAAAATTTAAAACTATGCTCCTTATGTGTTCGCATTGATGTACAATAAACTTACGTATGAATTTTACTTTTATAAAGTTGTTTGTATTGAACTGAAATTATCTTATATGATCTTGTAGTAGACCATGGTAGCCATATTAATATGGATATTAGAATTTCATTCATTTTTTCATTCTAAAATATAATTTAGAGTAGAAATATTCCAACGATATTCTACTTTTTATTCTATAATAAAATAAATAAATTGAGTTTGCTCTCTATATAAAATAATATGTTTACAGTTTGACCCAAAAAAAAGAATAATATATTTTTTTTCATCATTTAATTTTTGAATCTATATAGAATATCTTTAAAGTATAACATAACTCTATTTTGAAAGGAAAAATAGAGTAAATCGTTGCAAATGGTTTTAGTGAATTTGATTTTTAATGGATTTGGTATCTAATGAACACTTTAATAGACAAATGGATATGGATAGACTTGGACTAATCCAATTGACAAAACTATGCATGGATGCCATGTTATTTGACCATTCATTCGTCATCTCCAGAACATTGCACGGATAAATGTGGTTTTATCAAAGCAAACTACATATACGTCTGGCAACCTCTTCTTAATTCTGCTGGGACCGGCAATGTGACCACACTAGCAACCAATAAAACTATCTACCAGTATATTATTGTAATGCATATCCAGATATCTAAAGATTATTGTAATTGGTCTCTTTACAAAAAAAAAAAAAAAAATCTTCAGAATTGGTCTAAAAAAATTATTAAATAATCTTTTTGAAATGTCTAGTTTAGTTACTACACTTACCGTTAAATATTTTTGTGTAAACTAAAAATGGTATTTATTCTCAATATATAATCATTATTACATTACTTTGACCATAAGATACATGTTTCTCCGTAAACGAATAGCATGCTGACGACTTGCATGACGATCATGTGTATGTAGTACATTGGTACGTTTCTTCTTCTAGTTTATAGTACATTAATTATACTTCCAGTAATTTCATAAATTATAATTCAGATGCCTCACACGTGTTCTCTTTAAAATCACAAAGACATCTCAAAACCTCACTTTTGTTGTTAAGCATGATTAGCAAATGTCTAAAGCAACGTATCAACCATATAAACCACACATTCGATACAATAATGACTGTTTAAGTGGTCCTTAATCCATCGTCGCCCGATATTTATACTATTATACTATTTATAAGTTGTAATAACGCGACGAGACAAGTCGCCACGAACGCTCCGATTGCATTTAATTAAAGTAGTCTAGATTTTGCTAAAGATTTACTGCTGTTAATTTAATTATAGTAAACCCAGAGGAGATCAAAGAGAAGAAGGCGAGAGAAGAAGTTGAAGTAAAACCAAAGCTTCGTGGGACAAATAAGATATGCATGTTTCCTCCAATGATGTTAGTTCGTTTAGTAACATGAAACGCTACTAGAAGTTGTATATATGTATACGAACATTACTTAATAGTATTCAAATTAGTCAAAATTTAGATGAAATATCAACTTGATTTACTTTCTAAATATTAAAACGAATATGTTTTATTTAGGTTTTCTAAAATGAATCAGTTTTTGTAATGATGTTAAAAAGAAAAACAATTATAACTTTGTTCCATCATAGTTCTCGCGGTATACTAATTTGGTCTGCGATTCGCAATGGCATATCTATAACCTAATAAATATGATACATATAGAGAATTGACTCAAGTATACTAATAGTTAAAAGCATGATAAATTAAGTGTTTTTAATAACAGATTCATTTGATATCTTTTTTTTTAGAACTGGTTAAGACATTTGGTATCGTACAGTATATTTCTTTTTTTTTTAAACTAATCGTACAGTATATTTCTGCTGTATACTATTTTGCATCGTATGTTATATAATATTTTTGTTACTTGTTAGTACTATCAACATGGATGCCTAGGAAATATAACAGAATTTGTAAATAAAAACAATTTTTTTAATATATAGTACATATAACATAGAATATTGTTTTTTTCAACACATAGAATATTGTTATTATCAAATAGTAAAAAACAATTCTAAAACTTTAAATTTAAAATTTTGAATACTGAAACTTCAAATACAGAGTGTCACTATTCAAAAATTCAAATTTGAAGTTTCATATTTTTGTTTGTATTTTGATCCTTCCAATTACATATTACATCTGTGATTTTTAAATATTTTATCGTTTATCGTTATCTTTCTTAAAATTTCTCATCTCTTAAATATTCTAATTTCTTTTATAAATTTAAATTTTACAGATAAAATTTTAAGAAGGTTAAAATAAGATTTAAAATATTTTTAAAACAGAACTAGACAACAACAAAATTACAAGATTTAATGTGGTATTTGTTTGTAATTTAATATTTAATTATTAGTTTTATTTTTAATTTAATATTTTAGTGTAACATTTTATTATTTAATATTAATGTAATATTTATATATATGTATTAGTTATTTATAATTTTTTGTGAATTTATATTAGTTATACAATGTAGAACTATAGTATAAAATATAAATAGTTTGGAAATTGAGTTTAAAATTTTATTTGTGGAGAAGAACTTTTTAAAATTTTAAATATAGAGTTTTGTACACTTTAAAATATAGATTTCTTTTTTTCGAGATGCTTTAATCTATGTGTTATTGTGTGCGTGTGCATAAACTATTATGTATTTCCATACAGTAAGAAAACTTTGTGGAGTACCAGTTATTCCAAAGAAACAACTATATGAACGTAAAGCAAACTACGGTGGACCTTTGGCTAGTGCATGTGGAATTAGTAGTAGCCGTTGAAAGTTAACCCCGACCTCTTTGGGAAAAGGGTTACACATTTGGAGTCTTGGAGACACCTTAGACTACCTGTTATCGCTATATACGCTATATACGGTTTAAAATAATCTCTTGTAAGTACAGTAACTTATCAATAAAGTTAATATTTAAATAATTATTTAAAACGATCGTATAACGCTAAATATCTCTCAAACTATTGATACATTTTAAATATTTCCAAAAAATTAGTTCTAAATTTAACACTCACACAGAACAAATATTAAAGATCTATTATTCATGAAATGAAAATTTAAAACCTCCGAACCCACACAAATTGGTTAACATGATATATTGTATCTAAATTACAATATTAAACTAGAAACATTATTAATCTAATGACAAACTGATTGGAAGACCCAAATAGGATTTGAGTATCTTTTAAACTATAAAATTTAATAATAAAACAAAATTGGGTGAAATTTAAAAAAAACAAGGTGTGGAAGATGATGAATAGTCATGTTATCTTTTTATTTGGGTTTAATTGAATCAGATTTAGTTCGAATTGAATAGAGATTTGCTTGGTTTCTTTTGATTTAAAATAACAACCAAAAAAATATTTCCTGTGTAATGAAGTTAAATTTTTTTTCTTTTTAAAGTTAAAATTTTTGTTTTGGAGATATTTAGAAACCTGTGATGATGTACAATAGTTTTCGTGATACCTAATTCGTGCTCTTTATTTTAGTAGTTTGATATCAGACAAGTAAACAAAGGGTAGAAATGATGTGGCGGATGTCTATTGGACCAGAATCCACGTGATTGGGAGTGGTGTAGTGGGCTCAAGCTTCCGATGATAGAGCGATCCTGCTTTTTATTGCTTTCCTTTTGTCTCCTTTCATTCTTTATCACACTTTTTACTTCTCCTACTTCTCTCCTAGTTATCATCTACAAAAAAGACATTTTATTTTAAAGTTTGTAACTCTATATTTGAAGTTTGAATATGTTATACTCTAAAAACAAAATTTCAAACCTAATTTTAAAATTATTTATATTTTATACTATGATCCTTATATTTATCATAACTAGTTCAAATTCATAGAAATTTTATAAATAATTAGCACATATATAAAAAGATCATAGCAATATTAGATAATAAAAATATTACACTAAAATATAAAATTATACATAGAAATATATATTTAAATAGTAAATTATAAATAAAATATCACATTAAGTCTTGTAATATTGTTGTTATCTAGTTCTAAATTAAGACTATTTTAAATCTTATCTTGTTTTTTTTTTTTTTAAAATGTAAAACTTAAATTTATAAAAAAATTGAAATATTTATGAGATAGGAATTTTTAAGTGAAAATGATAAACCGTAATATATTTAAGAATTATAAATATAATGTATAATTATAAGGATTAAAATGCAAATAAAAATATGAAACTTCAAATTTGAAGTTTTGCTTAGTGACACATTCTATATTTGAAGTTTCATTAATCAAAACTTCAAATTTGAAGTTTTAGAGATCTTTATTAGAGAATCAAAAACTTTATATTTGAAGTTATAGATTGTCTTTTGGATATGTTTTTATACTAATTAAATTTCTATATCACGAAAAAATCACTAATAAAAAGTTATGGATAACGAATTTATGAAAAAAGTGCAAGAGTTTTTTGGTCTAAAAAAATGCCAAGAGTTGACGACAATAATTAATCCTTTTTGTAAACTTGAAAATAGTAAATATTTTAAGACAATTAACTCACTATTTTTAATTTAAAGTTGTAGTTTTTTGTTCAGGGAGGAGTATGAAAAGAATGTGAAACATGTGAAGTGTAGATAACATGTTAATATTGTGTAGATATGTGTCGAATTTTCTTTTTTAGATAATACCAAACGGATAGTGCCTAACTGCCTATAATGTTGATGTATCAGTGAGTCAGTGTCATCAAACACTTCATGGTAATAGTGGAAGGGTTTAGTCATATTAATAAATAAAAATTCCATTTTGGTAAGATGTCAACTAGTTTGGTCCACAAATGTTTCTTATGGCCATTAATAATATAGGTTTTTAACATAATAATATAGGTTCCATGACTAGTTTAAATTTTGATATAGTTTACATAATAATATATATGGCTTTGTAACCCTAACGTGGCACCATCAGAAGTGTAATAATTAATGTATATGATTAGATTGCCTTCAAAATAAAAAATAAAAAGGATGATTATATAAAATATGTTACACGTCAATAACATTATATGACTCAGTTATCTGATGGAAGATAAAGATAGTGTATAGAGAAACTGAGATCTTAGAAATCCGGAGGGTAAGGGGACACTGGCATAAGTTCCTTCGTGGGGTTTGCCTTCATAAATTTCGATCTTTCTTAATGTCTCTTTCTCTCTTAGAATTTTCTGAAATCCTCTAGAACTTTTGTTTTTGCTAACCTTTTCTCTAGAACTTTATATCAGCCTTACAATAATTGTGAATTTTAGATAGACGTTTTCTTAAAATAAATTACTCGTGGATCCAAATATTTGATGTGCATTTATTTTTTTGCTTAAAATGTGCATTTACTTTTGAAATAATTACATTGATTGTTGTTTTTTTTTTTTGCTAAATAAATAGATTTGATGTTTCATTTTTTTTTTATCAACAGATTGATGTTTCATTAACATATTTTGTGGTGCTTGATTTGCACGGTAACTAGCTCGCAAAGAAATTTGAAAGCTACTTTTTGTTTGAAAGTTAGTATTTACTTACTCTTACCCAAATTCTTTTCCATCGACGAGCACTTCGTTTATACGAATTTCTCTGTTTATATATTAAAAAAACTAATTACGGTTATTTTTGCGTGCACTTATTTAGAAGAAAAAAAAGCCAAAATACATACAGAGCCGTGCTTACCCCTTGTCGAAAAAGGCAATTGCCTAAGGCCCCAAAAAATTTCGTTAATATTTAGGGCCCCATTTTGTATATAAAATGCATTAGTTAGTGTTATATATGTTTACATACTTATGTACATACAGAATTTGATTGTATATATCTTATTTCTATATTTTAGTTTGGATTCTCTTTTTAGATTTTAATATATCACTAGGTGTTTTGCCCACACATGCGGGCTTAATAATATTTAAGTCAATTTTTAAAATTATCAAAATAAATGATTGTTTGAATCCAAATAATTCGATCTAAAACATTAAACTTATTTACATTGATAAAGTTATTCACAAATTAAATCAAATTTTTAATTTTTGTAATATAAAAATATTATTTTAAGATAACAACACCATATCTATAAGAATTATCTTATTTTTGTAATATGTATTTATTTTGACAATTATCATATAAATTATAATCAATAATCTAATATAATTTATAAATATAATTTTATATTATAAATTTTAATTATACAATAAATTATATATAAATTCATTAAGGATATAATCGATATTAACCACTCTAACTTTCCAATGCAAAAAATTCGAGATAACAACATAATATCTATAAAAGTTATCTTATTTTTGTAATATGTATTTATTTTGACAATTATCATATTAATTTATAATCAAATTTTTAATTTTTGTAATATAAAAATATTATTTTAAGATAACAACACCATATCTATAAGAATTATCTTATTTTTGTAATATGTATTTATTTTGACAATTATCATATAAATTTATAATCAATAATCTAATATAATTTATAAATATAATGTTATTATTATAAATTCGTTTTTAATTAGATAATAAATTATATATAAATTCATTAAGGGTATAATTGATATTAACCACTCTAACTTTTAATGTGGGAGTTCCATTGCGAAAAATCACTTCGCAAATAATAGTATAGATTTTATTTGTCTGTGAACATACCCAAATCTTAGACGAAGAGATCCTCTAGAAAAAAATTGTCTTAAATGTTGTCAAAATAAATAAATAAAATTGCCTTAGGCCTCTGAAAACGTTCGCACGGCACTGAATACATAACCATAACTGATCTCATATGATGACATGAAAAAATGATGAGTTGTGTATTTTTCAAAACAATAATAATAACAAAATGTGTAGAAGTATGTTCGTGTCAACATAGTAACCACTCGATGTCAAAACAAATACTTTTCTAGGGATTCAACCTAACTTTTTTTCTCCTTTTATAGATAGTCGAAAAATGGTAAAATTGATTTGAGACTTAAAGGTAAACGAAGTGCCGTTATATAAACTGTGATCAAAGCCGTGACGTTCTCTCCGATACAAAATCAACATTTTATAATATTAACTAAGCTATAATAAAAATTAAATAGGTACGAAAGAATTTTTCGTTGGACCTCGATCTTTTGCATGGGGATATGAGACATACGTCGCGAGCTGTATAAATAAGAGTGTGAGCACAGGTTTTATCTGAACAGAACTTAACCAAACAAATCCAGAGTTCACTAAACTTTTTTTTTATTCTTCCTTCCTATTTTTTTTTCTTCTTTTGAAGAAGTTAATCTGGAAGAAGAACTTAGACCATCAATTTTTGGAACTTTAACGATCAAATTCATCAAAACTATATATATTCAAAGATCATATTTTTAATTCCTACTTGTATTTAAGCTTCTTGATTCATCAAGAACCAGAGTTATTTCATTTTTCTTCACATTTTTTTTTCCTCTTTCTGTTTTCGGGGTGGTCATTAAGACATGAAGGTTAGTTTCATCATTCATATTCATGGACATCTCAAATGGTATCTGAAAATGAACATAAGTAATCATAAAAGTTTTTTTTTTTTTTTTTTTCAGTTCTTCGGATGGATGCAGAACAAGCTACATGTAAAACAAGGAAACATTAATAATAGACCAAGCACATCCTCCGCTTCTTCTCGTAAGTAAAAGATTACACAAGTTAAATTATAGACTTATAGTGTCTACTTATTCGTTGAAACAAATCTTTTAATTTACCAAAGTTGTTGTCTACTTGAAACATGTGCAATACTTTTTAACTTTTTTTTTCTTATGTTTGTAAAACATATAGATCAACCACGAGAGGAGTTCAGCGACTGGCCACACGGATTACTTGCGATTGGAACGTTCGGTAGTGTGACCAAAGAGCAACCACAAACAAAGCCTGTTCAAGAAGTGATTCAAGAAGAGAAGCTCTCTAACGTGCACGTGGAAGATCAAGATCTTTCTTCAGAAGATTTCACTCCAGAGGAAGTTGGGAAACTGCAAAAGGAGCTGACAAAGCTCTTGACAAGAAAGAACAAGAAGAGGAAGTCTGATGTGAACAGAGAACTCGCTAATCTTCCTTTGGATAGATTCTTGAATTGTCCTTCGAGTCTTGAAGTAGATAGACGAATCAGCAACGCTCTTTCTGGTGGTGGAGATTGCGATGAGAACGAAGAAGACATTGAGCGTACGATCAGTGTTATCTTGGGCAGATGCAAAGCTATTTCTACAGAGAGTAACGATAAGAAGAAGAAGAGTAAGAGAGATTTGAGCAAAACATCTGTTTCTTATCTCCTCAAGAAGATGTTTGTCTGTACAGAAGGGTTCTCTCCTCTTCCAAACCCTAGCTTGAGAGACACGTTTCAAGAATCTAGAATGGAAAAGGTAATATAGATTTTTAAATAACTAATTAAAAGTGTTTTGCTCGTGTCACTTATTATTTAAACGAAATATACAGTTACTGAGGGTGATGCTACTCAAGAAGGTTAATGCTCAAGCTTACTCAAAGGAAACACCAATGAAGAAATACGTGCAAGACAAGCAACAGCTTTCACTAAAGAATGAGGAAGAAGAAGGAAGAAGTAGTAGAGATGGGAGTAAATGGGTCAAAACAGATTCTGATTGTGAGTTTCCAGATCTTTTGATTTCTTAAATTTCATACAAAAAGAAATATGAACTGATTTGATCTGCTTCTTTTTGGTTGCAGTCATTGTTCTTGAGATCTGATCACAGATTTTCCTTTTGCATGTTTTTACAAGAAAGTATAGGTAATAATCAACCTTAACAATGAATGGTCATCTCATTTAGTTTTTGATTCTTTCTAGTCTGAATCTGACATTAGATCTTATGTTTTTTTTTTGCAGATAGGGAATCTTCACGTGATGATATCATGACAAGAACATTCAACAAGAAGTGATCAATCAATTTTCTTTCTGATGAAAGTTTTTGGGTATATGTAGATCCCATGAGTTTCTCATTTTTTTTGCATGTTTGGGTCCATAAAAACCAAACATGTTCTGGAAACTTAAACATCAGAATACAGTACATGAGACCTATATACATACATGTATGTATGTGTATTTTTCAGGTGGATAACCTTACACTTTGTTCTGTCCTATCATTCTTCAGTCAGCTTTACATAGTTTTTTTTGTTTGCTCATCTTGTAACACAGAAAATGATTGATCACAACTACCTATCAGATTTTTTTTTTGCCCAAGCCTTGTTACTTTATTACTTGGATCAAATATATTTTTTTGAAAATTACTGGAATCAAATATTACTTTTAAAAGTTGAAATATCCGAAAACTACAATCTGTAGTTTGAGTAAAATAATATAGTAGTATAACATTCAATCAAACATCAAATGATAAAACTACAAAATATGGTTCACTGTCATTTCCCTTGACCAAAAATAGTTCAAGGTTGTAATGTTCAAATGAATCGATGTTGACGTGCTTTGAATTTGATGATCAAATGTCGTTAGTTCAACCGTAAAACATCAAAAGTAAAGCTTATATATAACAAAGATAAGTGATTCTTGAGACAGCTAATATTAGATGTTATGAGTTTTGGTCTATGGCTTCCAATCCAGATAACTAAAAAAGAAGTAAATAGCTATAACAAATAACAAAAAAGAAGTAAATAGCTATAAAAAAAAGTATATAACAAAGATAAGTGATTCTTGAGACAACTATTGTGGTTTTTGGTCTATGATTTCCACATAACTAAAGAAACAAGTAGATAGCTACAACAGTGTTACATTGGGGCAGTTTTCTTTTTACTAGTCTACTTCTTAGGTTGGCCTTTCATAATACAGTAAAAAGGCACACAAAAGCCCATTTAGAATCGAGAATATAGTCTTGTCGGCCGAACCCTCTGACTACACTAGAGGCTTCACAGCTTAAAACTTATCTCAGTAGAACCTTCCAACATGTGAAACGATCAAGAAGCAACCTTTTAACAGCCGTACGATCAACTCAATTTGACACATCTCAGTTTCTCACTTGGACTTCCTCTCAGTCATCAACTCTCTTTCTTCAGATCTCTGCGTCTTCTCCTCTGTTTCAATGTCGCTCCACCTTCTTCTCCTTCTTCTGCTACTTTCCCTGACACCTTCTCTGCTCAAAGCGTCGGTGCATGAGTACAGAAGCGAGAGATTCATGTCCAAAGGCAACGCCTTTGTCTTTCATGGCGGCAGCGAAGGCATCTACTCCTCTTCTCCCTCCGAAAATTTCACCTCCGACTCTGATTCCCTCTCCTTTATCCGGTAAAGTTTTGATTTTTTTTACCTCTCTGTTCCATTTCTTGAACCAAAAGGCTGTAGCTTTAGTCAAAATGGCGTTAGATCTTAGATATAGACAAGTAGTTTTAAGCTGATTAAGCTGTTTCTCTGTGAAAGTTGCTTACTTTGAAACTCTGTTTGTATCTTCTGTGAATCATGTACAGAGTTAAACATTGCTTCCACGTGTCAAAGATTTGAACTTTCCTTGTGTTTGAGTAACATCTTAGCTGTTTCTCTGTTAAAGTTTCGTACTTTGAAACTCTGTTTGTATTCTCTCTGAACCATGTACAGAGTAAACATGGCTTCCACGTGTCAAAGATTTGAACTTTCCTTGTGTTTGAGTAACATCTTAGCTGTTTCTTACTTCGAAACTCTGTGTGTATACTCTCTGAATCATGTGCATTGCTTCCTTGTGTCAAAGAGTTGAACTTTCATTGTGTTTGAGTACATTGAAAGTTTCTTACTTCAAATGTATTTGACAGTTTTGAGAAGATCACATTCCGGAGACCTGAGGAAGTATCCAATACATCATCGTTACCTATCCACGCGGTGGTTTTTGAGGTAGAAGACAGGGAGAACATTGGAGGATCAGCTTACGGTGGGCAGAGAGCTGTCTGTTGCACATCTGATTTGGCGAAACTCGGTGTTTGCTCACATGGTGAGATCATTCACCATCCTTCTTCTAAAGACTCAGCTTGGCCTCAAGTGTTTGGTGTTTCCTTTGTTGAGAATGAGTTGTCTGCTACGTTGCTAACAAGGTCGATTCAGATCACTAGGACTGGAATGTACAACCTCTACTTCATTCATTGTGATCCTGGTCTTAAGGATTTGGTTGTTGAAGGTAAAACCATCTGGAAAAACCCTGGTGGGTACTTACCTGGTAGAATGGCTCCGTTGATGTACTTTTACGGGTTCATGTCTCTTGCCTTTGTGCTTCTTGGCATCTTCTGGTTCTCACAATGCGCTAGGTTCTGGAGAGAAGTGCTTCCTTTGCAGAACTGTGTAACTCTGGTGATAACGCTAGGGATGTTTGAGATGGCGCTTTGGTATTTTGATTACGCTGAGTTCAACGAGACAGGGGTGAGACCAACCGTGATCACTATATGGGCAGTTACGTTTGGTTCTATCAAACGTACATGCGCTCGTGTTATCATCCTAATGGTCTCAATGGGGTATGGTGTTGTGAGGCCAACGCTTGGAGGGTTTCAATCAAAGGTTATCATGCTTGGTGTCACCTTCTTTGCTGCTTCTGAAACTCTTGAGCTGTTGGAAAACGTTGGTGCTGTTAGTGATTTCTCCGGGAAAGCTAGACTGTTTTTAGTTCTTCCCGTTGCGGTTTTGGATGCTTTCTTCATCATATGGATATTCAAGTCTCTTTCTGCTACTTTCAAGAAGCTGCAGACGAGAAGGTTGTTGGTGAAGCTTGATATATACAGAAAGTTCACTAATGCTTTGGCTGTAGCTATCTTGGTTTCCCTTGGTTGGATTTGCTACGAGGTAAATGTCTTTTAATCTAAGGACTGTGAGGGGGATAAGATCTTGTAACTAATGTTTTCAACTTGTGGCAGCTTTACTTCAAGTCTAAAGATGTTTACAATGAACATTGGCAAAACGCTTGGATCATCCCTGCCTTTTGGCAGCTTCTCTCCTTCTCACTTCTTATTGTTATCTGTTCTCTTTGGGCTCCATCACAGAACTCGACGAGGTAAACACCATAATCCAAGAAGAGCCTTTTGATATGTGATCAAGAAGGTTGATGTGATTTGGTTGTTTCTTGTAGGTATGCATTCTCTGGATCTTCTGGTGATTCTAGTGGGGAGTTTGAGAAGGATGATTACACACTAACCCTCATTAAACCATCTCCAATTCCTTCTCACGAAGTGAAAAACACCTCAGAAACTACGTCTTTGCAAGCTGACAAAGAAGAACCAGATTTGGAGGAAGACAAAAGGGAGTAAAGTAGTGAAGACAATAGTACTTACAATCGAACTTCTACTAGTTTGACACTTTTTTCTCTCTTTATAGACACCTCAAAGTTTTATTATATGTATTCTTGTAGGTCATGTGAGTTTAGTTTTGTACAATACTAAGGTCAAGAGACCATAGCAGCCTCTGCCTTCGGTGTTATAGTGTTAAAACTGTGTTTTGCCATGTTTTTTTTACCATATGTAATGTTTGAATTACATTTTCCTAAGTTGCATCTCTACCCTAAAGCTTATTGTTGTCTGGTAACTTATGCTTTGTATGGAGGACAAGGATAAGCAAAACCAGCTATAGCAAACACGCGTGCAAAGGGATGTGACATTGCCATAATGCAACTGAGAAAGAATAAGTTGGCTCAAAAAAAAACAAAGAATCTATTTGGCTGTTTCCATAATAAAAACCCAAAATAGTAAATACTGTAAAATCAAAAGCCAAAAATTTAAATCCAAAAATCAGAATCTAAAATCTAAGAACATTTTTATCTGGGATAGTTAGGAGGGTTTTTACGGGAAAAAGTAAGATGAGTCCCACGGAAAAGAGAATAAATGTTGTCTTTTGTTACGAAATAAAGAATGTGAGTTGTTGATTTTTTACACTGTTCTGCGGGTCTCATGATACGTGGCGACCCGCGATTGTTTGTCTTTTTTGTTTTTTTTTTGTTTTTCAAAATCGGACCAAAAAACTGAATACACATTTTGCGATAAAGAAGCTATAAGAAAACAATCATCACCTGAATAAACAGGTATTTATGACTGAACCCTATAAACTTCTTGAAATAGAGCATTTGGGCCTTGTCTGGCGTGAGCCACCTGATGCAAAGTCTGCAGTTTGGGCCTCAAATTGTAATAATATCTACAATTTGGGCCGGGCTTTAAAACTCCATTCAACTCCATTCCACATTAAAATAAAAAATCACGCTTATGCCATTCTCGTTGTAAAACCCTAGCAAGAGACATAAAGCTTTTGTAGCTTCAGAGAAATTTTGATTAAACCCTAATCTCTCTCCTCTCTTTGGAGCAAAAAAAAAAAATGTCGAAATCAATGGAGGACGAGAATGTTCTCAAATCCGAAATCGCATCATTCGCTTCCTCTCTCGGCTTATCTTCATCACTTCCTTCCTCAGGCTTCAACGACTCCGATTTCCGCAAACCCACTAAACCCCCAAAAACCCAGAAACGAAAAAACCCTAAAAACGACGTCGTCTCCGAGGATGGCACAAAAGGAGACGCTAAAAGCAAGCCCAGATCGAAGGAAGCGAAGAAGCAAACCTCCAAAGAAGCTCCGGCGGCAAACCCTAAGCCAAAGACTGATTTTTTATCGATTGAAGACGAGAAAACCGGTTTTAAAGCCAAAAAATTCGAAAAGTTCAAAACTTTACCTAAGCTTCCTTTGGTGAAAGCGAGTTTGCTTAGCTCTGAGTGGTATAACGACGCGGAGGAGCTCGAGGAGAAGGTCTTTGGTGGAGGAGGTAAAGGGAGAGTGGTGGTTGAGGATTTGAAGAGTGTGGTGGAGGTTAAGAGGGAGATGGGAGAGAGGTTGATGTGGCAATACGCTGAGGATTTTGTAAGTTCGCAAGGGAAGAGTGGTGATATGAAGATGGTGATTTCTGCTCAGAAGTCTGGGACGGTTGCTGATAAGATCACTGCTTTTGAGATTATGGTTGGGGAGAATCCTATTGCTAATATGAGGTCTCTTGATGCCTTGTTGGGTATGTTTTGGATGAAGGTTTTTTGTTTATGTTTATGTTTCTTTTTAGGTTAATTATTCAGACACTTGTTGACTTTGTTTATTGTAGGAATGGTGACTTCGAAGGTTGGGAAGAGATTTGCGTTCAAGGGACTTAAGGCTCTATCTGAGATTTTGATCAGGCTGTTACCTGATCGCAAGCTGAAGACGCTTTTGCAGAGACCTTTGAATAGCATTCCAGAAAATAAGGATGGTTACTCGCTTTTGATGTTTTGGTACTGGGAGGAATGCTTGAAACAGAGGTAAATAAAATCTACTGTCCGAGAGAATATACTTTCTAGATTCGTTCAGAATGTAGCTTTGCTTGAATCATGCCACGAACGATGTGTCCAAGCTCTGTATCGTGTATTGTTACTTGTTCCGGTTTGATGGTTTTGCTTAAAGGCTTACTGTGCTGGCTTTTGTAGGTATGAGCGCTTTGTTAACGCCCTTGATGAATCATCTAAGGATATGCTTCCAGAGCTAAAAGACAAGGCTTTAAAGGTATATGGTATTTACCACTCTGCGTCCGCTAGCCTCTTTACTAGCACTGGCTATTATGATTTATTTATCATATCAGATATTTGAGTGTTAGCAATGTAATATCATTCTATGGGTTATGCATGATTTCGTTGCAGAGGTTTCAGTTTTCTAATATATATGATTGTTTTTTATTTTGTTTGGTAACATGATCAAGATCTTAACTTATTGTAATTGATTTTTTTTGGTTTTGTTTTGGTGGTAGACTATATACTTCATGTTGACAAGCAAATCAGAACAGGAGCGGAAATTGCTTGTGTCATTGGTGAATAAGGTATTGTCAATTGTTCTTTGGAATATCAATTAATTTTATCAACTGTGAAGTCTCTAATTGTTCTGTGAATTACTTTACACAGTTGGGAGATCCTCAAAACAAGAGTGCATCTAATGCTGATTATCACCTGACAAACCTTTTGGCTGATCATCCTAACATGAAGGTGTTGCTTTCAACCTTCTTATGTCCTGTGTCGACATTTCTTTGTTTATTTGGTTATTTGGAGTCTTCTCTTTTGCTTAAAGGTATACTTTATTTTTTCAGGCTGTGGTGATTGATGAAGTGGATTCCTTTCTCTTTCGTCCTCATCTTGGGCTACGTGCAAAGTATCATGCTGTATGTCCTTTTATTTAACATTCCTATTTTCAAACAAATTTCGTTTTTCGCTCTTATACTCTTTTTAGGCTCACTATAACCATTTTTTTCTTCTGATTCACGATTTTTGTCATCGTAAATTAATATATGTTAGCTTATTAACTCCTGTAAATTTTACAGGTTAACTTTCTGAGTCAAATTCGATTGAGCCATAAAGGAGATGATCCAAAGGTGGCAAAACGCCTAATTGATGTTTATTTTGCCTTGTTTAAGGTATATAACTGCCATTTAAAGTCTATATAAGTGAGAAATCAAACATTTTTATGATCTTCACAAAGTTTGTGTCTCTCCGTTTCCACTTAATTTCATAATCTCTGAGACGTCTACTGCTCCGAAATGTTTTCTTTTGGGGTGTCAATAGGCATAACATGACTGTCGTCCGAGTCCGAAAATAAGAATGTGTTTCCATTCTTGTAGGTTTTAACAACAGAAGCAAATAAGAAACCAGGCGCAGATGACAAAGTGGCTGATAAGAAAAATGCAAACTCTAAGGACACAAAAGAAGACAAGTCCTCTGATTCGCCTGTTGAATTGGATTCCAGAATTCTATCAGCTCTACTAACGGTTAGTCTGGATATATCTTTTTATTATATATACTTATGGAATCTAGTAGCATTGAGACTTTATAGATCAACTTATTCTTTATCACTCCGTTATGCAGGGTGTTAACAGAGCTTTTCCATATGTTTCCACTGACGAAGCAGATGATATAGTTGAATCACAGACGCCGGTGCTTTTTAAATTGGTAATTCTGAAAGTCTCATCATATAAGCTTTGTTTCAACAGTTGCAACCAGGACGTTAACAAAGAATCTGGTATCTTGAATGTGTGCAGGTACACTCGAAGAATTTCAATGTGGGAGTTCAATCACTGATGCTTCTTGACAAAATCTCATCCAAGAATAAGATTGTCAGTGATAGATTTTACCGTGCATTGTACTCGAAACTTCTACTCTCCTCCGCAATGAATTCTTCTAAGGTAAGCTCAATTTTGTAGCTTCTGTTTTCCTACTTCCCCATCACGTCAATTTGTTTTTAGTTCATGAATGCATCACTATCCTTACGATTTGGTTAACATTAGTATGTCTCGCTGAAATGATTTGTCATTCTTAATTTCAGGCTGAAATGTTTATTGGGCTTCTTCTCAGAGCCATGAAGAACGATATCAATATAAAGCGTGTGGCTGCCTTTTCCAAAAGAATCTTGCAGGTTGGTGACATTTCATATTTTCTTCATCAACGCCATCTTTTGTCGCTTAATATTGATGCCAATATTCCGTTGTTCATATCAGTTGGTCCAGTGCCTGAATCTTGTTTCTTTTGTTATCTTGATTATTTATATTAGCACGTGAAGATTGATGGCAATAGCAGTGTATCGAAAATTTTGTCATCTCTAAGGTTTACTCTTATATAATTGATCTAGGTTGCGCTACAACAGCCACCACAGTACGCCTGTGGATGCCTCTTCCTTCTGTCTGAGGTGCTAAAAGCAAGACCACCTCTTTGGTAAGCTTTTTCGTTCTGTTAAAACATATTGATTGATGTTTTTTCTCTGATTATTGATTGGGTCTTTCTATTCACCATTCAGGAACATGGTGGTCCAGAGAGAATCAGTTGTGGAAGAAGAAGATGTAGAACATTTTGAGGATGTGAAAGAGGAAGACGATATTGATCCCATTAAGGAAGCAGAGAAAGAAGGGAATGTTGTTGAAGTTGATCATGAAGATGACAAAATCACAAGTAGAGATGATGATGATGATAATTCTTCAGATGACGAAGAGGCTTTGGCGGCCAGGCAATCTGATGAAGAAGATGATTATGCTTCTGATGATGGTGAAGAGCTATTTATTAAAGAAACCTCCCAAAAAACCATGGAGGTTGTTAATGATAGCGAAAAAATAAGCCAGGCGCCATTAAAATCAAGTTGTCTTCCTGGAGGATACGATCCTCGCCATAGAGAACCTTCTTACTGGTCAGTTAATCTCGTCTTTCATCCCAATTAAATTTAAGAAGCTAAATAGTAACATATGCACTTCTAATTAGTTTAGCAACTTTCTTGATATATATATTCTTGGTTGTAACTGAATCCTTGATCCTAAATTCACAGTAACGGAGACCGTGTGAGTTGGTGGGAATTGGTTGTTCTTGCTTCACACGCTCATCCCTCTGTGGCTACTATGGCTGGAACCCTTCTCTCAGGAACTACTATCGTTTACAACGGAAACCCGTTGAATGATCTATCTCTAACTGCTTTCTTGGATAAATTTATGGAGAAGAAACCAAAGCAGAACACATGGCATGGCGGCTCCCAGATCGAACCATCCAAGAAGGTAAAACAGCTCAAGCCTCAACATCTACTGCTTGAAAACACTTTGTTATCTATTTTCACCTGTAATGGTTTTTTATTATTCTTCTTCATGTGCAGCTTGACATGTCAAACCAGATGATTGGAGCTGATATACTCAGGTTAGCAGAAGAAGATGTGTCTCCTGAAGATTTGGTCTTCCACAAGTTCTATGTGAACAAGATGAACAGTACAAAGCAATCAAAGAAAAAGAAGAAGAAGAAGCTACCTGAAGAAGAAGCTGCTGAAGAACTTTACGATGTGAACGATGGTGATGGTGGAGGAAACTACGATAGTGATGTCGAGTTCGAAGCTGGTGACGAGAGTGACAATGAGGAGATTGAGAATATGTTGGATGATGTTGACGATGACGCTGTGGAAGAAGAGGGTGGTGAGTATGATTATGATGATCTGGACAAAGTAGTGGGAGATGATGATGATGAGCTTGTGGCTGATGGGAGTGATGCAGATATGGACACAGAAATGGATATGCTTGATGGTGAAGATCTAGATGAGGATGTTGATGACATTGCTGATGATGATGTTGGAGATGATGATAGTGATGGTGGTGGTAACAAGAAAAAGAAAGGAAAAGGAAAACGGAAATCTCCATTCGCAAGTCTTGAAGAGTACGAGCATTTGATAGACGAGGAGGATGATTCAAAGTCGAAAAGAAAAGTAACATCAGAGCCCAAAAAGAAGAAAAAGAAGAAGACTACCAAAGCGTCAGAATAGAAAAGGTTCATTGTCGTTGATACCTTGAAGCAAAAGGTAAGAATCGTTGCTTGCTATGGAAGGCTTCTTCTGTTGTTGAGTTGTACTAAAAACTCTGGAGACAATTACTCCAATTTTGTGGTGTTTTGTTATTTCTTCTACTTTAAGTTTTCATCTCTTAAAACAAAAAAAGATTTAGATTTTGTATGATTATGTTATCTAATTACTTGAGACTTTATAGCTGAAACCATAATTCAAAATTTCCTTTATATCCATAAGTCCTGCATCTATTTTGAGTATTTTTCATTTTTACATAAAAATATTGATACTATTTGATATAATTTATCCTTGGTACAGTGAAAGCATCATGGTAGGCGTGCGAGTCCAAGTTGAAACAGTGGTAATTGTGGGTAGTTAGTTAAAATCATGTATAATCTTTAGTTGAGTGATATGAATGATTAAGACATGCTTAGATCATATGTAACCTTAAAATTCTACTTTTTTGGGGAAGAAGCCATCTTTTTCATTTAAAGCTTAAAAACATTTCCAAGCGTAAACCCATTATCAAAAGTAGAACTCAAAAACATATCCAAATCCACCAATTTGTCAGGTCAAATCTGTAGATATTCATGTTCATACATCTAAAGATACTAATCTATAAATAAACATATCATATGATACATTTACATCCAGCAACGATTACAACTACTACATTAATAAATGTATGGAACACGGATTATTTATCATTAGACGAAAAGTCCAAAAAACTAAAGTAGATTAGTTGCACAAGTGTCGAGCACTTGCATGAACAACAACACCATCACAACTGGCTTGTCTCTACTTTAATTTTGGACTCTAGTTTTAATATAATCTATGAACTTCTCTTAATTAAGTTTCTAACTTTTTTAGTAATATATTAAAATCTCAAGACAAAAGAAACACAAAAATGCTAGAAGTATTACACCTTAGATTTCTAAGTAATAACTCTATGGCGCTACTTTAAATAAAAGTAATCAGCATAACGCGATTTAATCAAATCAATGATTAGGAATCAGAAGTAATTGATATCCCAAATATCAGGTTGCTTGTCTGTCTCTTGTAATGCATGTATAGATAATGTACGCTCATGCATCATTTTCCTTGCTTAATCTTCAATAAATTCACTCTTTAAATAAAAATACTATTTTTTAATCAACCACCTTTGATCAAATTATTAGGCTTAGTTTTGAGGTCTACATAAGTATATGACATTGGACACTTATCTAATCTCTAATCATGAGCGAGTACTATCTTACTATTTGATTTATTTTGCTATAATAATGAGTATATGTTCGACCATCTATAGAAAGAAGTATTTAAAAATTCTTAAATGATTAGCTTACCATCCACAACTTTTTGTTCGATAAAGACAGAGGGTAAGGTACTATGGTCTTCTCCACCTAATTTCTCGGAAATACCAAACTAACTTTAAGGATTTGTAATATGCCTTTGCACTGAATAAGAGGACTGAATTTTGTCAAAAGAACAAAATTGCCTTGTGATTGGTGGTTGCATCCTGTCACAAAAAATATTATTCAAGTAAATTCCGTTCTATAGAGTAACTTTTTTCAAAAAATATTTCTTTTCTACCAATTTCGTTATATTTTATAAAGATAAATTACAAAGATTAGTTAAGTTTAATAAGTTTTATTTCTTTTGTTAAAAATTCACAATCACATAAAGCTATGCATTTATTATATAAATTTTAATGTATTTTCTTAATATATGTGAACAAAAAAATAATCTTTATGAAACAGAAGAAGTATATAATTTTCATCATTTTTTTAGCATGAAATTTTTGAATCTTAAATCTGCAATATTTCTATATATGAAATTAACTTTAATAAAGTGTAATTTAAAAACAATCACATATTTAAAAGTTTGAATCTACAACATAATAAAACGAACCCCTTTCAGTTTTACTATTTTTTTAAAATTCAGTTTTACTGATTCTTACGATTCTTTTTGTTCTAGATTTTGAAAATTTAGAGCCAGTATGTTATTCAAATGAATTAAGAAATAAAAACATTATTCGACAGATGAAGATCATAATTGTTATTTTGTTATGTACAACGACAAACAATTAGCATTATCAGGTAATATTCAACAAAAATTGTGGACACGATGTAATCGTTATCTAAAGAACATCACTCTTTGTCCGATCATTAGATGACAACACGCAATAAGAGGTTGCCTACACATCTACACACCCATTCACACACGTAAACGTATATATCTACAAATAACTATATAGCATAGTACATTATAAAATAGAACAAGGAAAATTTATTGAATATACATGAATATTTATATAAAGTTTAAATTTTTTGATTTATGATGAGTGGCATCTATTGAGGCAAAACAAAATGGCATAGGTAAGAAAATAGACATATGATGCAAATAACAAAACAGATGGGGTTTATATATGACATCGTTGAGTATTTCGTAATTTTAGTGTACTAATCTAAAAAAAATGTTATGCAATAGTATTGTAGGCATCTCGTATGTTACAAGATTATATTATCATTCATTTCATCAATACCTAGTAGAACTTTCTTAATATAATTTTAATTAACAAATGTGAAATACTGTGCAAAATTTATTACGGGAATATATCTATAAAAAATAAAAAATTCGATTATAAGATA
>CAKOAT010264042.1:419679-461202 GCA_932364175.1 Eruca vesicaria subsp. sativa | reverse complement strand
TCTCTCTCTCTCTCTCTCTCTCTCTCTCTCTCTCTCTCTCTCTCTCTCTCTCTCTCTCTCTCTCTCTCTCTCTCTCTCTCTTGTGTTTCTCTATCGCACTCAATATATATACACGAACCTTCCTCGTTATTTCCTCCCAAGAACATCTCAAACATTTCAATATATATTTTGACCAACAAACACTCATATAATCATATATATATATATATATATCCTCATAAACCCTAAACCCTATCTTGTTTTAACAACTCTCTTGTTCCAAACTCAAGAGAAAAAAGAGGTTAGTTACATCAGCAATGGCTAAAGTCGGGAAGCTGACAAAGCTCAAGTCGGCCATAAAGAAATGGCCTTCCTTCACCAAGAACCACCACCACTCGTCCTCCTCTGCCGCCGTCTCCGATGAGCTCTCAGAAGACAACAATCTCCATGTTGTTTATGTTGGTCAGACTCGAAGACCTTACATGCTTAGACCGGACATCATCTCTCACCCACTTTTTCAAGAACTAGTGGACAGGTCTTCTAGATCCGTGGAACATGATCGTGAGATTGTTGTTGCTTGTGAAGTTGTTTTGTTCGAACACTTGTTGTGGATGCTCAAGACTGGTCAAGAAGGAGGATCCGTTGAAGAATTGGCTGAGTTCTATACTTATTGACATCGACCTATTAATTTTCTTACATTTATTTCGTATAATATATATACTTCCTATGTTTGTTATTTTTGTTAATTTGTATTTTGATTCGATGTGTGTGATCAAAAACGTGATCTCGTAAACCATGTCATTTGGTTATGTTTTTTTTTTGTTTTCTCGAGCAATTTTATGATGATGAGCATATGTAGCTTCTTACTTTGTTTGACCAACAAAGAATTATTCTCTTACCAGCAATTTTAATATTTACTTCAATATATATATATATATATATATATATATATATATATATATATTCCTTAACTGTAATATAGAGTATAACAAAAAGAATATGATGATTTTTCAGGAAAACTTATTTTATAATTGCCTTTTTATTATTTGTTTTTATTGTAGCGGTTTGATAGCTTTTGTTTCTATTTATGTAACGGAATCTATCTCTTGAGTCATGGCAGATAAAAGTACTTTAATGATGTTTGAAATTGCTTGAATTAATACTACAAATTTATGAATACATGATGAAGATCTCAGTTAACTAAACTATCTTCTTTATTTTGTTAAAATTACCAGCAATGAGTTATATCATTGACATTCATGGTGTTTTGTTTATAATCGGGGGGACCGGGGACAGTACCGAGCTAAGGTGTATACTACATAAACATTTCCCACTAGCTATTCTCGAAATGATTCAGACTCTGAAAGATACATAATGAAAAACAATTACAATGACATTTTCATATGTTTTTGCACTGTAGTTAAGTTTTGTATTTGCTTTTCAAACGTAATTAGTAAACCTCATTTTTTTAAATCCATCGAGACTCCACGTACCTACGTATCAGACATGGTCCTCTGTGTATCATATCATATCTACGGACTACGTTGTCCATCTCAAATATATGAATTTGTATAAATCATGAACTAATAAGTCTAATATGCATTTTCTTTTAAATGCAAATTATTAATAATGGTCGCTCTCATGACGCGTTGGTGACCTGGTCCCAAGTTCATGTCCCTACTCTCTTTTTCTAGTTGCAGAATGTTAAATATTCATTTTTAATGTTTCTGAACTTCCTTCCAGCCATATAAATATATTAATTATAAAAAGAAATATACTAAAATTTACAGATTAATTGCATATTAAAATTATAGTTTTGTATGCACACGCGATTTATTTGTTGTTGAATATGAATTTGGTCGTATTTGGTAGAGAGGATAACAAACTCGATTGTGGGTTATTTCGAAAGTATTTTTATCAATCAGAAGATAGAGTGACATTACATCGAATAAGAACAAGCCGGCACTAGTTAATGTTGGCCGGAAGAGTAAAAGTTGGCGAGAAACTAACAGAAGTAAAATTCTAATATTTTTGGCCACCAGTCTCTATATGTTTAAGTCTGAATATTTTTTTTCCTCATCGCTCTTTCTTTTTTCTCTTTTTATACATAAATCTTCAAACATGTTTTGCTCTAATTCAGTTTAACTCTTTTTTTTCTTTTTGCTAAATTAAATAGGTTTAACTTAATGCCAGAAAACGTTTAACAGATCGAATAGACATGAGCATTTCACTCAGATCCGAGGATCCGACCTGAAACCAACCCAAAAATATAGGTTTGGGTTCAGAACCGGAACCCAGAATCTTACGCTATTGGATGAAGCGATAGAAAATCCGTCGGTAGGAGGTTCGAGTCCAAAACCAATTCGGGACCCGATCATGTATTTTTGGAACCAAAATTTGTTAGACCTAATGACTTATTCTAGAACCGAGGCACCGTTCATACTCCTCTTATCAATGTTATTGTTTTATGTTCGAGTAATATGCAAGTTTATAGTTAAAAATAGATCTAAACTCATATTTAATATGTAGATTCGATATGAAATATTAGGAACCGACCCGAAATATGTGATATTTACCTCAAAATGGACTCGAAATACCTAGAACCAATCCAACACCATAAATATCTGGAAAAAAAATTGGATATTAACAAATATGAGACAAGCGAATCCGAACCAACCCAAACCCGACAAAATCCGATCCGAAACCGACTCTCAAAAAATTATAGATATTTATTTGGGTCCAAATGTATAGGATCCAAAGAATCTGGATCCGACAACACTCGAGCACCTAGATGCCCAAGCCTAGGGTTGAGCAACATGACTGAGCATTCGGGCTATTGAGCCGGGTAGCATTGAATTAAACTGACTTAGAGAACCAAATTCTTTATTTGATGGGATTTATGGAAGGATATAATCAGTCTCCAACACGAACAATCAATGTACATATATTTGTAGCTAAAAAAATGTTGTTGATAGAAACTGATAATTGTCGTGGCGGTGACGAAAGGGACGCATGGAACATTATTAAAGAGTCTCGAGGACTTTATCTATAAAGAAAGTAATTAATTAAACAAACATAATAATCATATTAAGTACGATCATAATACTAATGCTCTAATATAAAATTAAACAAGAGGAGAAGTTTGGTTGTTAAGTTTAAATTAAGTAACGTAAATTGATTCCGACAAGCTAATGATTGAGAAGTCAATCAGTGTGTCCTTTCCGCAAACTTCATGGAGATTTCTACTTCTGTCTTGTTCATCAAATCTCTTGCTGCGCCTCTACTGTATGTACAAACTTGGGGTTTGGCAATCAATAATCAAAAGATCCTATGGGCCGAAAATATGGCACAACTTGGCCACATGGGCCCAAAGAAAACGATGAAATGAATGGCACAACTTATGTTACAGAACCTATGTCCTGCTAAAGATTTTTTTTCTTTTACATTCATTCCTCTTTGATTCATATTAACAACTATTGAGACGAAATAAGATTTCTGAATATTTGGAATATTCCTCTTTGATTCATTGGAGATTAAAGCTGGAGGAAATGGACCCGATTGCACTGGTTAGTCTATGTATAGTGGTCAAGTGTACTTAGCCTTTTCCTTTTGTTGCTCTTTTGCTTGGTTCTGATACACCCAGTTAGTGTAAGATAGATTTTCAAATAAACTTGTCGTTAAATGGAGGCATGTAAATGTTAATAATGATACTCTACACCATTTTTTTCTTGATATCTTGATCTGCAATTTGTTTGGTTTTTAGCCGTTTAGGTTCTTTTATGTGTCTCTGGTGACATAAGGTGTATAGGAATCCACTTTTTTTTTTTAAACTAAACCGTTATTTTTGATTTAGAAATTGGGTAAATTCGCCAGGACAAGCAGAAGATAACTCATGGCAAGCTTTTGTGTTTGCTCCAAAGGGAAACTGGTATACAGCTAAGGCAAGTCTTATACTTTTTTCGACAATGCAACTTGTGGTTTTGTTACTTTCCAAATCCAAGTTTTGACAATTTTATGTTCAGGTACCTCTTACTCGCTACTTGCCTACGTGGAAAGGAAACGTGATAGATTCAGACATGGAGATGAATCAAGGTCGTGTTGTGGGTATGTCTCTATCAGTCATAAAAACCATAAAAACTGATGCTCTCTGGTTTACTTGTAAAACCGGGATTTGGGTTAAACCGGATCCAAGTTGGTGGACAAAAGAAAAACGTTTGAGAAATGACCACTTACACGCAAGTTGTCTTGGCTTTATTAGAACAAAAAAGTCAGATGAATAAAAATTACTGGCCCATATGAAAGCAAATTGCTCAATTTGATCAAAACTATAGCTTAAATTGACTATTAAATTATTTGAAAACAATAATTACATTTGTGACTAACGTTTGAACCGATGAGGAGAATAGGGTGGGTGGGTACGACGTAGGGTCCCGACATCACATCTCTAATTATGTGTTTACATCGTTAATCACTTTTGTCCGTACAAGTTGTAATCACTTTCTAAATAAAAACCAAAGCTTTTTATCTTCGTAGTTATTTACTTTTACATGATATGTGTTTGATAATGTTACCGTAGCTTTTAATCACAAATTCGTGAATCTTCCGATTCATTGCCAGAAAAGTAAAGAAGAAGATTTTTTTATATCTTCAAAGATTTTTTAATTATTTTTAAGATATTTGCAAAAAACTGGTTGCGTATAATAAGAAAAAGAATTAGTAGTAATATACTTTAATAAAGTTGTTGTAGGCTAAAAACGAGGATAAATATAAAAAGACAAGTAGTTCAAGTGGCGAGTTTCTCGATCATTCTTTGTTACGAGTAGTCACCAATATATAAACTATATATTATACAAACACAGAGCACGATACCTCAAATCTCAAAAACTTCTCTGCTTCTTTTCTTTTCTCTTCTCTTCTTCTCTTACTCCACGTTTGCATATCCTCTGCACCTATACCTACACATTCACTTTCGATCTATTCTATTGTTACTTCTTATAAACTCGTCCACTTGACCTTATTAACACATTAATTCAGACAAAACTCTCTCTCTCTCTCTCTCTCTCTGCAAAACTCATTCTAGTATCATCATCATCATCAATGGAGAAGGAAGACTTGTATGCTGTTATGGATTTGCACAACGAATGTTCACAAGGCGATCTCAAAAGTTCTTACAAGAACCTTGCTCTGGTTCGTACTTCTTTTCTCTATCTTTGTTTACTTCTCTTGTTTCGTTTTATACCTAGGGTCTAGTAGTGCCTGAATGTGAACTGGTTCTGTAATTTCTGGTTAGGAAAATTGGAATTAAATTTTGTTAATATTTGTTTCATGTGTGTAGAAATGGCATCCAGATCGGTTTAGTGAAGAAAATGAGAAAGACAGAGCCAATACGAAATTTCAATCCATTCAAAAAGCTTATTCTGGTAAGTAATTTCACTCGGTTTACTTTTGAACCGGGTCTGATTGTGGCTCTTCCGGTTTAGTAAATAGTTTTTGTTGTCAACAGTTTTGTCGGATTCGAACAAGAGGATGTTGTATGACATCGGAGCTTACGACAGTGATGACGACGAAACTGTAACTTCTCTTCTTTTTTTCCTTACCTTAAAACAAAAAAAAATATAATTTTACATATATATTTTTTTTTCTAATTTTGTTGCTTTGTGTAGGGAATGGCTGATTTCATAAATGAGATGGTGACTCTGATGTCTCAAACTCAATCTACGGTAATTATCATTTGGTTACTAATACTAATTAATTAGTAATATGATGGCTACTTATGGTGATGGTGCGCTTTTGCATAACTTGGAACTCAGGGAGATGAAACCTTAGAAGAATTTGAGAAGTTGTTTGAAGAATTGTTGATGGATGATGTGAATCAATTCAAAACTCCTCCATCTTCATTTCCTTATGCACCATTTAGTGGTGGCATGGTGCATGGCGATGATTTGTCAAATGATGATATCCCAAACAAAGTTAACTTTGACAGTTATTGCTGTATAAGTTCTGGTGAGGTATTATTTGATCTGCTCTCTTCTCTAAAATGTATGGATATTATAAACTCATTTGGATGATAATGTATGGATACTAGAGCCTTGTTAAAAAAAAGAAATGGTAATGTGTGTTTGTAGGATTGAAATGGATGCTGACAAGTTGATGTTTTAATAAAGGTGGGTGGTCCATCCAAGAGTTCCGGCCTTGGCACTAGAAGATCTAAGAAGTAGCTAGAGTTTTTTTTGTTTTTTTTTGAACTTCAATTTTTTTTTAGTTTTCTGTCGTCGTGGTACTGTAAAATATGGCATGTAAATTTTTTTAATATACAATGTAACTTCTACTTCGTCTGAATTTTAATTTTTGAACAGCTATGGTATCTGACTCAAATAATATGTTTTTTTTTTTTGGAACTCTCTCGAATAATATGTTTCAGTTGTTCATATTAACTCCTTGAGAACATAAATGTACTGGTGGTCATTAGAGTTTTTGCTATGAATTAAGTTATTGATGTTTTGTCAGACAAAAATTAGATTACGTCTTAGACCTTATTAGAAGATTTGAAGTTGAACTAGGCATCAATATCAATCTTCTTGGGAGATTAGTTAGACTTTGTTGTAAATATCTCCGATTAATCTACAAGTCAGCAATATATTGGCAAAACTATGAAGGCATTGTCCGAATCTTGGCACCAAGTTGGTTGAAGATAGATAGCTCGAAGTTGTGGTGGATAGAGTGAGATGCATGGCTGCAACTAGTAGCATCTTTCTTCAATGTAGGGTAAAGTCAATAACGTTAGGAACAGGATATTTTTGTACGAAGCTTTTAGGAAAAGTGGGACCAGGAGACAAAAGCTATTCAACACAAGTTGTCATTTGTTTTTTCTTTGTAGACCTGCGACTACGACTCTACAAGTCTTCTCTTCTCTTCCCTTCTTTTCTCTTTTGGAAAAATATACACATTGTTATATTTGTAGAGAAATTAAAATCATGTCATCCACTAGTAGACGAAGGTTACATTATTACATACCTATCATGGTGAACAAAATTCCAAGTTGGATGAAAAGATATTACAAGTTGAAATGAAATGATACCTAATTGTGTTTTTCTACTACCAAGTTGATAATTATTGGTGGCTTTATTGAATCTGATTCATTACTTTTTATCTTTTCAACTTGTGTGTAAAACGCTGGCTCATGTTTATGTGAGTTTGGTTCCCAAATCATGTATAATGCTGTTACGACCTGAATGTATTGGAATCTTATAATCAAATGATAAGAACAAAAATATTCAAATAAAAAATCTCCAAATAAGCCTGAAGCAGACTATGGTTACATTATTACATACCTATCAATGGCACTTTCACTTGCAAAGCACAACAGATGCTTTACTTTCTCTACAGGCACATGCCACGAATCTTCTAACTTCAAATGCTTATTCAATGTACACGCAAATTTTAGAACTGCGACACTAAAGGAGTTCCTATGCTTGTCCATCAATAAGTTAAATTACACAACTCATCTTTTTATAGATGCATGAATTTTAGTACCAACCATTAGGATTCTTGATTAGGGGTTATTACCAGCAGAGTTGTTCTTGGGACCTTGAAGCTCCATTGGGGAATTGGCGATGCTACCAACAGATCCATGTGTCTGAGAACTTAGCTGTGGACTCGGTGGACAAGTCTCGAGGTTGCTTGTGCTGATGGGCTGCATGGGACCGGAGCTTATCTGAGGACTCATAGGAGTTCTTGGGTTCATTTGCTGGGGACTCATTGGAGTTCGTTGGTTCATTTGCTGGGGACTCATTGGAGTTCTCTGGCTCATTTGCTGGGGACTGGCCTGTTGCAGCTGCTGCTGGGTAATTCCAGCTGATGGTGAGCTTACTTGGGGTGGTGATAGCACAGACTGAAGAGGGGAGGCTATTGACTGTTGCTGCTGCTGCTGTTGTGGCTGTTGAGGCAGCTCATGTTGTTGTAGCTGCTGCTGCTGAGACTGAGCTAGCTGCTGTTGCTGCTGAGATTGAGATAGCTGCTGAAGTGGCTGAGACATAGGCTGCTGTAAGTGTTGTTGCTGCTGCAAATGTTGTTGTTGAGGTTGTTGTTGCTGCTGCTGTTGGAGTTGCTGTTGATTCATGTAAAGATTCATTCCAGGCATCATCTTAGGTGGGGCCATGTTGCCCATAGCAGCAGCTCGCTGCAGGTTAGCTCGGTTAAATGTATTCTGATCCATCATAGAAAGACCAGCTGAGCTGGGATGCATCTGCCTGGCACCTGACATGCCGCTTAATCCAGCTTGGGGAGCACCCATTACACCTCCTCGGTTCGCTAACCTAAGATTTGCAAGTACAGCAGCGCTCTGGTGTGGTGGTAATGCACCAGATCGGATCTGCTGGCTTATAACATTCAAATTTGATGCTGGATGATTCATTGGGTTCTGGCCCACATTACTGATGCCAGGACCAGACATCGATGATGAGATTCCCGTTCCTGCAATCCCTCTTCCTGCCATATTCAATTGGTTGCCAAAAGCTCCAAGCGCAGCAATATTATTCCCCATACTTCCCACTCCCAAGCCATTGCTAGCACCTGATCCTTGCCCCATCATCATCTTTCTCTGAAGTGCCGCCTGGTGATGTAACATCTGTAGTTGCTGAGGCGAAACCTTGTTCGCCATCTGACCACCTGGATGCATGCCAGAGCTCTGGCTCATAGAGTTGATAGCTGATAGCGGATTTGTAGGCATAGTCATAGATGCTCTCTGCATTTGTGGATTCTGCTGTGTAAATATGGACTGTTGATTTTTCTGTTGTAGCTGTGACAGTAACGCCGCCTGTTGTTGTGGGTCAAGCTGTTGTGTTTGCATAGGCATGGAGACACCAGACAACAGTCCTTGAGACATTTGCATGGCTTGAGAATTTGCCGGAGGGAGCATCCTTGCATTTGCATGACTAATCTGGGTCGAGTTAATAGGCGCACTTCCAGTAGTCCCCTGTTTCGATGCCTCACTGGGCGCTTGTCCAGAAGCTGCATCTCCATACTGTTGCATATCATTTGCAGAGTTACCTCTTGGAAAACCACTCGCAGAATTCGGTTGGCTGCTGCTTTGGCCAGCTTCCCCACGATTTGACTTTGCCTGAATATGGTCTTCCATGAGGTATCCTTCACGGGACATCATCTGCATAAGCATATAAATAATCCATCTGTGAGTAGGGGTCATTTAGAACCAGGAAGGTGACATAAGCAATTCAGAGTTCGAGAAATACCAGTGATTTGAATTCAGCAGCAAGAAGGTCGGCGATGTGCTGTGAAAAAGTGATGATTATAAGTCAACATGACATTGAATGCAAGTTGAAGATATAAATAATGCTGATCTAAAAAAAAAATGCAGAGTGAATTTGATAACTGTCACATGTCCGGACAACTTACAGTATTGGGCAGCACTAACAGATGATCTTCACACGGATAAGCATCAGCATCATCTATGTCTCCTTGATACCATGCTACTGTCCCGTCGGGCTTCTCTGACATCACCAGTCTTGTTCTTATTCTAGGGACGAGGGAAGAAACAGCACCTGAAAATATGGAGTCCGAGTCAGAGTCAATCAAATAGAGAAAGTACCAATCGCCATATATCTGGTTTAGAACAGAAAACAGACCTTGCATTACACGGTCTACCCGAAGAAAGTTCATGACTCTTGTTTTGCAAGTATTCATGCTGCCACCAAGAATAGATTTTGATAATACTTTGTCTTCGTCCTTGAAGTCCTCGTTGTTGGACATTTTCGAAAAACAATCCATCAGGGACACGTGATCGTAAGAGCGAGGTCTCAGACAATAATCATCCACCTTATGCTTTTTGCAGTTTAGCTGGTACCTAGAAATAGAACCAAACACTATTAAAAAAAAAATCTAACGACACAAAACATGAAAAACTTCTTCCTGCACCAACAGATATAATTAATTTAATAAATGCAATGAGATAAAGAAAGTAAGACAATGCAGACAATGGTCTAGTATAAAGCCAAAATCAGGAGAAGTATCACATGTGTCAAATTCATAAAAAGGCTATTTGTTCGATTACTTGTTTCTCAACTATACTAGCCGCAATAAGAAGATTTTGATGGGAATAACCTCATCAAAACACGATTCATAAAAAAGCCATACCTTGCAGCAACTAGTTCAATTTTTGAGAATCTGTCGAGGATTGCGTGATCGCCCAAAGTTTGGGTTCCCACTGAAGGGCTCCTCGCATTAAATGGGACACTCATAGTATTGACACTAACAGGAGAACCAACACTGGTCATAACTTGCGTCTTAGGGTGAGAATTTGTCCTACGTTTTGGAGCCATTTGGTGTAGCCTTTGCTGCATAGCATCATTAGCACTAGAACCTACTGACTGAGTGGCACCGACAGCAGGAATTGAAGTAACAGCCTTGTCCTTTTGAGCTGCTGCAACTGCTCCAAAATGGGTCCCCATTGAACCACCAGAAAACTCACCAGACTTCGATGAAAGTGGGGACTGTGGAGGAGCACCTGCTGATAAACGAGGGCTTTGAGACGATACCCTTCTACTGAATTGTTCTTCTCTTTTCGGGTCTTTTTCAATCTGCTGGCCTGGATTAACATTCCAGGATGTTTGAGGGAAATTTGATCTGTTTAGTCCATTATGGGGCATCCTAGGCTGAATACGCGGATCCAAATCATTTGCATCGCTTCCCAGTCCCGGCATATTGTTTCTGATATTATTACCAATTTTACCAGTCTCAAATGGCTCCTCTTTCGAAGCGTAACGCACTGCCCCCTGTTGTGAAGCTGGAAATTGCATGGAACCACCTGCCTGATTCATTGCTCTTTCAATTTGCTGTGGTGAAAACCTCTGAATATTTGCATTTGGATACTGAATATTTCTACGAAGCATGTCTTGTTGTAGAAGCGCATTTTTCCAATTTGTATCGGTTCCATGAAGGCCATCCATGCGTTGCCCTAACTGTTGCTGTGGAACCTCATCAGGACCCATATGTGAAACCCTTGTTCGCTTATTCAAACCAGACAATTGTACTTCTTGGCTTTCTCTCTTTCTATTAAAAGATGCACCGGGGTTCATTTCAGAGGCATAAGGCAACACCGTATCTAGTCCACCAGGCGAAGCTCCAGAAACACTGACAGAATTCGATCCTTGATCCTGCATGTTTCTAATTCCAGTTCCCATGTACCTTTGTTGCTGAGGTGGTACCAAAGGCAGTAGGGAAGTTGACGCATCTTGTAAGGTCTGATTTCTTAATCCCGCCAGCATGTTGGTACCAGGATTTTGAATAGCCTGGTTGTGATGGGTTTGATGCATTAACAAATGTCCCTGCATGTTTCCTCGCTCTGAACTTTCGGGAAGGCGATCAATGCAAACCTTTTTCCCATGAATCTTGTTCTGAGACATGACTGTCACTTCTGTCATTTGCCTCAATCTCTTTCTCCGCAACGTAGAAAGAGACAAGTCGAGCTATGAAGTATAAACAAAACCTTTTTAGACATTATAAAGAAGAGTGAGCAGAGAAAGCACAAGTGATTTTAACAAGATATTACCTTAGCAGACACAGGATTTTTACTCAGCCTATCAAGTCTCGGTACAGGATCCAGACAAAGTTCAGGTTGTATGGCTTTTAATATCCTGGATTCCACTTCCTACAGGTAATGTAAGATTAGTACAGAATAGTCTTAATACTCATATCTTCGACTTTTAATCCAAGACCAACAGTAAGTCAGTAACTACCATGAGATCACCGTATGTCCATGAGCTGTCT
Source organism: Eruca vesicaria subsp. sativa (assembly GCA_932364175.1). Lineage (NCBI taxonomy): Eukaryota > Viridiplantae > Streptophyta > Magnoliopsida > Brassicales > Brassicaceae > Eruca > Eruca vesicaria. The sequence goes on along the minus strand of CAKOAT010264042.1, from coordinate 449,442 downwards.
GACATTGATGGAATATCTTTTACCACGTTCTCGAGTGACATCTTTAGGCGCACTTTATTTATCACAGGAGCGACTTGCTCTGGAGTAAGTTTCCGATAGTCACGCACCTACAATAGTATATGTATCAAAAATTAAAGAAAGCATTTTATGTAAGCTGATACCTGAGTAATCAATTAGAGGGAGATAAAACAAGGCTATTTTTCCGTTTCGTTTGTTTTAATTACTCCAACGTGTATCAGAAGTTCATAGTAAACATAACCATGGTAATTACAACTAAATTTAACAACTTATGGAAGGCAATGCAGGAATTAGAACCATAGTCAAATACAACTAAATTCAAGCCTTAGGAATTTTTTTCTTAGTTTATGGGACAACCATGTCAGACTACTAGTTTACTTTGACTTGATGGGAGAGGTCATAGATGGCTTAGGCTCAATTCAAAGTCAGATAACTCACCTCACATATGACCACACCGTCCACAAATTTGCACGGTATATCTTCCAACATGTCCCCAGGAAGTCTACCAGCCTCAATAGCCTACATCAACCAGAGGAAATAAAAACATACTCAGTGGAATGAAGGCTTTAATTTGACTTTAACGAAATTCGAGCAAGTAGTTCAGTCAAAGTTTAATTCGGTTTGAGCGAGGGGAAAGATAAACATCATCCTCACATATACTTAATTTAACAGAAAAAAAATAACAATTGCACTGGCATAAGATCCTAAATGAACTCAAAATAAATTCTTGAAAACCGACAGCCATAATAGAGATTTCTCAAACTTCTTAACCAATAACTAGGAATGCAGATCTGTTGGCTCTAATTAATATAACAAACTCAAAACTTACTTTGTAACAATTCACCAAATGTGAAATCCAATTTTACAAAGAAGAAAAAATATTTACCGAAAGTAGACTCTCTGCTGCCCTGTCATACAGTTGCAAGACCTTTGGAGCATCTCTAAACGATGCCTGGTTCTCAAAAGAAATTGTGGATTAATCAAAAAATTAAAAACTACAAGATAAATAAAGAGACTCTCAATATATAAATCTCCATTACATACACATACCTCAGAAGGTTTTCCTATGGAATACCCATTCGGATAAAGACTCAACACGAAGGAAACTTCATGATCTGCAACAACAAAAAAAGCACACAAATTTAAACATAGCTCCAGTTCAGCAAAAAAAAACATGACTCTATCCAGATACTAACCTGGAGATACATCAAGCAACGAAGCATCACCACCATTCCTTTCAACAACGGCCTGCATCAAAAAAAAACACACAATAAAAGTTCGCCCAATCTAATAAAAAAAAGTCTCTTTTTCTTTTTCGAACCATTGTTCACAGTAGTGATGTAATAATAACAAACATAATTCCTCAAAATTAGATTTTTTTCTTTCACCAAATAGTACCTTCGATTTAGGTTGTAGAACGATTGATTTCTGATTCAGCTGTTCGGGAGAATCAGGAGAAACCGATTCAGTAGAAACCTTGGGACGGAACTTTCTACCAGTCTTCGATATCTTAAACGTCACACCCATCAGCTCTCTCTCTCTCTCTTTCTCACCAGAGATCAAATCTCTCAACCCGTTGCAACAAAAAAAAACGAATTGAGACTTCAAAATTTGAAGAAAAATTAAGAAAAAAGGAGAATGAAATTGAAGCCTTTTATAAGCTAAATTTTTCGGATAGGATCATAAAACCACGAGAATTCACAAACGAGAATGGAAGAGAAAGAGAGATCAAATCATTAGGGTTCTAACTGTGTCTTATAGGTTAAGAGAAAATCATCCAAAGATATATATCTTTTGCTGATTGGCGAGTAAGCGATACACAACTTAAAATCTCTAAACCGAACCGAACCAAAATTAGAAAACCGAAAACAGTTAAAATCAAACCGGAGACTAAAAACCAGCGATTTTTATTTTTACGAGGGTATAACAGACTTTTTAACACAAACTAGGGTTTTTTTTTTTGCGCTTCATATATTAGCGTCTCACACGCAGCCACTTTTAGCTTCCCCCCGCCTCTCATTAAACTCAACACTGCAGAGAATCTCAAGAGAGAAGACAACATGGCGGCGAGTCACGGATCTGCTAACTCGAGGCAGCTTTCACAGATGGAAGCTGACATCAAGATGATGTGTGCTGCTGAGGTTCACCTCGGTACCAAGAACTGTAACTACCAAATGGAGCGTTACGTTTTCAAAAGACGCAATGATGGTAAACTCTTTAAAAATGTTCACTTTTTTTTATCAGATTCTATGTTGTTTTTGTTTATGATCTGTGTTTTTTTTTTGTTGGTTCCGACAACTGTTAGTTTAGATTAGGTTTCTGTCGGATTACGTCTTCAAAAGACGCAATGTTAATGATTTCTCGTTGTCTTAAAATGTTCACTTTATACATTCTTCAAGTAGATATGACTTAGAGCATTGAGATTCTATGTTGTTTTGTTTTGTCTTGTTACTGTGTTTATGAACTGTTTTTTTTGGTTCCGACAACTGTTGTTTAAAATTAGGTTTGGTCGGCTGATGTTTAAATCTGTTAAGGGATGCTAGTGTTGTTCTTGATTGCCCTTGAACTTGAATTATTTGGCTTATTTAAGTTTATATTCTTTCTTTTAGTAATGAAATTTCTTGGTTTTACTTGTCAGGTATTTACATATTTAACCTTGGAAAGACATGGGAGAAGTTGATGATGGCAGCTAGAGTTATTGTTGCTATTGAGAATCCACAAGACATCATTGTGCAATCTGCTAGACCTTATGGTCAAAGAGCTGTTTTGAAGTTTGCTCAGTACACTGGTGCCAATGCTATTGCTGGAAGACACACTCCTGGTACTTTCACCAATCAGATGCAGACTTCTTTCAGTGAGCCCAGGCTTTTGATTCTTACTGATCCACGTACCGACCACCAGGTAAAAGACACGTTTTTGACTGATGTTGTCCTGATTGAATTGATGGTTTTGTCTTGACTTGGATCTTGTGTGTGTATGTGTGTGTGTAGCCTATTAAGGAAGGTGCTTTGGGAAACATTCCAATCATTGCTTTCTGTGACACTGACTCTCCCATGAGGTTTGTTGACATTGGTATCCCTGCTAACAACAAGGGGAAACACAGCATTGGTTGTCTTTTCTGGCTTCTTGCTCGTATGGTTCTTCAGATGCGTGGTACCATTCGCCCTGCTCAGAAGTGGGATGTCATGGTAAGAAGGGACTTGTAATTTCATTTCTTGTGTTCCTTTATGGTGTGTGACTTTCTTTATATGTTGTTGTGCTGGTACAGGTTGATCTGTTCTTCTACAGGGAGCCAGAAGAGGCTAAGCCAGAGGATGAGGATGAAGTTGCTCCTCAGGCTGAGTTTGGACTACCTGCTCCTGAGTATGGAGGTGGTGGAGAGTGGAGCACTGCTGCTATCCCTGATGCTTCTTGGACAGGAGAAGGTCAGGCGCCAATCTCTGCTGCCCCTGCTGGTGCTTCATGGAACGAGTCCGGTTAGTCTTGACATATATAACCTAAAACATATATCTTGGTTCTTTGGTCTGGACAAATATTAATTGTTTGTTCTTTGCGTTCTTTTTTTTAAGTAGCACCAGCAGCAGAAGGTGGATGGGACCCGGCTGTGCCACCGACCGCAGCAGTGACCAATTGGGAATAAAGTTGTTAGCCTTTACAATGTGGCTATAGACATGGTTTTTTTGTTGCTGTTGGGATCAAAGAGTTCGCTGTTTTTTCTTTTTTCACTCCTTTCTCTTGAAGACAAGACACACTTAGATTACTCTGTTTTTGCACCTTTTTTGTTTTTGAATTGTTCACTCTATTCATCTCCTGCGCTTCAATTTATATCGCACAATTTTGAAAACAAATCAAAATGCTTTCTCTTACTTAATTTGAAGGGCCAACATTATATTACCAATTGTAAATGGCCATCATTTCTTTGACAATTACTATACGCAAAGCATTATGTAATTGGAACGTATATTATAATAGCAAATCATCAGTAGTTTCCTGAACAAGTTAAATTGAAAGAAGAATATCTCGTAAATCCGGGAGATAATATTACAAAACTTAGATTAAAATGGAAACATTCCATAAAAGAAGCAAATTACTATGACAAGACAAGCATTTAATACCACAATGAAGTTCAGACAAAACTTCCTTAACTGACTTCAAACTCTGTATATATAAATATCAAACAGGAATATACTTTTTTTTCTCAAAGAACTCTTTCTTTTTTTGTAATTAGGGTTAACTCAAAGTATTCTTCCGATCTCCTAATCATTGCCCTCAACATGGAGGAAGATGGAGAGCCTTCATCAACAACTTGCTTGTCTCTCACGGAACAAAAGCCCCAACAAAACCCTAAAACCACCAAAGGTCGACAGAAGATAGAGATCAAACAGATCAACGACGAGAGCCGGAGACAAGTGACGTTTTCTAAACGCAGAAGCGGACTTTTCAAAAAAGCGGCTGAGTTAAGCGTCCTGAGCGGCGCACAGATTGGTATCATAACGTTTTCACGTCGCGGTAGGATCTACACGTTTGGTAACGTGGACACACTCATCGAAAACTACTTGCGCAACACGCCAGTGATGCTGAGGTCACATCATCCCGGTGGTGACGTTGAAAACGGAGGAGACGGTGTGAAGTGGTGGGAGAAGGCGGTGGAGAGTGTTCCTGAGGAGGAGATGGAAGAGTACATGACGGCTTTGAATGTGTTGAGAGATAATCTGTGGACGAGGATCTGTCAGCTGGGTGGTGATCGGACGGCTCAGATGAATCCTATGGCTGATATTGAATCGAATGTGACAGATGAGAATCTGACGGTTAGGAATGATCAAGGTCAAGGAGGTAACGATGGTCCGTTTCTGTCTCAAAACCTTAGGTAATGATGAAGTGTTCTTAAGTATTACACTTTGGTGTTATATTTTATATATTGTATGTTTATCTAAATCATTTACAACTGTGTAACTCATGATTTCACGTTTGATATTGATTTGTTTAGCTTAATTAACTCATGATTTCACGTTTAATATTGACACAATTGCTAACTGTAACAAAACAAAAAACCTGTTCCAAGCTTGTATGTCCATTAAAAAAAGGAACTCGACTCCAGGAAAAAACTAGGTTGTGTATTGGTCCATTGTCCATAATACAAAAATAGAAATAAGGTTTTTGGATAAAAAGCAGTGACTATGTGGAAGCAAGTAGTTATTAAATAGGAGTGACAATTAGAGATAGAGTTGAATAAGCTCATCGCTAACAACAGAGGGAGAAAGAACACCAAGGTCAGTGAAGAGTAGCGTCAGGTACTGTGGTGGAGTATAATCTCTAGCCGACCTTTCTACTTCCACCTTTTCAGGAATCTTCACACCAAACTCTATCGGTCTTAGCGCCGGTGCCATGTCCTTTTGGTCTAATGGGTAAAGCCTAGCAAACTACAAAACACAAAACAACTTTCATTATGATTAAGCATCCTCTCTAGGATCTTTAATAAAATAATTAAAATAACCTTGTAACTCTCGGCGGCGACATAGACCGGTTTGTTCATGCTGTGTGCGACTAGTGCGATTTGGTAAGTTCCCATCATGTTGATAATACCGCCACTTTCTACAACTCCATCTGCTCCCACAAACACCATGTCCACCTCGTCCATGCTATACGCCACAGCTGAATCAAGCAGTAGCTTCACAGGAATGTCGAGCTTAGATAACTCATTTGATAACAAAACTCCTGTTCCATCCGGTCTTCCCTCTATAATTCATAGAAATGGTTCAATGAGAGAGTGCTACTAATACTTCAAAATCACAAGAGAAAGAGACCTAATGCCAACATTACATAAACCACAAGCAACAAAAAGTCTCAAAAGACTCAGAACACCGTGTATAAATCAAGAAAACAAGACATTAACTAGCTATAACTTATGTTCCAATACAAGCTAAGATAAAAAGTAACAACTAAACAACATCATGTACCTAATAGGAACACAGTAGAACAAACATCATGTACCTGTACATAGAACTCGGAAGAGCTTGTTGTTTTGAGCAGCAGTCTTGAGTATCTCAAGAACAACTCTGGAGAGTCCATGAACCAATATAGTACAACCATCGAATATAAAATCTTGACTAAGCATTGCTATAATCTTACGAGCCTGCAACAAAACTCAACACCTCTCAGTTCTTGAATATACATTTTGATGTAACAAAAAAAAAATAATAATAATACCTTGCAAGAGATTTCACCAAACTTCTCAGCACGTTCAAGAAGACGAGACTTAGCCGAATTAAAATCCTCATACTCCAAAGCAGACGTCCTCGTCACGTATCTTATAAACAGATCGCATCCAGCAGTCAAAGAGATCGATGTCTTGTCCCATGACTAACAACAACAACAACAAAATTAAAACAGAACACTAAACTCTTGTCCCATGACTAAAACAACAACAACAAAATTAAAAACAGAACACTAAACTCTTGTCCCATGACTAACAACAACAAAAATTAAAACAGAACACTAAACTCTTGTCCCATGACTAAAACAACAACAACAAAATTAAAAACAGAACACTAAACTCTTGTCCCATGACTAACAACAACAACAACAAAAATTAAAACAGAACACTAAAGTCTTGTCCCATGACTAAAACAACAACAAACAAATTAAAACAGAACACAAAAGTCTTGTCCTTTCATTACCTTGAGTGTGTCGGAAGCTTTCTTAAGCTCAATCTCAAGCTCCATCATGGTACTAGCCTCGCTGGCACGAATAACAGCAGCTAAAGCCCTTATAGCCGCGACGGCTTCAGCCAGATCCGGCTGTTTTCTCCAGCCGTTAAACTCTTCAATTACATTAAAAGACTTCTCCTTTTCGATATCAGAGACTGATGAGTTAGGATTCTCGTCTTCGCCGGAGACGCCTCCCACGGCGGCTTGAGCTTGGGCTAGCCAGTCGCTTGTGATGACGCCGTGGTGAGCCGCTCGGGTTTGGTAGTAAGCGGAGATGGAATCAGGGTTTTGGAAAGGGGCTCGTGTTGTGGTGTCTGCCATGGGAGGTGAATTCGAGGTTTGGCGTTCGAGAATAAACGACGCTGATCTTCGCCACATTGCTTTTATTTTTACGTTTTTTTTGCTGAAATTGGGAAAAAAAAAATTAAACGTCGCTTTCTCGAGAAAAAAATATGTTTTTGTTCAGTTCTGAGAGTCATATAGTTTCATATAAGGCCCATTAACGGCCCTATTTGCTTGTTCTATGAGACTTTTTGGGATCTAGTTTGCCTATTGTGTCAATAATCTTTTGTGTTTCAGATGGTTAGGATGTTTATCTTAATCTAATGACTTCTAGGCCATTCACTATGATTAGTCCTTACATCTACACACATTCTAACCATGTAGTAGTATACTTCCTTTAGATGATGATCATGTGATTAGGCACGTGATTATTGGTGGTAAAGCTCTTCATGATAAGGCTCTGCTTAGTCAAACAATATAGAACTCTTGTGTTGATCTGAGAAATTAAACAAATGCTTTGATTTTCATTATCTCTTGAAATATATAAATGATATCTTTGTAGGATAAAGCTATAGTTAAAAGAAGTCTCAAAGACAAATTAAGCCAATGAGACCATAGAAGAGAACACATCAATTCAACGATAACTAACTAGCTCATGTTATTTGAATACATGCTACTTTCAAATAACATTTCTTCTCTAACCTTATTTCAATGCAAAGTAACTTAAAAAAAAAAAAAATTCTTTATCAAGAAAAATAAAACTTACAATCTTGTCATCCTCCAACAACGTTATATAGTTTTTGCATTAAAAATGAACTGGGTCTTAATAGGCATTTTGGAAGCACCTACTGTAATAGCTTTTCTAGCTACACTTTCAGGTACACCAGCCATCTCATAAAGAATCTTACCTGGTTGAACAACAGCTACCCAATACTCCTGAGGTCCTTTCCCACCACCCATACGCACTTCACACGGTCTTCCCGTGACCGCCTTGTCTGGAAACATACGTATCCAAATCTTTGCACTACGTGGTACATGTCGCACCATTGCTCGTCTCGCTGCTTCTATCTGTCTAGATGTGATCCAAGCGGGTGCGAGTGTTTGAAGTGCGTATCTTCCGAAGCAGATACGATTGTCACCGGATGATATTCCTCTTAGTCTTCCTCGATGGTGTTTGTTGAATTTGCTGCGTTTTGGAAATAATGTGCCGGAGGCCTTGCCGGCACTGTTTCCGGGTTTCTTTTTGGAGCTCTTGGAGGAGATTTTTTTGGTACTCTTTTTGGCTGGGCTCTTGGCGGTTGGTTGCTTGGCGGTGCCGGAACTGTTGTGTACCTCTCGTAGACCGTTCATTGTGGCTTGAATCTTGTCTTTTGTTGGAAGTATTGTGTGTCTGAAGTGCCATGTCCCAGGAACCTAACCACAGTGAATGTAAAAACAATCAGGTTATGTTTTTTTTTAAAAACATGTACGTTTTGTGAAGATTTTTGTTTGTTTGTTTTTTACCTGTCCGAAGCGAGAACCAGGGAGTGCAACTATTCCAGAGGAGTTGCGAAGGCTTTTGTTGTAAACTGTTCTGTTAACTTTGGGAGGGCTAGAAAGAACTTGATCAGGGTAACCCTGAGGCATGAGGGTCATTAAAAAATAGGGCTTAGGATTTTTTACTAGACCATGATGTTTTGACAGAACAAACAAGCACCAAACAACGCTAGCTTAAAGGCAAACAAACATCAATTAGATGTTCTGTAACAACAAGGTTACAGATTCTGTTCAGGATCTCACTAGACAGAGCACATGTAAAGAGTAAACAGAGTACACAATCTATAATGGTGTTGAAAATGACTCATAAGAAGAAATGAAACGAAATCCACACTGAAAGTTGAAAACCTTAATCCAAAACTGAAACAATTACAGATCAATCAATTTTGAGAACACACCTTGGGATTGATGGAGACAAGAGGAGTAACGGGAAGAGATGAAGTGGGATCAGAAGCAGCCATGTCCAAAGTAGAATTCAAGAAACGAGACAGAGTAAGAAGAGGAGCAGGAACACGAGTAGATGATGTTGGAAGAAGCGAGAGAAAGCGTTGGCTTGTGTGATGTTGACGACGAGTTAGGTCGGCGAGGCTTTTAGCTTGGCCAGTTAAGAACCACCGCATCTTGAGATCAGTACGTGATCCCCAAAAGCCCAAAAGATAGAGAAGTTTTCTCGTGAGAACGAAAGGTTCCAACGAGCTCCTCTAAACCACATTGACGGCTGCACATCCATTTTTGGAATTTTCATTTACTTTCATTTTGCCTTGTTTTCCAAGTTTTTTTTATTTAATTAAAATTGAAAAAATAGCTCTCCTTTATTTTTTTAATAATTATTATAAAGATTTTTTTAAATCTATATACAGTGAAACCTCTATAAATTAATAATGTTAGAACTACACTAAAACTATATATTTATTAGTTATAGAGATTATTAATTTATCGATATACTAATTAAACGAAAAACTCATTTTAGGATTATAAAATTATATTATTTTATAGAGATTTTTAGTGTATATTAATTTGTAGAATATTAATTTAAAGAGTTTATACATTACATTGTTATTAATTAAGAGGGATAGTTTTTTTCTTAAAAAAAATCTGATTATTATTCATTTGAATTTATTGAAAATTGTTAATCAAAAAAAATTGCTGATAAAAAAAATATAGAAAAATTTCCTAATATAGACCTAAAAAGCTTGTCACAAATATATATTTTAAAATTAAAAAGACTAAAAATAAATTAAATGGTTTATCAAAAATAAGAAAATATACACTTATACGTTTAATCCACTTTTTGTTTAATGTTGAAGAATACGGTCTTTAGGATATAATTTTAAAGTTTTTAAAATTAGAAAAAACCTTAATATTTTTAACATTAAAATGTTCTTTTGGTTATTTTAGTTTTTGAGTTCTATTTTTGTGATAAAATTTTTAAAATATCTATTTAAGAGCCCAAAAATATATTTATAATCAAAATTATCGTTTTCTTGACAAAAAAATAATCTATTTTCACCGTAAAATACAAAGATGGATCGGGCACTTGAGTGGGCCTTAAAACCGAAGTAAATTCCTAAATCAAAACCAAACCGTGTCCCTTAATGGCATCGTTTTAGGCAGGACAAGAACAAAACCCTAAAAGTTATCAACTCTGTCCGAACCTCAAAAACGGAAGATTTTGATTCAAACGTATACTTCAGAACAGGAGTAAAGCTAAAGGAAAACAACTTAGTTACTTCGATCATCTCTCGGTGCCGCGTTCTCCTGTATCATCCCCTCTCCATCACTCGCTTGCTTCGCATCCTCAGGTTTGTGTTTCCGCTCTATTGTAGATAGTTATCGAAAGCTGCTGTGAGTGTTACGGTCTGCTTGTTTGATGTAGTCTAGAGCTTTGTTAGTAGTTGTTGAATTTCAACATATTGCTCATGAATATGTTTGATTCTTACTTTGGATACGGAAAAAATGAACCTTTCTTTCTTCAAGCTTGTAATAATGAGTGTTATGTTGCCTCGAGTCGAAGTAGGAACCCTAGAAACTTAGAGCGATGTTGGTAGTTTTGGAGGTTCACTGTAATGGTCATTAGCATGTTAGATACCTGATGTGGATGTTGAAAAATTGAACCTTTCCTTCTTTAAAACTGGTTATTTTGAGAGTTATGGTCTGCTTATTTGATATTTGAGTTTTTGTGTGTGTTTCTTGGGTAGTTTTTATAGGAATTAACTAGGGTTTCTCATGGTTTCATTGCCATCACAGTTCCAGGAAGATAGCGTGATGGGTCAACGGGAAAAGTCTAGCAACAACCACAGTTCCAGGAAGAGAGGAATGGGTAGGAAGGACCAGAAAGGTGGTCGTGGGTTTGATAGAGATAGTAACAAGAGGAACCAATCCGGTGATGCAGCCAACGTAAAGGCAGTGTCGAAGAAACAATCCGAGTTTGAACATCAGAATCAGTTTGTCAGGTAACAGGAGATTTACCATCTGTAATTTTTTTGTTATGTGTAAGAATAGATACTGAATTAGATAACCTTTCTGCAGGAAAGAGATTGATCCAGAAACTTCGAAGTATTTCTCTGAGATTGCCAATCTCTTTGATAGTAATGGAGTTGATTTAGAGGAACGTGCTGTGATATGTGGAAACGCACTTGAGGAGACAAGAGGGAGGGAATATGAAATTGCTACTGACTATATTATAAGTCATGTCTTGGAAACTCTGCTTGAAGGATGTGAGCTTGACCAACTTTGCAGTTTCTTACGTAACTCTGCGTCTGTGTTCCCAGCCATTGCGATGGATAGATCTGGTTCTCATGTTGCAGAGTCTGCTCTCAAATCTTTGGCCACACATCTGGAGAACCCAGATGCCTACTCTGTTATTGAGGAGGCTTTGCATTCCATATGCAAGGTACTTATTATTACTTTTTTCTTTTAGTTATGACAAGCATATTGAGCTTGCTTCTTATTATGAATCTGGTATTTAGTTTCGATTGTGACGTTAAAAAATGTTTCTCTTGGTCAGGGGATTGTTGATAAACCTCTTGAGATGATATGCAACTGCTATGGTTCCCAGGTTCTTCGAACGCTTCTTTGTCTTTGCAAAGGAGCCTCTTTAGATTCCCCTGAACTTCGTGGCGCAAAATCATCAAAAGCTCTGGCAAAACGTTTAAATTTGAAGATGCCTCATTTAGATGAGAATAATATACAGTTTTCCCATCAAGGGTTTCCAGATGTTTTCAGTTACCTATTATCTGGGATTTTAAACTGTAGCAGAAAGGACATGAAGTATCTTCAAGTCGATCAGTATAGTAGTCTGGTCATACAGGTATATTTTATTCCCCTCTCTATTCCTTTGTTGATTTGCAAGCAATTTGTTTATTATGGAATGTTAGTTATATCACTCTCTGGTTCATGGTGATGTTAAATAAACGTTGTTTGACAGACTGCTCTCAGACTAATGGTGAAAGAAGATAATGAGTTGCTTGAAATCATTCCTCTTGTTCTGTGCTGCAACTCTGCAAATAGAGAAGAAGAGGGGGTTCATATAGAGACTGATGTGGCCAAGGACATTTTAGAGTTAATGAAGGATAATTCATTCAGTCATTTGGTTGAGGTAACTGAGTTTAACCTCTGGCTGAGTTGCTTATACTAAATTTAGGAGAAATTGCACATAATAGTTGATTACGTACATACTGCTGATTTAGTCGATTCAAAGCAGCATTTAGAATGTTTTGTTTGTCCTGTATGATAGCCACTTATCTGTAATAGTACTGTTATTATTCTTAAGCAATCTTCTTACGTTTACATGTCATTTTTCAGGTGATTTTGGAAGTGGCTCCTGAGAGTCTGTACAACGAATTGTTCCACAAAGTTTTCAAGAATTCGATATATGATCTTTCTCTTGATCAGCGTGCAAATTTTGTTATTCAAGCTTTGATCTCCAATGCAAAAGACCAAGATCAGGTATTCTGATCCTACCGACACTTCATGTTTTTCTGCTGTGTTTGGTACTTTTCATTTCAGGGTTTTTAAGCCTTGATCGTAATTGTGCTCTTTCCTTGAAGCCGACAAACTTATGTTCAATTGCTTTTGTATGCAAGATGGGTTTGATATGGGAAGAATTAGCTCCAAGATTCAAGGATCTTCTTGAACAAGGGAAGTCAGGTGTTGTGGCTTTTCTCCTATCTGCTAGCCAAAGGCTTCAAAGTCATGAACATAAGGTTAAAAATTCAACTGAATTTTTTTTGTTCCGTTGTTTAAAGTATGTTTTCTTTTAGAGAATTAGACAAATATTTCCTACTGATTTTACAGTGTCTTGAGGCCCTTGCTGATGCACTATGCTCCAAAAATGAGTCTCGTATCTCCCTTTCTCCACGGTTGTTGTTTCTTGATAACTACTTTTATTCCCAAGATAAGTCTTCATGGGAGTGGGCACCTGGTGCAAAGATGCATCTCATGGGCTGTTTGATCCTTCAGATAATTTTCAAGTTTTCTAGCGTATGTTTCCTTTTCTCCTTGGTGTTCACCAAAATAGTCTCATTGGGATTCACTTCTCAAGTTTGGCTGTTCATGAGAGTTCACATTATTTCTAATTCTTTTTTGCAATTCTCTCAGGAACTTATACAGCCATACATAACAAGCTTAACTTCTATGAAACCTGAGTATACCATTGAAACAACAAAAGATTTAGGCGGAGCACAAGTCATCGAGGCCTTTCTTGCCTCAAATGCTGCTACAAAGCAGAAGCGTAGACTAATTATAAAGTATGCACTGCTTCTTTATGGTATTTGTTTATATGATTACAATATCCAGAACTGAAGCATAGGGATTATTGGCAAAGTTGTAGTTTTCTGCAAGCAATTGTTCCTTATCCTGATGATGTTTCTTTTCACCTATGACTTCTTGACAGGTTACGTGGACATTTTGGCGAGCTCTCATTACACACATCGGGCTCATTCACTGTAGAGAAGTGTTTCGACGCATGTAACGTGGCACTAAGGGAAGTCATAGCAACTGAATTGTTGGAAGTGAAAGCTGATCTCTCAAAAACAAAGCAAGGGCCTTATCTGCTTAGGAAGCTAGATATCGATGGGTAATATCTTAATACAAAACGTTCTTTGCTTTATTTGATTGAAGTTATAACCTTAAGAGAATAAATACAGAGGATTTAGTGACCACAGTGGCATGTCTCGAGTGTGGATACATACATGTATTCTTTTGCATCTTTTACCTCGTTCATCATTTTGAAGTGCTATGGAATATTTTCTTTGTTGCAGGTATGCCTACAGACCTGATCAGTGGAAATCAAGACAAGAAGCTAAGCAATCGACATATAACGAATTTTGTTCTGCATTTGGGTCCAACAAATCAAACTTTCCGAAGAACACCTTTGTTTCTGACGCAGCTGAAGATGCATCTCAGGAGATAGAAGTAGAGAACACAAGGAATGAGAGTGACCATCCTCCTACTTCTGGGGTTAAGCGCCAGCGAGAAGAACTTGCAAAGGATAAAAATGTATCTTCTGCAGGTGAGAAAGGGACGAAACAGAAGAAGAGCAAAACTAATGAAGCAACAGATAAACCAGCTACCAAGAAAAAACCTTTCCTTTCTGGCGAGATGATTGGAAAGAATCGGCACTCAAATAAATTGAGAATTTGAAGGTCAGACTGCTTAATCTATTTTTCTTTTCTCTAAGTTTTATTGAAGATGGCATCATTGTTAAAGTCTTTTTGGCTAGATCTACCCTCTGAACAATGATATAAGAGAAAACTATTTTTTTCGCATTACACTTCAGACAAACTTATAGAGGTCTAAGCCTACTCTAGGAACTGTTAACAGTGGCAAGCTTATACAATGAGTTTTTATGTTTCAGTTACAGATCCAAAAATAAGTGTAAGCAGTCTACACTACCAAAAAAAAAATATTAGAAAGATTCAAGTCTTTCAAGAGAAAAATGAAATCTATGGTTCTGTTCTTGTGATCTGCTGATTTCTACTTCCTCGTGCGTATGTTAAGGGACCTTTCCTGATACAAACATACACAATCTTGGTGTCAACTATAAACATTCACATAGGGAGATGTTAAGAAAACTAATTTGAGAAGATTGAAAATTGATTGGTGTGGTGTTGGCTTTACCTGTTTTGTATAGGGCTGGATCCACTCCTTGGGATTCTTCGGAAACTATCTTTTTCACCTCGTAGAGACTTCTCCTTCATGTCCTTGTTTATGTTCAAATCTCTCACAGTTTTACTAGAAGCTACTTCCATGGAAGCTGGCACCATCTGACGACCCTCTACGTTGCTGCTACAAAAAACTAGAAGTAGCAGAATCAGAGCTGCTGAAGTCGACACAGGTGTTTGCAATCCTTTCATTGTGAATTCTCTTTTTTGATCTTTTTCTTTTTTAATCTTGGAGCTTAGGCTCTTGAGACTGCAACTGAGAAAACTGTTTTGAGTTTAAAAGACAGAGAGACTGAAACTCTTGTAGGATTATATTATTGTTCTAAGTTACTTTTTGGGATCTAATCACGTGCTTTAGTTTGACTCCTGTGCTAATTTTCATTTTTCCCAATTGTGTTTCAGATGGTGAAGATATTTTTTTTTCGTTTTAAGTCTAATAACCTCTAAGACCATTTCAGTGATGATTAGTACTCACTTATAGATCTTTGTTTCGTTGATCAGTTTATGCAAAAAAAAAGATCAGTTTATGCATAAACAATTTACCCACGTCTTTGCCATGAAAGGTAAATGTGATTGGGAAGAGGATCATGTGATAGGGCACGTGGTTAGTGGTGTCGTTATTAGTGTAGTCCGAGAAGAAAATTTGCAGGTAAACAACGCAATGACTTCATAAATAATCATCAACTGTTTTTATTTTCCTTTTTTAATTACAAGCTTTGAAAAGAATAGGAAAGGCAATAAGTGAGACAAACAAAGATGAAATGCAAGTTTTCTTGTCGTTTTGTAATCCTCGAGCTTTGCAGAACTTCTCAGTTCAAGCCTCGTTTTAGCTTTAAGAGTTCATATGGTTTCACTTTGACATGACAATGTCTTGTGTTAGTGTAGACGAGGTTTCTGCAATCATTTGTTGCGTCTTTGATTAGAAAACAACATAGGACTCTTGTGTTAATCTGAGTAAAACAAAAGCTCTGAGTTTCAAATTCTCTTGGCATAGAAAAATGATATACTTGGGTAACAAAGAAAGCTCTTAAACACAAAAGCAAATATCAAGGAGAGACCAGTGACCACTACACAGTTTGACTCTAGATACAACCTTCAAGGATCAACAGAAGAAGCAGCAGCATTGGAGCTACTACTACTACTGCTACTAGTATTGCTACAAGAGACTCTCTTGTCTCTGCTCAGAAACCTCCTCAAAGACCTCAACCTCGTTGTCATTGGAGACTTTGGCTCTTCCTCTTCAGCAATAAACCTCAATGATGATGAAGACGGCACATTTTGACTTCTACTTGCAGACTCATTGATATCAAGAACAACAGCCTCTTGACTAAGACCATTACCATCTTCCTGAGACCCAACATTGGTGTTTCTAGTCCTAACCTGATCTTGGCGACCCCAAACCAAGACATTGGTGGGGAAGTCCGAAGACGAACCCGAAACCTGAGACAAAGCATCTGATACACTGTCAGAAACTTGTTCAATAATTCCCTTTGAGCTACCTTGCTCAGTACCAAGAACAGCGTTTCTGCAAATGGGACAAGTAGAATGAGACTGAAACCACATGTCAATACACTCAACATGGAAACTATGGCTACACTTTGGAAGCAGCCTAGCTTTGTCCCCCTTGACAAGCTCAGACAAGCAAATAGCACACTCCAAACCATCTTTACAACTGTCTTGTCTGAAAAAGACAATAGGCAACGAACTGAGCTCAAAAGAGGTAAGCCCACCAGTGTTGGGTAAAGCGTCTTGCCCCGGGACGAAGATAAAACGACGTCGTTGTCTGCGAGTGATTATTACAGGTGGAGAGATAGATGAGTTGTCTTCTTGTTCTTGTTCTTGCTCTTGTTGCTGTTGGAGGTGATCTATTCGCCACCAGTAGAGTTTGGCGTAGAGGTGGAGGATAAGGACGAAGAGAACAGCCATGAAGAGAACAATGACTGCTGTGAGAATGATCTTGCTTGTGACTTCTTCTGTTGATAAGTCTCCGAACAATGAGCTATGAGCAGATCTATCATCGTCCATTGATGACAAGGAGAAGTGTTTTTGTTGGAAAAAGGATGTGACTTTATGTGAACTTAGGGGGGTTTTGTTGGTAAAGGTTGGAGCTTTATGTGAAATTAACAAGAAAAGGTCTCTGTTTTAATCTCTCTCAAGGCCATGGACATGGAAAGAAAACAAAAGCAGTGAAGAAGAAGAAGAATGATAATTGATAAGAGAGAAGCAATGAAAGAGATGAAATCGAGGAGTGGGGCCAAGTAACTCTTCCCTATAAAATCTCTCTTACTCCTCCACCACAGTGATTCTTTTCTTCTCCATTAACTTGGGGTTTACGAAATTAACAACACTAATTATTATTTTCCTGACTTTATTATTTTACTGCGGAAGATATAACTTTTGACAATATTTTTCAGTAAACATTATTCTCTCCATTTCTGAACAATTATAACTTTGACAGACAGATTAAAAAAAGTAGCGGAAATATAAGTAAAATATTATTAATTATACTTTTTGACCAATAGTATTTAAGATAAATAAAATTATTTATAAAATCAATGTAGTTTTCAATTAGTTTTCAGCTTAAAATAAATCTAATTTACATTGAAATTGTAAAATGATATTTTTTGTAATAAGAAAATTAAAATGATATTTATTATGAAACAGAGGAAATATAATTTAAATTTTTTAAATTAGTATTTTTTTTTTCTTGCCTGACTTTGAGTAATAGTTACCGATGCATCAATAAACTTGACCAGTGAAAAAAATTGTAGTGATAAAGACCATTCGGCAACTTGCTAATGTGAACCGTTGTAATATTTGTTTGTACTATACTGTTGTACCGACCACTACATTGCCTTTCTTGGAGGGGACTATTCCAATTTATGCTTTTGTAAAAATTGTAAAAAAAAAGTAATTAATTATGTGCACTTTTACAGAGCCGAATACTTTGGACATTTAGTCTGAAGAAGTAGATGATTTTAATACTAGCCACAGAGAGCTTCAAATATTACTAGGACCAATTCGAATAGGCATTTGATGAATCTCCATGGGTAGTTGTATTCCAACTATATTAGTACTATAGCTTTACAAATGCAGCTTATGGATGATATTTAATTAAATGTTGTTACTAGACAAACATGGATATGGAGTGCATTATAAACTAAAATGATGGTGTGTGTCGACTGGTTTACACATCTTTTTACACTCTTTTAGTCTTTCCACGATATTGATAACCCTCCACTACGTTTTTTACTCGCTAATATGCGTTAATTTTTTTTTAATAAACAAGCAAAGAAAGTCAAATGTAATAGATGACAATAGGACATCCACTAACTTTAGATAACTAAAATCGTATTGTATCTACATATTTGAGCTAATGAAGATCCTTTTAGGCTTTCAAGATCAAAGGAAGTGGAAAACAATCCTCCTGCTCGTGTCCTATGTTTAAGGATCTTGTCCTTTCACGAAGTGGAACCTTAAAGCCATTTCCAGCTTCAGGCACTCATAAATATATGTACAGAAAAATGTTTGAAATCATTATTTTTACGAGGGTAAAATGGTTATGATATCAATCAGTCCACGTCTGAATTTTTTATTAGTATTCGAATCTTAATACTACTAATAAAATGTGTCAGATTTAGATTACAGTACTTAACTCATATAAATAACTTTGTGTATAATCCCAAAACGGTCTTTCAGTCGGTTGAGTCATATAATCAAAGTTTCAACCTATAACACACATCTTAAAAAAAAAACCTACAACAAACACATCAACCTGATTTCTTGCTCAAGAAAAACAACCACTTAACATTTTATAAAGTGTCCCCTCTTTACTCAAAATGATCATTAGGAATTAGGAAACTGTAACATTGTCTTTTTTTTTTTGTATTACAAGTCAAAAGATTATGGTTACTAGGCAAAATGATGACAGAAGAATTATGACCTCCTTCACCCTCTCCGTATAATAATAACATATCCTTTTCTTAAAATTATTATTCTCCATAGATCCTATGGATTTCACATTAATTTCATATCATACTTCTTAAGCAAATTCATGTCTCTTCAAACATTGAGTTAGTATTACTTTTGGTTGCAAGAACTTGTCATAAATCAAAATGAATATGTACCACGAGAACCGTTGATCCATTCCATGGATGGACCGGCTCACTTTTAACAAATCATTTATGTCTTACGAAGATTATTTTAGTACAAAAGATTATTTTAGTACGACGAGAAAACACTTTAGTTTTTTGGGCTTTAGACTGACATTTTTGGGCTTTATTAAAATCCACAAGTTGCAATTGTTATGGCTCAAATGGGTTCTAACTTCTAATTGAATTAACGGGTCGGGTCCCTCACTGATCCGTCTTTTTCAAAGCCTCAAAAGTCAATTTGCACTCAAAACAGGTCGGACCGGTTGTCTCCTGTTTTTCTTTGTTGGTTCTTTATAGGGTAATCACTAGATATGGTTAATTTTGCTTTGCCTTTACTCAAATATCTCATGATTTGTTTGGGCATATACCGATTCAAACGGAATCTTTATTAAACCATTTTGAATCTGATCATATATTGATTTGAATGTTTAGTTTCTAGATATGATTTTGGTGTTAGGTTTTTTCATTTTTTGTAGTTCAATGTTAGTATTTTTTTTTGCTGAAGAGTTTTCTTTTATATTTTTTTTCCTTTACAGTTATTTTCAAAACCTAAATAGTATACCTTTGGTTTTGTTTTTGCTTATAAAAACAGTCAAAATTTATGAGAAATTGAGATACATAAATCAGGGTTTTCACTTAAACCTACCACACCAATTGTAAAATCCCCTAAAAAAACTTTCCAACTCTTAGGATATATTTTATTCGTGTCATTTTAGTTGTCATTTTGGGTTTTACGCACAAATTAAAAAAAATATTTAATTTTATATATTCTTTAGAAAAAAACACAATTACCTATACATATAACCACATTTCAACCAATAAAAAATATAATAAAATTGATAAATTTTACATTGAAATTATAAAAATGACATTTATTTTGAAACGTAAATTTTATTCTCTACCTACATATAAATTGAAACAGAGGAAGTAATATTTTCTATAAATTTTTTGATCGAATGATTAATTGCTTCTTTGTTTAAGAAACATCTAAAACTACAGCAATTAAAAACCATAGTTTAAAGCCTAAGTTACAAAAAGGGCCATAGTTTAAGAGACACACACGCATATTATATACATTTATATCCTAAAAGGCCAAGTGGTTAGATTTTGTTCTTTTCGCGTGATCTTACCGGTCCAACTCAAAGCATATATGTTATGTCCTTACACAACGATATAGAAGATAAGCAATACTCTAGATGTATGTGTATGATTCATATATATATATATATGTATGGAACATTGGAACTAAAACCTATTTTTGTATAAAGTCAAACGTTTTCTCTCCCTTGATTAATGAAAATTTACCAGGAGACCACATATTTGGGGCCGTCAGAAAATTATATGACATAATGCTATTCATACATGTAGTACCAAACAAGGTTTATGCTATTACCGTTTGACTAATATTTTTCTTGTCTATTTATTTACGAACTCCAGGTAGCGCTTCTTTAAATATTTGCAAATGGTACAAACAAATCTGTAAAAGGTGACGTAATATATTATCTTCTCCTACTAAATAGGTGTATCTGGAGCAGGAAATTGGGATTATACATGTTGCAAAAGGACAATATAAGCCAGGACATGTTATCTTTCAGTGGAATTGTATGCATCAAATCAAATATTCCGAGCAAGTCGTCGAATTAATCTGTCTTACAAAATTATTTATCAATTAACAAGAAATATTGAAACTGTAAATTAAAAAGAAATAGAGAAGAAAATTTCAAAGGAACAAAAAATATTTGGATGAGTTCTCTTCAAGACAGAGAAACATATAAGCCGATGTGCTGTGTTCTGAAATGGATACGATCCCTAACCAAGAAAATAACCAAAAACAGGTTATTAATAAAATAAAAATACATTAGCTATTATCTATTCCTCATTCGATCGTGAGGTGAGAAAACGACAAGCTTGATTAAACCTGGATTTGAGGTACTTGAATAGTTGAATATATAAATAACAAATAGCTCGGGATTGAGAAAAAGTTATTAGAGATTCGCCATATATGATTTAACCTAAAATATTTCAGTGGAAAACAATAGCTAAGATGAAATAGCTTTTCTTATTTACATGAAAGATTAGATCCGCTTATACCGAAAGGCTAATATTAATAATATGTTATCGTTAAAGGCTAATAATATGTTATCGTTGTGTAAAGTCACACAACAGTTTATTCTCAATCTGAGCCACAGGTTTCCACTGAATAGGTAACTATTCTTTGGATGCCTTTCGAATTCTGTTACTTAAATATGTTATTACAAATAAAAAATATAATTTCATACCATCATTATTTACTGTTTCTAAGCACTAATTAAAGTATTAAACATTTTAATCATTATGGCATCTTTTTAATTAGCCTTCTAAACATTTCTTAATCTTCTAGTACCCACACAAACATAATTTTGGTTTTAACCCAACTTATGACATAAAACGTCATTAATAATATAAATATTTGTTTTGATAAAATTTAATAATAATAGAATCATAATAATATGAAAACAAAGTATATACATATTTTGCTATTAATTAATCACAGTAAGCATTTGAATTTTATTTCTTGTAAATTACTACTTCAATTTTCATCTGAAATCTATAATACAATAATCTGAAAAGTCGAAGACCCTTGATAAGTGTAATACCACCTTGTTTATGTTAAGTTGTCAGGCATCATATACGCCATTTGCCCGTTTAGTAAATTAAACAAACACAACACATGAACAGCTTCGAGTATTTTTATAACCCAACAAATCAAAAGTCAAACAAAATAAATAGTATCCCTTTTCACCAAAAAAAAAACAAATAGTATCATTTAATCATCTTCTTTATATACCTTTCGTTCTTTATGACCACTATCTAATGTTAAATGTGGCTTACACTTGGCGCAATAAAAAAGGAATAAAGAAAAAAGAGGAAAATACAAAAGATGATTATAAAAATAAAATATTAAACGAAGATATATGAAAAAGGTGTGTAACACCACCACTACGAGCCACTACTAACCAAGCCGCCCCAAAAGGTAAACGCCTCTCATCTCTTATAAATATACAAAATAATCATCATACTATTCCTCACCTTTTTTTATTATTCACTTTTGTTAATGTTATTTTATTTCACATCATAGTGTTTGTGCTCATCATGATTATAATATCATCAAATTCAATTTTCATGATCAACATCATAGCACGCACGCACGCACCTCCATCTCCAAATATGAAATGACCCAGACAATAGTTAAAACGCATAAATAAGAAACAAAGAATTATTTCCAACCATAAATAAACGACAACATACCCAGACAAATCATATAACTGTATTGATTTTCATTAAAAATATGAGTATTTAGCGTTGACTGTAATAATTACATAGGTATTCATAGGGTTGTACTTAAGGTTTCACTAGAGGAATAATAACAAAATAAATAAATAAACTTTTATTACAAAGAGGAAATAATAAAAAGACAGCATAACAAAAAAACAATACTCACAAGCCACAACCACAATCAGGACAAGAAGATAACATGATAAAATAAAATAAAGAAAGGCAAGAAAAAGTAACTTTTGGGTGTGACAAGAAGTTTTCTTCTGTTTGGTCTGACTATTCCCTTTGGTCAACGATGGTATTGAGAGCCATTTACAAGCTTCAGACACACAAACCCAGATTGGATAATGATGTCTTTTGCTTCTTTTCCCTCTCTTTCTTCTTCTCTTCTTTCTCCTTCAAGCTTACTCAAATCTTTCTGACCTTCCTCTCTTGTTCTCGCCATGATTGACGAGAAGTTGAGATCTAAATCCATTTGTCTCCTTGTGAGACCACAAGTACCCATGTTTCTCTACCTCCTTATTTACGTTATTTCCATCTCTGTCTTCTTTCTTACAGTTTCAGAAGCTGTCTGTAATCTCCAAGATCGAGATTCTCTCCTTTTGTTCTCTGGCAACGTATCATCTCCAGCCTCTCCTTTGCATTGGAACTCATCAACTGATTGTTGCTCATGGGAAGGAATCTCTTGCGATGATTCTCAAGAAAATCGAGTCACTTCGATTCTTTTACC
Organism: Eruca vesicaria subsp. sativa; assembly: GCA_932364175.1. Classification (NCBI taxonomy): domain Eukaryota; kingdom Viridiplantae; phylum Streptophyta; class Magnoliopsida; order Brassicales; family Brassicaceae; genus Eruca; species Eruca vesicaria. The sequence continues at coordinate 426,536 of CAKOAT010264042.1, read as the reverse complement.
CTCTAGAGGACTCTCAGGCAATCTCCCATCCTCTGTTTTGAATCTCCCTCGTCTCACTCGCCTCGACCTTTCTTATAACCATCTCTCTGGTCCACTCCCACAAGGCTTCTTCTCCGTTCTTGATCAGCTCACGTTTCTTGATCTCAGTTACAACAGTTTCAACGGTGAGTTGCCACTTGAAGCCAATGGAAGCAGTAAAAACTTTCCAATCAAGACCGTTGATCTCTCCAGCAATCTTCTTCAAGGCCAAATCCTAAGCGGTTCTGTTTTCCTTCAAGGTGCTCTCAATCTCACCAGTTTCAATGTCAGCAACAACAGCTTCACCGGTCCACTCCCTTCCTTCATGTGCACCACTTCACCGCGCCTCACAAAACTGGATTTCTCTTACAACAAATTCTCAGGAGATATCTCTGGAGGTTTAGGCAGATGTTTGAAGCTAAATTCTCTTCGAGCAGGCTTCAACAATCTATCTGGTGAAATCCCAAAAGAAGTTTACAATCTTTCTGACCTTGAGGAATTCTCTTTACCAGTCAACCATCTTTCAGGGAGGATCGATGATGGGATTACTTCTCTCACGAAACTGACATTGCTTGAGCTTTACTTCAACCACCTCGAAGGAGATATACCAAAGGATATAGGTAACCTTTTCAATCTGCGCAGCCTCCGGCTTCATATCAATAACCTCACAGGTTCTGTCCCCGTCTCTCTCTCCAACTGCACCAAACTCGAGAAGCTGAATCTAAGGGTTAACCGGCTGGGAGGAAGCTTGTCTGTAGACTTTTCCCGGTTTCAGAGCCTCAGCATTCTAGACCTCGGTAACAATAGCTTCACCGGTGATTTCCCCTCGACGGTTTACTCCTGCAAAAACATGACAGCGATGAGGTTTGCAGGCAACAAGTTAACAGGACAGATATCTCCACAAGTACTCGAACTGGAGTCTCTGTCGTTCTTTACATTCTCAGACAACAAAATGACGAACATTACAGGTGCTCTCAGTATTCTGCAAGGATGCAAGAAGCTGTCTACTCTCATCATTGCGAAGAACTTTTACGACGAAACGATACCAAGCAACGAGGATTTTCTTGCGTCAGGTGCATTTCCAAAGCTCCAAATCTTCGGTACCGGTGGATCAAGATTGAAAGGTGTAATACCAGCTTGGCTGATCAAGCTCAAGAGCGTAGAACTTATGGACCTGTCACAAAATCGATTCGTGGGGTCGATTCCTGGTTGGCTAGGAACTCTTCCAAACCTTTTTTACTTGGATCTTTCTGATAACCTTCTTACAGGAGAGCTTCCAAAAGAACTGTTTCAGCTGAGAGCACTCATGTCTCAAAAGGTATATGATGAAACAGAGAGAACCTATCTAGAGCTACCTGTTTTTGTAAAGCCCAACAATATCACCAGCAATCAGCAATACAATCAGCTTTCCAGCCTTCCACCTGCGATATACATCAGAAGGAATAACCTGACAGGGAAGATACCGGTTGAGATTGGACAGCTAAAGGTTCTCATCGTCGTCGAGCTTTTGGGTAATCAATTTACAGGTAGCATCCCAGATGAACTGTCAAACCTCACAAACTTAGAGAGGCTGGACCTGTCCAACAACAATCTATCTGGTAGGATCCCTTGGTCGCTCACGGGACTTCACTTCATGTCCTATTTCAATGTGGCAAACAACACTCTCAGTGGGCAGATACCTACAGGGAGCCAGTTCGATACTTTCCCAAAATCATATTTTGAGGGAAACCCTTTGTTGTGTGGCCGTGTACTGCAAGTCTCCTGCACGGTTTCACCTCAACCCTATACAAACAACAAAAATGGGAACACAACGGTTGTATTGGGGCTTGTCATTGGGATCTTTTTTGGCGTCAGTTTGATTCTGGTGATGCTTGCTTTGTGGGTGATGTCCAAGAGGAGAGTAAACCCAGGAGACACTGAGAACGGTGAACTGGAGATAGATTCCAATGCCTCGTATTCTGAAGTTCCTCCAGGTTCGGAGAAAGACATAAGCCTCGTACTGCTGTTTGGAAACAGTAGATATGAGGTTAAAGACTTGACCATATTTGAGCTCTTGAAAGCTACCAACAACTTCAGTCAAGCTAATATCATCGGATGCGGCGGGTTTGGTCTTGTCTATAAGGCTGTCTTGGACAACGGGACGAAACTGGCCGTTAAGAAACTCACCGGAGACTATGGTATGATGGAGAAAGAGTTCAAGGCAGAGGTCGAAGTTCTGTCAAGGGCCAAACATGAAAACCTGGTCGCTCTACAAGGCTACTGCGTCCATGACAGTGCTCGTATACTTATCTACTCCTTCATGGAAAACGGAAGCCTTGATTATTGGCTTCATGAGAATCCAGAAGGTCCAGCTCAACTGGATTGGCCAAAAAGACTTCACATTATGAGAGGAGCAAGCTGTGGACTAGCATACATGCACCAGATATGTGAGCCACACATAGTACACCGAGACATCAAGTCCAGCAACATCCTATTAGACGGAAGTTTCAAGGCCTACCTCGCAGACTTCGGCTTGTCAAGACTCATCCTTCCATACCGCACTCACGTTACAACAGAGCTCGTGGGCACACTGGGTTACATCCCTCCAGAGTATGGACAAGCATGGGTAGCCACTCTGAGAGGTGACGTGTACAGTTTTGGAGTCGTAATGCTCGAGCTTCTCACAGGGAAAAGACCAATGGAGGTTTTCAGACCAAAGATGTCGAGAGAAATAGTGGCGTGGGTGAATCAAATGAGGAGGGAAGAGAAAGCCGAGGAGGTGTTTGATCCATTGCTGAGAGAGAGTGGTAATGAAAGAGAGATGCTCCGTGTGCTTGACATAGCCTGCATGTGTGTGAACCAAAACCCAATGAAAAGACCAGTGATACAACAAGTTGTGGACTGGCTTAATGATGTAGACGCGGGAAGCAGAAACCAAAGTAACAGAGAAGAAGCTGAATAAGAAGAAGAGAGGAAGTAAAGTAACTTTTGTGTGCCTTTTTTTTATACTTTTCATCACACATTCTGCATTAAGTAAATATACACTTCATTTTTTGTTTTGGTTTGGGTTTTGTCATGTGCAAATGTTAACCATCATTTTCTTGTAAATTAAAAGTTTTGATGGTCATAGAAAGCTTTGATTGTGTAAAAAACATGAGAAAGTACGAACCTTTGTGGCTATTCCAAAACGAGATCTATATACACAAACATGCTCGCATCATAGAATTTCAAAGCCAGTTTTCTCAAATCAAAATGGGTTTCAGTGAACATCTTCCTAGACCTATATCATGTTCTAAGAATAAGATTGTAAAATCGAAGTGGGGTTTCTAATAAGCATTTCAACGAACACTTGGTGTGCATAGTTACCTAAGAGACATAGAGCGACGAGAAGTATGACGCAAGAGAAAGAGGAATCAAAGGAAATGTGAGAAGCAGCTTAGCTGAGACATACCTAAACATCGATGGAGACGAAGCAGCGACGGAGACGACGAGAGCTTTTGCGCAAAAGTGATGATTTTTTTTTTTTTTTGGTCAAAGGTTTGGACTTTTAACGGTTTAAAGGAGCTAAAAGCCTAAACGCTGTCGTTTTCGTTTTAGAAACGATGCGTTAATAACTAACCTCCATTGAAAAATAAATTCGTTATTAGGTGATTATAATTTTGTCAACTATAGCCCAGAAGACCAACATACTTTTTTTTGTTCTTTCTTAGAACTTAGAAGACCAACATATTACAGTTGTGAAATCTCTTATTGGTTACATTACATCTCTGTTACTAGTACAAGCAGGGAGAAAATGAGCTATAGAACAAAAAGTTCTAACTAATCTGGTTTAGATTAAGAGTAACAAGAAACCCTCTTTATACTATCTGTCTTTTTGATTTTGATAAAATATTGCCTGCCGAAGAACGGGTGATCCATGTCGGTGGAACGTTGATGCAGGTTGTAGAAAAATCTCCACCAAAACGTGTTTTAAGTCACTTGTGAAGCAAGTAAACAGGTACGGTAGCCCAAACCCTAACACATATTGAAGGGAAAAGACCCACAAAAGATAAGCTAGAGGTCTTGGAACTTGGAAGCCAACCAAAACAAATTGAAAACTTTGTAGAAACAGAACTAGAAATAGACATATAATTCTAGAATCAAGAAATAGTTAAAATATTGACCACTTTATCAGACAAAAAAATGGTCAGAAACATGTTTTTTTGACCAATTTCTAACCATTTATAACTGTCAAAAATAAGTTTTCATAAGAAACTGGTCAATAATTTTTGACCATATTAATGGTCAGGCCATCAGAAATGTCATTAGAAAATGGTCACAATGTTCCTAACCATTTTCTGACGAATTTATGATAACTTATTTATGAGTTATTTATTAATAAATTTATCTAATTATTTAGTTAACTTTATGAATCAGCAAATTTGTATTATGGCAAAGACATATGTAACGAAGATGTACGACAACAAAAGATTTTTTTTTTTTAAAAAAAAATTGTAACAAAAAGTTATACATCAATAAGGAAAAGAGTATATGTTGCCCTAGTTACGACATTTACAACCGTGTTATTCATGGCTCGATAACCTAGATAAATCTTTTATATTATTTTATTATTTTTATTTTTTTCAGTTTAAAGAAAAAGAATAAAAAAATGGTCAATCACGGATTACCATGTATGCGGTGATGGGACTCGCGCACAGTGATGAAGCTAACAGCGAAATGGTCCTTATTTACGGACTGCAAGACACAATTATAGCACAAACTCCTAATTTTTTTGGTCCCCATATATTATAAAAATAATTTGTTGCTAAGAATTTTTTTGTAAGGATTAGCATTGCAACTGCTCTTAGAAGCTAATTAGCTAAGTTAAGTTAAATGCTTATCTTTGCTTGTAAACTAGTTCAGGACCTATGTAGAGGCATGGACTAGTAAAATTTATTAAAGTTAAGTGTGTGCAGTAAGTAGTCTTAAGTTAAACATTGCATAATGTTTCACCCACGGTGACATTGTACATCCTCTCGTTCACATCAATTTGCTAGTTCTTTTCTTTTTGAATTGAAATTCTTGCTTTCTTTCCTCCACTATACTTGCTTTCATCCACGGATACAGGATATCTTTGGTAATAGGTCATAGAACTAGTCAACTAGGTTATTTGTTATTGTTTTGTAGTGTAAAGTTATGTCTCATAATTACAGCGCCGGAAACACAAAGCTTTATTGAATTTTATTATGAAAGTAAAGAGGCGTTCACCTACATGCGTGCGGGTATTAATTATCTCAACCCATTGTCTTTGGCCATGGACGAGTTTCATGGTTTTTAACATTACATGATATTGACTAGTAGAATGGGAACATCCTTAGACCTAACTTGTCAACACGAGAACTAGTTGTAGTAGTAGCATCATCATGAGTATCCTTCACGAACTTGACGAATATGGTTTTAGCCTCATCGTTGGTAACAATTACCTTTGGTCCGCGTGTCCAAGGCCATGGGGTGGTTCCAACGGTTCCGGTCAAATCTCTAGAAACACAAAGGATTATAAGAACAACTTTTCTTATTAGCTTTAGAAACTACTCAAAACTAAAGCTCACAATATGTTTCTCTTAGATCATATGGAACACCTCTCCATAAGACCTATATTTATAGTTGAGACAATTACCTTTAACATGTGGGATATGGAAAACACAAACCTAATCTAATAGAAAACTTCCTTTTCCTATTTCTAGATTTCCTTATTGTGTTTATCCTTAACATATTAAACATCCAATAATATGTTAAGTTTCCACAAGCTTGGAATTACCCAACAATCACCCCCTTAATTCCAACTTGAATTAGGGAGATCAATTTCTTGAACTCCNCCTTAACATATTAAACATCCAATAATATGTTAAGTTTCCACAAGCTTGGAATTACCCAACAATCACCCCCTTAATTCCAACTTGAATTAGGGAGATCAATTTCTTGAACTCCGATTAAGCTCCTCATTTGCTTGAACTTAATCCTTGCTAATGGCTTGGTTAGGATGTCGGCCTTCTGCACAACACCCGGCACATGCTCTACTTCGATTTGCCCATTCTCCACACACTCACGAATGAAGTGATACTTCTTGAGTACATGCTTACTCCTTCCATGGAAAACTGGATTCTTCGTTAGAGCAATGGCTGATTTGTTGTCGATCCTAAGCGTGACCTTCTTGCCTTCTTTACTTAGTATCTCACTCAACAAGTCTGTTGCTGCAAGAGCTATCAAGAGCCGGATAGTTTCGAGACGTGCCACTGGTGCAAACACTTCATCGAAATCTATTCCTTGAACTTGAACATAGCCTTTAGCTACAAGTCTCGCCTTATACTTGTTCACCGTACCATCCGCCTTTCTCTTTATCTTGTAGATCCACTTCAACCCTATCGGTTTCACTCCAGCCGGTCTATCCACAAGCTCCCATGTCTTGTTTCTTGTGATAGACTCCAACTCGGCCACCATTGCTTCAACCCATTCTCGTACATGTTCAGCTTCAAGATAGTTCTCTGGCTCTCCATCTACTGTGAGCAACAACATTGCACATTCTTGATCAGCAAGTAACACATAATCATCGAGATATCTTGGTTTTGTTATGGTGCGGCCGTGTCTAGTCACCAACGGTTGAACTCCACCGTCTTGATTCTCATTGTGATCTGCCTCTTCTTCTTCTTCTTCCTCATCTTGGTTTATAGCTGCATGTTCATGATCACCACCTTGATCATTACCTTCTTCTATATCACCCTCATGTGGAAGCTTAAGCATACTCGGCTCACAATCCGCTTGAGTTGTTGTAGACATCCAATCCCAAGCTTTCTTCTCATCGAAAATCACATCTCTACTCACCA
>CAKOAT010264042.1:393548-417757 GCA_932364175.1 Eruca vesicaria subsp. sativa | reverse complement strand
GCCATCTTGCTCGCGTGTACTCTTGGTCACAAGCACCAGGATCGAAGCTTCACCTTAAGCTTAGATCGAGTCTCCAACCTGAGAAGCTCTGATACCAATTCAAATCTCTAGAAACACAAAGGATTATAAGAACAACTTTTCTTATTAGCTTTAGAAACTACTCAAAACTAAAGCTCACAATATGTTTCTCTTAGATCATATGGAACACCTCTCCATAAGACCTATATTTATAGTTGAGACAATTACCTTTAACATGTGGGATATGGAAAACACAAACCTAATCTAATAGAAAACTTCCTTTTCCTATTTCTAGATTTCCTTATTGTGTTTATCCTTAACATATTAAACATCCAATAATATGTTAAGTTTCCACAAGCTTGGAATTACCCAACATCCGGATGAGGTGGTAAACTTGTAAGTGTATGCTCCTGTAGCTTTTTCTATCTTAAACGCGCTATTTGGGCTCTTCCGTTCACCACCGATGATAAGGTCATGCTCATTGGGCGCGGATGGGCGAACATCGACTGCCCATAACTTGGAAAACTCGTCGCAGTAAGGCCATAACTCGGACCTGAACTCGATGTTTATATCTGAAGATGTGTCAATGGTGTCTCGGCCAATAATGTATGGATATCCAAAGCTAACCTGCAGAGCCCTGTGGCGTAAATGGGCGATGCCAAGTGGACAACTCGGAGCTAATCTAATGGGGCCTGGAGCAAGACCACCGCCGAGGTTACTCTCGGTCGACGTAACCGTCCGTATGAAGTATTTTTCACCGACCACAACTGGATTTCCGTTGGAGTCTTTCACCTCTTCTGCTTTGCCGTGGGTGCAGACAGCTGCAGCCAACAGGAATGCAATGAGAAAAGAGGTCATTGAAGGTTTCTTCATTTTGATTGTTTTATGTGTACTTTATTAGACTTTGAGTGAGTTGAGTTGTACTTGTGGAGATCAAACACATTGTACCTTTATTTATAGGAAGCTTCTGCGGTTAACGTGGTGTGACTGTTTTTCGGTTTTTTTTTATTTCTTTATTAAAAAAAAATCCTTTCTTTGGGAATTTTTTTTTATTTCTTTATTAAAAAAAATCCTTTCTTTCGTTTTATTTATTTATTTCTTTATTAAAAAAAATCCTTTCTTTGGGAATTAAAACCTAAAGGTATCTATCAGCTTTAAATACTTTCTGTTCTTTCCTCACCTCACATTATGATCATTCCGTGACATTGTGTTGGTTTCTAGTTTAGTAAGGACTGAAAAGATGAGGTTAGGATTTAGACTCTTCGGTAACCGATCCGATTTTTAGCACGAGGATAATGCAAAGTAGTTGAATATAGTAACTAACATAGAAAATAAAGACTAACGATAACACAACCAATAACTCCTGGGAAGAAGATAAGATTTCGAAGCATAGAGATAAGGATTGTTAACATCTTTGTTTCACGCCACTAGTTAAAACAAAATGACAAAAATGATATCAACATTTTTACAAGCAAACAAATAAGTGACCACAATACAAAATTAATTAAGAAAAATCATAATTCAGATTTATAACCACAGAATGACACTAATCTAAAGACAAGTAAGAAAACAGCAGAGTATAATTTTTGTCTTAATGAATTTATACTGACAAGAGAGGAAGATGCAGAAACATTATGCACTATTTAGTGGACCATATTCTCATTTGTCGGGAAATTAAAATCCTCGCACATACTGCATCAATGACTTACAGTAGCAAGACACATGATCCCTACTCTGATCCTTAGTTGCATATCCAGTGAAAATCACGAAAAAACACGTCTGCGAGGATTTTTTTCTTCTGTAAAATGGAGGATTCTTTTCAATGTTTTAATCATATCATAAGATTAGCTTTTCTTGGCTTCACCACTAATCTTAATTATTATTCTTAGGTATTATTTTCTATATTGATATACAGACTACGGCTGTACGTAACAAAACAACAACTACTTTGTAATAAATTTTGGAGGGTAATGAAAAGAAATTAAATTCCCAATCTTATGTTGTTTGTTCCTTCATGTATATGAAACTCATCCCCAATTCTTATATGTACAGAAACCAATTAATGAAGTTGTATCTTATTCTCTCTACAAAACTTTTGTCCTGGGAGCACACAAAGAACCATAAGCTTAAGATCAGTTAGCACAAAACAGGGTTTAGTTACTAATCAATACATCAGTGCTTTGATAAATTAATTAAGAGGAAAAAGATTACCACATTGGAAGAAGACGAGCAATCCATGCAAAAATTCTCTCTAATACTCCATTTTTTCTACTTATATTACCGTAACGCAACAGGTAAAAGGACAAAAAGGAAAAAAAAGCATGGGTGCATCAAATGAAAAATTCCCCCGTATTATGGACAATGGAGGTTTGGCGTCGTAATGCTCGAGCTTCTCACAGGGAAAAGACCAATGGAGGTTTTCAGACCAAAGATGTCGAGAGAAATAGTGGCATGGGTTCATCAAATGAAGAGGGAAGAGAAAACCGAGGAGGTGTTTGATCCATTGCTGAGAGAGAGTGGTCATGAAAGAGAGATGTGCTTGAGTGCTTCGTGTGCTTGACATAGCCTGCATGTGTGTGAACCAAAACCCAATGAAGAGACCAGTCATACTCATACAACAAAAAACGCTGCCGGTTTGGTGAAAAAGTGTTTTTATTGGTCGAAGGTTTGGACTTTTAACGTTCTAAATTATGTAAAGAAGATCTAGACAACAAAATATATATTTTTTAAAAAACTAAATATTTGTAGCAAAAAGTTATTCATTAATAAGGAGCTAATTAGGTAAGTTAAGTTTTTTTAATAACATCATATACTTTATTAATCATTAAGAAGAGTATACATAGTTAAGGTAAGTTAAGTTAATTGCTTATATTTGCTTGTAAACTAGTTTCAGACCTAGATTAGAGGCATGGACTAGTTAAAGTTATTAAAGCATCTTTAATGGTAATAATCTTTAATAAAAATGTCTAAGCATTGTCGGTACTTCTTGTTGTATAATGCAGATCTCTTATAAACACTTTCTATGTTAATACGCATAATTCTATCTTTTTTAGATTCAAAATTTAGATATCTTGATGTAGAATAATTAATGAACCCTTAGTTAAACCACTGAATCAGTTGAACTTCCACGAATGGTAGGTCAGTTAGTGATTAGTGCATCCTTTTTCACCAAATTTAAAATTTATCTAAAAATAAAATTATAGTAAATTATTAATATTTGCATGATGTTTTTACACACTCTACCTGATCATTCACATCAACTTGATAGTTCTTTGCTTTTTGAACTGAATTCTTGCTTTCTTTCCTCCACTATACTTGCTTTCATCGACGGATATTGGATCTTTGGTAATAGGTCATTCGAACATAGAACTAGGTTACTGGATATTGTTTTTCGTGTAAAGGTATGTCTCATAGTTACAGCGAAACACACAACTTTATTGGATTTTATTATGAAAGTAAAGACGCGTTCACATACATGCGTGCGGGTATATGGCAACCCATTAATCCATTATTAGAAAAAGGAAGCAAAATAAAGATGAGAATCTTAGACATACCTAAACATCAATGGGGAGGAAGCAGAGACAGAGACAGAGAGGAACAGAGGTTTTGCCTAAAGAAAAAAAAGTTTTTTTATTTGAACTTTGAGGTTGTAAGGAGCTAAAACGATGTCGTTTAAGAGCATCTCCAAAAAGACTCTCTATTTTAAAGTTTCCAAAACTCTATATTTGAAGTTTCAAGGTGTTCTTCTCCAAAAGAAAAACTTCAAATTTAACTTCAAAATTATTTCTATTTTACATTTTGATCCTTATATTTGTCATAGTTAATATAAATTCATAAAACATTGATAAATAACATACACATATATATAAATTATACAACAATATTAATTAATAAAATTTTACACTAAATTATAAAATTATAAATACAAATACATGATTATTACAAATAGATTACCACATTTTTGTTGTCTAATTGTAATTTTAAAATATTTTAAAATACTAAACTACAAGCAACTATTTTAAATTTTATTATAAATATTTATTTAGTTTTATGTCTAAAACTTAAATTTATTAAAGGTAAAGTTTAATTTGAAATATTTATAAGATTTAAAAAGTTTTATGGATTAAAACAATAAACAAAAAAATATTTATGAATTCTAATTTGTAATTGTAATTGTAAGGACCAAAATGTAATTAAAAAGATGAAACTTCAAATTTAGAGTTTTGAGTATTGAAACTTCAAATATAGAGTTTCACTCTTAAAAACTTCAAATTTGAAGTTTTGAGGTTTCTTTTTGGAGAGCAAAAAACTCTATATTTGAAGTTATAGAGTTTCTTTTGGAGATGCTCTAAGTGCGTTGAACTTCTCCTTTGATATTTTTTTCATCAAACTTCTCTTTTGATATATGAAATAAAATTATCTTTGAAGCCATAAAGTTCCCTTATTTCTTTTCAAAGCTACTTTTGTAATTTTGAGGACTGCTGCCCACAAGACCAACACGTTACATTTGCGGAATCTCTTATTGGTTACATACTTGCATATATTTATGTTATTACAAGGAGGGAGAAACAATAAACTTGAAGAACATCATGATACATAGTGAGCTATAGAACAAAAAGATCTAATTAACCTGGTTTAGATTAAGTATAACAAGAAGCCTGATTCTTGATCTTAATAAAATATGGTCATTTAAAAAAAATAAAAAAAAATAAAAAAAATAAAAATAAAAATAAAATATGGTCATCAGCCGAAGAAAGTGTCAACCATGTCGGCGAAACATTGATTGAAATAAAATCTCCAACAAAACATCTTTTCCCGTTAGCAAAAAAAAAAAAAAAAAAACTTTTCAAGGTCACTTGTGAAAGCAAGTAAGCAAGCACGGTAGCCAAAACCCTAATCCATGTTGAGGGGAAAAGGCCCACAAGGCCACAAGAGACTCTAGAGGTGTTGGAAGCCAAATATAACTAGAAATATTCTAGCCATATAACTCATATATATTGATATACTTTAGTCATCGCGATCTAGGTAGGAGCGGAGGAGCATGGTGGCACAGCGGCGGAGTATATAGAGACGGGCACGATGCTGTTTCACCAACGATGAGCATTTGGTTGTAAAGCTATTAATCTTTGTTTTGGAATTAGGGCTTTTCTTTGTCGGAAACTCAGCCATGGAACTTCAAATTCAATTGTCTAATATTTGTAGATATGATGAGGATGTAGCTACTATATATATATACGCGTCTACACTTGAATTTGGAATGACCTAGGAAATGGAGCTAGTGAATATAAGGGCTAAAAAGGGTATCGTGGAGACCAAGAAACGGCTGATTTTTCTTGGATATGAAGGAACCGTCAAGGGGACTGAATATGGTCTCGACAAAATCCATGGATTAGCCCGAGACGGAATATCTCCCCGTACGAGGACGGGATTTACTTGTAAATTGTAAAATATATAAAATGAAGGTCAATGTATATATATATATATATATATATGTAAAAATATCATAATATTTAATCAAGTAATTCATTGTAAATATCACAGACGTGTATATGAATATCAAGATATAGCCATTATCAGCAAAAAATAATAATTAACGTTTGTCTGTCCAATATGTACAACTTCAGACTTTGTGTTACTTATTCCGATTCCAACTGTTGAATTTTGTAGCCTTTTTTTGTTTCTTGAAGATACTTAAAAAATTAGAATGTACATTTAATTAGTTAATATTAACAAATGTCAGATTAAAAGTAGTATTTATTAAACATAATCATATTTTAAATCAATAGTGGTTTTAAATGTTAGATTTTATTTTATAAACACAAATACTAAATGCTTAATATGTAAAACATCTTTGAAAAGTATCTTCAGAAACAAAGTAAGTATTATAGTTTTGTTTCAATCGAGAAGTCAAGTTGTTGTTCGATGTATGTCAACGAGATGTCGAACAAAGAAGTTTCTATAAAGATTTGTGTACAAAAAGTATCCATCTTTGCACCCTTTTTTTTGCCTCGAAAAGGTACATGTTCCTGACGTCCGGTAAGATTGGCTTAAATCCCCATTGATTCGGCCGCAAGAGATATCATAAAGTCAAAAGCTCAGAAAGCTTAAATTAAAGTTACTTATTTTGGTTTTGAATGGTTGCTTGTGCTTGTAGCTTCTGAATACTTACGCTTCAGAAAATTGATGATTACGCGGGTAATCAATATGCCGGTTTAACAATATGAAACTTTCATGAAAATTATGTGTTAGATAGCTATAGACTCAATGCCTAGAAATCGTATGTCTGAAAGAGTAAGGAGAAATATATAACACATGTTTCATTAGAATTTATAGCTATTGGATATTGTTTTAAGTCAGTTGTTAAAAAAAAAAATATTCCCTTTGTTTCGAATTAATTTTCATTCTAGAGAAAAAAATTCGTTTTAAAATAAGTGTCGTTTTAGAATTTTGAGGCAAAATTTATTAGTTTTATATGATATTTTATTTTTTTATTGGTTGAAAAGTGGTTAGATGTATATGTAATTGTGTTCTTATTTTGAAAATATGTAAAATTAAATATTATCTTAATCTGTGTGAAAAATTTTAGAATGAGAACTAAATTGAGACGCATGCAGTATTGTTTTAAGTAAATGATCTCTCCTAACGCGCCAGAAACACAAATTTTTATGATTTATTATGAAAGTAAAGACGAGTTCACATAACATACGTACGTGCGGGCATTATCTCAACCCATTATTTTTGGCCATGGACGAGTCTCAGGCTTTTTACAATACTACATGATCTTGACACTAGTAGAATGGGAACATCCTTAGACCTAACTTCTCAACACGTGAAGTAGAAGTAGTAGCCTTAGTAGCATCAACCTTCACGAACTTGACGAATAAGGTCTTAGCCTCATCATTGGTGGCAACTAGCTGTGGTGCACCCCCCCAAGCCCCTGGGATGGTTCCAACGGTTCCATATACGTTGATGGTCAACTTGTAAGTGTTTTCTCCTGTAGCTTTTTCCACCTTAAACGCGCTCTCTAGGGCCGTATCTTTACCACCGATGATAATGTTAGGCTCCCTGCCAGCGGATGAGGAAACATCGACGCCCCATACCTTGGAAAAATCCTTGCATACAGGCCAGAAGTCGGACTCGAACTTGATAACTGTACTGAGAGATACGTAAAGTGGGGAATGGATGACGGAAATTGTGTAATATTGGAAGCTAACGGGCAGGCCCGGTTGGAAAGGAAGAAGTGTTTGGGTGATGCCAAGTGGACAAAGCGGAAATATGTTGGCGGGGGCTGGAACAAGACCACCGCCGTTGCTCTTAACCGGTTGGATGAAGTATTTTTCACCGATCAAAACTGGATTTCCCTTGGAGTCCTTCACCTCTTCTGCTCGCGGTCTTTGGCCGTGGGTGCAGACAGCTGCAGCCAACAGGAGTATAACGAGAAAAGAAGTCTTCATTTTGATTGTTTTTTTCTGTGTGTTTGGGGTTTTGAGAGTGAGTTGAGTTGAAGAGAGCAAACGCTTTGTACCGGTATTTATAGAAAGTTTCTGCGGTTAAATTTCAAAACTGCGTGGTGCAATGTGGCAGTAAAAATCCTCTCTGGTAAATAAAAGCTACAAAAGGTATCTGTCAAAGCTTATTTTTAATACTTTTTTGGCTCTTTCCTCATCTCACATTATGACCATTCCCGTGATATTGGTTGGTTTCTAGTAGGGTTGAGAATTAAAGATGGTGTTAGGCTTTAGACTCTATGGTTGCTGATTTGTGTTTCAATTTTGAGCACGAGGAAAATGCACAGTGGGGCTTTGTAACTAACATAAAAAACAAAGACGATCGATAACACAACCAATAACTCATGGGAAGAAGATAAGATTTCGACACGGATGAGTGTAAACAACGTACGAATGAATGTCTAACATCTTTTGTTTCTAGCCATAATCGTTTCTCTAGATTTACAAATATAAAAACTAGCTAAAATAAAAATCACGAAATGATTTTCACATTTTTTACAAGCAAACAAATAAGTGGCGACAGAAAATTCAAATCAAGATTTATAACCAGAGAACGACACGAACCAAAGACGTGAGGAAGAGTAAAAACGTTGTCTTCGTGAATTATACTGAAGGAGTTAGGAAGATGCAGAAACATTATTCATTATAGTGGTCCATATCCGTATTTGTCTTGAAATTAAAACCTCATGCTGTACTTAACAATACAACAACTACTTTGTTATCCCGTTGAAGGATATTGAAATTAAGCAGAAGTTCCAATCTTATGATATTATAACTGTTATCATAGTCATCACAATTCTTATATTTAAAGAGCCCATTGAAGTTGTGTCTCGTTATCTCTCTAGAAAGGAACATGTATAAGCCTAAGGTCAGCAAGCACAATGGCCCCAACCCAACGACTGCCTTCATGAAAAAAAAACGAGTATCGCTCAGAAACTCTGTTGTCGTGCGTGCTCAAAATAATTAGGATTAATTTGCCTCCAACGACTGCCTTGCGAGACACGTCGAGATTAGGGCATTAATCGGAATTTTAGGGTTTACTTTAAATCCTAAAATAAACTGTGTTGATAATAATTAAGTGATGCTACCCGACTAATAAAGAAGAAAAAGATTACCACAAAATTGTTTGGAAGAAGACGAGCAATGCCCATTATCTTTTCAAAACTCCTGGATAGTTCCTCTAATACTCCAATTTTTCCTACTTAGTGACACAACAAGTAAAACACACACACAAAAAGTTTGGGAAGAGTCGGTTTTCCAAATTAAAATTAATTTAATATGATCTAAGTTTTACTATAAGAATTGTATATTTTTGGACACATAACTTATTCAAAAAAAAAACTAAAGGAAAAAAATGTAACACAATTATCATTCCAAAATGATGGAAAGGTCCTCTGATACTACAAGTTTTTCTACTTAGACTGTAACACAATAAGTAAAACACACACACACACACACAAAAAGTTTTGGAAGAGTCGCTTTTCCAAAATAAATTGATTTAACAACGCTAAGGGACCACCGATAATGTTGTTCTTAATCCAAGTGAGATGGTTTGAAAAGGGTTTAGTACTAAAATAAGATTCAGTTCGAGATGATCGGATAGGATAAGGAGCAGTTATCCTGAGTAGGCATGTTGAGATCACACATAAAAATTTTGAACTGACATTAATTATAAAGGATGCGGACTAAGAGCATCCCCATCAACGAATTTATGGGGGAGGGGGGGGGTTCACATAGATTCCCCACAAAAAAAATTATTATTTTTTTCATTTGATTTAAAAAAAATTAACTGAACCAATCGTGCACCATCACGTGGCGTGGGACCTACGAAACAATGATGAAACGGGTTTACTGCCCAGACTTCTCAGGAGACAAGTTCATCACTGTACATTACTTTAATATTTTGGGAATTTGTGTGAAGCCCCCATAAATTCATCTATGGAGATGCTCTAAATCATCTCCAATGAGAAGTTTTTACAGTGGAGTTCTTAGTGGAATATAAGAATTCATTTCTTAACTTTTAAATAAAAAGACTAAGAATCGGTTCTTATATAAGACAAGAATCAATTCTTAGTATTTTTAGTTAAAAATTACGAGACAGATTCTTATATTCCGTTAAGAACCCCACTGTAAAAACTCGCATTGGGTGATGTTACTTAATTGAACAAAGACCCTCTAATACTGCAACTTTGTTTGTCTTGAACCAGCACGTTCCACAAGTAATTAACAGAAAATTGGATGTGAATTTTCTGGTTTAATTTTATTTTTTTGTTGTAAATTTATTTCCAAATCAATTAATAAAAATTGTAGAAAAATTGCTTTGGAAAGCGAACAAATTTCTTTTTCTAACTTTTTTGCTATAGTTTTATTTTTTAAGACTAAAGTATGATTGCTTCATAAAAATGCTTTAGAAAAAAAAATAGCTGTCTAGAATACCCTACCAAATCAAGCCTTTAAAAGAAAAAGTTGTCCTTTTTTGAAACTTTAGAATACCCTACCTAATCTGGCTTTTCGAATTATTTTCGAATTGGTTACAGGTAACGATAAAAAAATCTTAGTTGTTGTCGTGTTCAAGATGATTAATTAAGAAGGATTCAACTTTCTCCAACGACTTCCTTGGAAGATACGTCGAGATTAGGGCACCAATGAATTTATGGTTTACTTTGATTTCCGATGTATAAATTATTTATTTTTCTTCGTCGAACATGGTTTAATGTAAAAGGCATGTCTAATAAAGCGCGGGAAACACAAATTTATTTGATTTATTACGAAACAACATGCGTGCGGGTATTATCTCAACCCATTATTCATGGCCATGGAGGCATTTTACAATATTACATGAACTTGACACTAGTAGAATGGGAACATCCTTAGACCTAACTTCTCAACACGTGTAGTAGCCTTAGTAGCATCATCATTAACCTTCACGAACCTGACGAATAAGGTCTTAGCCACATCATTGGTGACAATTAGCTGTGGTGCACCCCCCCAACCCCCTGGGATGGTTCCAACGGTTCCGTATGAGGTGGTCAACTTGTAAATGTTTGTTCCTCTAATAGCTTTTTCTACCTTAAAGGCGCTATTTCGGGCCGTATCTACACCACCGATGATAATGGCAGGCTCCTTGGCAGCGGATGAGGAATCATCCACTGCCCATAACTTGGAAAACTCGTTGCATACAGGCCAGATGTTGGACTCGAACTTGATGTTTGTATCGGTAGATACGTCAAGGGAGTCTCTGCCGACATAAAATGCATAAAAGTCGAAGATAACCGGCAGGCCCGGTTGGTTCGGAAGAAGTGTTTGGGTGATGCCAAGTGGACAGAACGGAAATATGTTGGCTGGGGCTGGAACAAGACCACCACCGTTGTTACTATCATCAGTCTTAACCGGCTGGATGAAGTATTTTTCACGGAGCTTAACTGGATTTCCGTTGGAGTCCGTCACCGCTTCAAGGCCGTGGGTGCAGACAACTGCAGCCAACAGGAATGTAACGAGAAAACAAGTCTTCATTTTGATTTGTTTTAATTTGTGTGGGTTTTGGGGTTTGAGTGAGTTGAGTTGTAGAGAGCAACCACATTGCACCGGTATTTATAGGAAGTTTCTGCGGTTAAATTTCAAAACTGCGTGATGCAATGTGGCAGTAAAAATCCTCTGTGGTAAATAAAACCTAAAGGGTATCTATCAACTTATTAAATACTTGTTGGCTCTTTCCTCATCTCACATTATGATCATTCCCGTGATATGGGTTGATTTCGAATTTATGGTAATTGATTTGAATTTTCAATTTTCAGCACGAGGAAAATGCACAGTGGTGCATTGTAACTAACATAGAAAACAAAGACGAACGATAACACAACCAATAGCTCAATGGGATTGGGAAGAAGACAAGATTTCGATAAGGATGAGTGAAAACAACGTACGAATGAATGTCCACATCTTTTGTTTCTAGCCACAATCGTTGTTGGAGCAAATGGGAGTACGAGAATCAAGGAGGTGATAGAGATTGAAGTTAGTCATTATCGTTTTGTTTTGTTGTTTATCTTATCAAGTCTTGCGGCTCAAGTTTGTTAGTCTTTATCTTATTGTTATCCTGAGTTTTTGGAGTTATCTACTAGATTTTGTAAGGCTATATAAAGCCATGAGTTTTCTATGAATAAGAACGCAGAGAGGTTTTCAGCTTTAAGATACAGAGCTTTATACTATACAAAGTGGTATCAGAGCTCCGTTAAGAAAACCTAAGAGATGGGAGATAATAAGATGAAACTGCCACAGTTCGATGGCCATTGGGATCACTGGAGCGAGGTGATGGAGAACTTCTTCCGAGCCAAGGGGTTGTGGAGTGCAATTGAAACCAGTTATGAGGAACCGAAGGATGCAACAGTCTTGACAAACGAGCAGAGAGAGGTGCTAGACAACGCCAAGACCAGTGACCACAAGGTGAAGCACTACCTGTATCAAGCCATTGATAGGGTAACGTTTGAACAGATCTTGGACAGGAAAACATCCAAGATTATCTGGGATTCAATGAAAAAGAAGTTCGGTGGAAACGACCGTGTGAAGAGGTCATTGCTTCAAAAGCTCAGGAGAGATTTTGAGCTGCTTGAGATGAAAGATTCTGAGAAGGTGGAAGAGTATTTCACAAGAGTTCTGGCCATTACAAACCAGATGAGAAGTAATGGAGAGGAGATGCCAGACGTGAAAGTGGTGGAGAAAATACTCAGGACCTTAAGTGAGAAGTTTATGTATGTGGTAGTCTCCATAGAAGAGTCTAAGGAGATCGAAAAAATCACACTAGAGGAACTGCAGAGTTCGTTGGTAGTACACGAACAGAAGTTCAGAAAACCAGAGAAGGAAGATGATAAGTTGTTGAGTGTGACTCAAGGAAGAGGAACAGGAAGCAGAGGAAGAGGCTATAATGGAAGAGGTAGGGGAAGAGGACGCGGTAGAGGCTTCACAAATAGAAGCACCGTTGAATGTTACAAGTGTCATAAGCTTGGACACTTCCAATACGAGTGTCCAAAGTGGGAAGAAGAAGCAAACTATGCTGAGGAGAGTGAAGACATGTTGCTAATGGCGTATATTGAAGAAGAAGAGGACGAAGTCACTTCTGATCTGATACTGATGACTCAATCAGAAGTACAAGAATCCACAAAGAAGACAGTATGGTTTATTGACTCAGGATGTTCTAATCACATGAGTGGGAACAGAGAATTATTCTCAACAATGGATGAGAAGTTTAGGCACTCTGTTAAACTCGGAAACAACAAGAAGATGGAGGTAGTTGGAAAAGGAAGTGTGAAGATAGTGCTTAGAAATACAAACTACACTATTAGCGATGTTTTTCACATTCCGGAACTCAAAAACAACCTACTAAGTTTGGGACAGCTGCAAGAGAAGAACATCTCGGTAATCTTTCAGAAGGGCATATGCAAGATCTACCATGATGACAGAGGACTACTTGTTGAAAGCAAGATGAGTGCAAATCGGCTGTTCATACTGATAGACCAAACCAGTAATGCAGAGAGATCAAAGCAGCACTGTTTTCAGACAGTAGCAGAGGATGTGCCAAAATTATGGCATGAACGTTACGGCCATCTTAGCCATCGTGGAATGAAGATGTTGCAGAGTAGGAACATGGTACGAGGGCTTCCTGCATTTGATGAACAAAGCTTCACATGCTCTGACTGCTTAGTAGGGAAGCAACCAAGGAACGTTATTCCTAAGAAAAGTATATGGAGAGCTAAAGAAACATTGGAACTGATTCATTCAGATATCTGTGGACCTATAAGTCCCACATCTCCGAGTGGGAAGAGATACATCCTTTGCTTCATCGATGACTACAGTCGAAAGGCGTGGGCATATTTCTTGAGTGAAAAGTCAGAAGCATTCACACAATTCAAGATGTTTAAGAGGAAAGTAGAAATCGAAACTGATAAAAACATCAAGTGTCTGCGAACAGATAGAGGAGGAGAGTATACATCACAAGAGTTCTCAGATTTCTGTAAGAAGGAGGGGATCAGAAGACAACTAACTGCAGCCTACACGCCACAGCAAAATGGCATTGCAGAGAGAAAGAATCGAACTGTAATGAACATGGTTAGAGCACTACTCTCAGCAAAGAAAGCACCAAAGTATCTCTGGTCAGAAGCTGCAAACTGGACATTCTATGTCCTAAACCGGTGCCCAACAAGTGCTGTAAAGAATATTACTCCTCAAGAAGCTTGGAATGGAGTCAAGCCTAGTGTTGAACACTTCCGGGTGTGGGGAAGCATTGGACACGTTCACGTACCAGATGTGAAACGGAGCAAGCTTGATGACAAAAGTATAAAGTGTGTGCTGGTTGGTCTATCTGAAGAATCAAAAGCGTACAGGTTATACAATCCAGTATCAAAGAAGATGATGGTGAGCAGAGACGTGGTATTTCAAGAGAACAAGGGATGGAACTGGGAAGAAGAGAAAGATCATCAAGCAGAGTCTGTTCTTACTTGGAATGATGATGATGAAAGTTGGGAAGAAAGTGAAGAAGAAGGTAGCGACAATGAGACTCCAGTGACTGCACCAGAACCAAACATCGAACAAGAACCACTTGTAGAAGTAGCAGCAGAGCCTCACAACAACCCAGTTGTACAAACTAGGGAGGGACGAAACACAAGACGTCCACGTTACTTGAGTGATTATGTCACTGAAGGTGGAGACATGGACGATGATGATGAAACTCACATGGCAAACATGGTAGAGTTTAACTCCACAGATCCAACTACATTTGAAGAAGCAGAAAAAAGCCAGAAGTGGAGAGAAGCTATGGATGTAGAGATGAACTCAATTGTGAGAAATCAAACTTGGAAACTGGTGAACCTACCAAACGAAGCTAAGTGCATTGGCGTGAAGTGGTTATATAAAACCAAACTTAATGAGAATGGGGAAGTAAGTAAGTACAAGGCACGTTTGGTGGCGAAAGGATACTCACAAGAACATGGCATAGACTACACGGAGGTATATGCACCAGTTGCTAGGATGGATACCATCAGAACTATTCTTGCAACAGCTGCACACAGATCTTGGGAGGTGCATCAGCTAGACGTAAAGTCTGCTTTTCTTCATGGAGTTCTCTCAGAAGAAGTATTTGTGCAGCAGCCAAAAGGGTACGAAGTTATGGGGCAGGAGGACAAGGTATACAAGCTTCATAAGGCATTGTATGGATTAAAACAAGCACCAAGGGCCTGGTTTAGTCGTATTGAAGAGTACTTTGTCAAGGATGGATTTACAAAGTCACAAAATGAAGAAACTCTGTTTCTAAAGACAGAGGAAGGCAATACATTGATTGTGAGCGTGTATGTCGATGACCTTATTTACACAGGGAGCAGCCTTGAGATGATGGACGAGTTCAAGAAATCAATGAAAAGAGAATTTGATATGACTGAGCTAGGAAAGATGAGATACTTCTTGGGTTTTGAAGTTCTGCAAACATCAAGTGGTATTCACATTTGTCAATCAAAGTATGCACTTGAGATACTGAGACGGTTTGAGTTGGAGAATTGCAATTCGGTGAGAAATCCAATGGTTCCAGGAAGTAAGATTGATATAGATGAAGAAGGAGAACGAGTTGATGAGACGTTCTACAAACAAATCATTGGAAGCCTTATGTACATCACCAATACCAGACCTGACCTGCAATTCTCAGTGAGTCTTCTAAGTCGTTTTATGTCAAAACCCACACAACTTCATGTTCAGGCTGCGAAGAGAGTATTAAGGTACCTAAAAGGGACCCTGGACTACGGCATTTGGTACAAGAGAGAAGGAAGAGGAGAGCTACAGATATACACTGATAGTGACTTTGCAGGTGATGTTGAGAGTCGAAAGAGCACTTCAGGATATGTTTTTCTTATGGACAATGCATCAGTTGCTTGGCTCTCTAAGAAACAGCCAATTGTGACTCTCTCAACAACAGAAGCTGAATATGTTGCTGCATCCGTCTGTGCGTGTCAAGCGGTTTGGTTCAAGAGGGTTTTGGAGGAGTTAGGACATCGTGTGAAAGAAGGAACCATCATTTGGTGTGACAACACTTCGACAATCAAGCTATCTAAGAACCCAGTGTTTCATGGAAGGTGTAAACACATTGGAGTACGTTTTCACTTCCTGCGAGAACTAGTCAACAATGGAGAGATACGTTTGGAGCATTGCGATTCACAGGAGCAAGTAGCAGACATTTTTACAAAGCCACTGCGTCGTGAAGTGTTTGAAGACTTAAGAGACAAGCTTGGAATTTGCTCTGTTACAAGTAAACTAAGCTTGGTTCACAAGACTGGTGCTTAGTTTAGGGAGGGTTTGTTGGAGCAAATGGGAGTACGAGAATCAAGGAGGTGATAGAGATTGAAGTTAGTCATTATCGTTTTGTTTTGTTGTTTATCTTATCAAGTCTTGCGGCTCAAGTTTGTTAGTCTTTATCTTATTGTTATCCTGAGTTTTTGGAGTTATCTACTAGATTTTGTAAGGCTATATAAAGCCATGAGTTTTCTATGAATAAGAACGCAGAGAGGTTTTCAGCTTTAAGATACAGAGCTTTATACTATACAATCGTTTCTCAAGATTTGTAAAAATTTACTAGCTTAAAAAAAAAATCACAAAATGATTTTTTACATTTTTACAAGCAAACAAATAAGTGACGACAGAAAATCCACAAACAAGATTTTTAACCAGAGAACGACACGAACCAAAGGCAAAGGAAGAGTAAAAAGGCTACCTACCTCCATGAATTATACTGAAGAAGTGAGGAAGATGCAGAAACATTATGCATCAGTGGACCATATCCTTATTTGTCTTGAAATTAAAATCCTCACACCTTCACACGTACAAGGATTCACAGTTGCAAGACACATGTCCCTTACTCTGATCACTGGTTGCTCCAATGAGAATCACGTTATGCACGTGAGATTTTTTTTTCTGTAAAATGGTGACAACTCTTTTCAACGTTTTAAACTATATCATAAGGTAAGATTTTCTTATATTGGCTTACATATCATCAGAATAGCTTATATTGGCTTCTTTTCAATGTTTTAATCGTGTCATTAATATTAGCTTTTATAGGCTTCACGGATGACCTTATTCTGTGGCATTTTTTCCAACATAATATAGACTAAGCTGTAGTTAATAACACAACAACTACTTTGTAATCCAGTCGGAGATTATTGAAATAAATAAAGTCCCAAATCTTATGACACTTGTTCATTGTTATGAAACTCATCACCAAATCTTATATGTAACATAAACAAGTACGTACTGACGTTGTGTCTCGTTCCCTTTCTACAAAACTTTGGTTGTGGGAGTACACTGTACACAAAGGATCATATATATATAAGCTTAAGATAAGCAAGCAGAAAACAGGGGTTAGTTGCTAATCTAATAAAGAAAAAAAGATTACCACAAAATTGTTTGGAAGAAGACGAGCAACGACAATTATCATTCCAATATTCCTGGATAGGTGATACTACAGTTTTTTCTACTTAGACTGTAACACAATAAGTAAAAAAAACACACACACACACAAAAGTTTTGGAAGAGTCGCTTTTCCAGAATAAAATTAATTTAACATGGTCTAACTTTTGCTATAAGAATTGTATATTTTTTGACACATAATTTATTCAAAAAAAAAGAATAAAAGCAAAAAAAAATGCAGTTGGACTGATTTTTAGAATAATCCAAAAATTGTTTATTTTTATTAAGATTGTTGATTTCTTCAATTGCATATCAAATATACTGGAGATAAAGATAAAACTTGTTGAAATTCCACATTATAAATTTAAATGAACCAACATCAATATATACTAATAAAAGATTGAACTAATCCATTATCATCAATTGTTTTTAAATTGAAAAATAAAATTTAAAACTTAAAACGTATATTAGATTACCGTCACACAAGTAAGATGGTTTGAAAATGGTTTAGTACTGTTCCTTAAGTAAGATTCAGTTCGAGGTGGTCAGATAGGAGCCATTATCTCGTGTAAGCATGTTGAGATCACACATCAAAAGTTCGGACTAACATTAACTATGAAGAATGTGGATTGATGGGTGACATTATTTTAGATTGAACAAAGACCCTCTAATACTGCAACTTTGTTTGTCTTGAACCAGCACGCTCCACAAGTAAACTTACACAATCTCGTTTTTCAAATCATTTCGAATCTTTACAGGTGACAGGTATAAGGGAAAATAAAAATAAGAGTCCTCGAGTTTAATTTAACCTTGATTGGTTTGGTTAACCAAAAAATGGATTTAGCATCTTTGGTGATATGTCATGAGAATTTAGAACTAGATTATCGAATATAGTTTTAAACTTTTAATGTAAAAGGTATGTCTCATAAAGCGCCAGAAACACAAGTTATTTGATTTGTAATGAAAGTAAAGACGAGTTCACATACATGCGTGCGGGTATTATCTCAACCCATTATTCATGGCCATGGACGAGTCCCAGGCTTTTTACAATATCACATGATCTTGACACTAGTAGAACGGGAACATCCTTAGACCTAACTTCTCAACACGAGAAGTAATAGTAGCATGATCATTATCAACCTTGACAAACTTGACGAATAATGTCTTAGCCACATCATTGGTGACAAGTAGCTGTGGTGCATTCAACCAAGCCCTTGGGGTGGTGCCAACGGTTCCAGATGAGGTGGTCAACTTGTAAGTGTGTTACTATCGGTCTTAACCGGCTGGATGAAGTACTTTGCAGCGACCTTAACTGGATTTCCGTTGGATTCTTTCACCTCTTCAAGGCTGTGGGTGCAGACCGCTGCAGCCAGCATCAATGTAACGAGAAAACAGCCAGCTGGTTGAGCTTCTTGCTCACATCACCCAGCTGTGATACACTTCGTACAGCTTGATATCTTCATATTATACAATCCTTCTAAATCCCTTGGTCTATCTCCCAACCTAGACTTAGTTTTCCCATGATTCTTTCTGGTCATTTACTTCATCGAGCTTGTTCACGATCAATTCCCATGATCTGAACCAAAGCAGTCTCGTTTCTATTGAATGTCTAAGACTTGTGTCAAGTTCCAGGAATGAGAACATGAAGGTTCAGCTTGTGTGAGCTGACCAGTGAGTGTGAAGCTGGACCGAGCTGGGCTGAGCTCACCCGAGCTAGGTCGAGCTGTCCAAAAACCCCGTTGAGCTACCCCTTTACTCGTGTAGCTCCTTTAACTCATTTTCCTTCTTTATATGGCTAAGTCTCAGCTCCCTGATGCCCTTAACCATGTTGCTAGACCATGGTATGCTTATCTTTAGGTCTCGTGACCTGACTGATGCGTCTCCTCGCACCATGATCCGTCCAGACGATTATACTCAGGATCGGGGACATGACAAAGGTTGCCAACTCGTGACCGATTATTATCTTGGGGCTTATCTGTTCCGAGTGGATGTGTCTTATCTTCCAATGGTGTTGAGTCTCATGGACATATATTCTTTGAGTGTTCTTTTGCTGCTGGTGCTTGCTTATGTTTTTGTGGCAGATTCACGTCCAATCCTCCATCTGATCTCCACTCCGCAGTGGCCTTTTGTAAACGTCTGCAGGGTCCTCACGCGATCTCAGCCAAAAAAGTATTCAAGCTTCTATTGCAGGTCATTATCTACAATCTCTGGCGAGAGCGTAATGCTCGTATCTTCCGTGGCTCAGCACTTTCTCCTTCAGCTTNTTATGTTTTTGTGGCAGATTCACGTCCAATCCTCCATCTGATCTCCACTCCGCAGTGGCCTTTTGTAAACGTCTGCAGGGTCCTCACGCGATCTCAGCCAAAAAAGTATTCAAGCTTCTATTGCAGGTCATTATCTACAATCTCTGGCGAGAGCGTAATGCTCGTATCTTCCGTGGCTCAGCACTTTCTCCTTCAGCTTTCTATCGTGTGATAGATCGTGCCATGCGTGACAGGCTGTTGTCTTTTCCCTCAGTGACTGCCCCTTCTCCGTCTCTACTCGAGCTTTATTTTTGTTTCATCTCTCCTTTTAGTTAATGTAAGCTCCTTTTTCTTTGTTGTAATAAGTGGTTTTTTTCCATAAACTATGTAAAACTCAGAAAACCTGGTATAAATCTTAACATTTACACCAAAAAAAACATTGTACCGGTATTTATAGGAAGACGTTTCCGCGGTTAAAGTTAAAACAGCATGGTGCATGTGCCAGTAAAAAAACCCTCTGTGGTAAATAAAACCTAGAGAGGTATCTATCAGCTTATTTAAATATCTATCCTCATCTCACATTATGATCTTTCAGCACGAGGAAAATGCACTGTGGTGTATAGTAACTGACATGGGAAGAAGACAAGGTTTCAAAGCAGAGAGACAAGAATGTATGAATGGTTGTTAACATCTTTGTTTCTGGCCACAATTGTATCTCTATTAATTTTTAAGAAACTTACTAGCAAAAAAAGAATCACAAAATGTTTTCTAGCTACAAGCAAACAAATAAGTGACAACAATTAAAAATTGAAGAAAATTCATAATTCAAGTTTTTACCCAGAGAGTGACACGAATCCAAGACAGGGAAGAAAACAGTAGATTAAAAAGATTGTTATAAATGAATTATACACAAGCAGAGAGGAAAATGCAGAAACATTATGCATTAATTAGTGGACCATATCCTAATTTGTCTGGAAACTAAAACTCAACACACACATACAGCATCAAGGATTTACATATCATAAGATTAGCTTATAAGATTAAGATCAGCAAGCACAAAACTGGGGTTAGTTACTAATCAAGGAGATAATAATTAAGTGATGCTACCCGAATAATAAAGAAGAAAAAGATTGCCACAAAATTGTTTGGAAGAAGACGAGCAATGCCCATTATATTTCCAAAACTCCTGGATAGTTCCTCTAATACTCCAATTTTTCCTACTTAGTGACACAACAAGTAAAACACACACACAAAAAGTTTTGGAAGAGTCGGTTTTCCAAATTAAAATTAATTTAATATGGTCTAAGTTTTACTATAAGAATTGTATATTTTTGGACTCATAACTTATTCAAAAATAAAAACTAAAGGAAAAAAATGTAACACAATTATCATTCCAAAATGATGGATAGGTCCTCTGATACTACAATTTTTTCTACTTAGACTGTAAGTAAAAAAANTTTTGGAAGAGTCGGTTTTCCAAATTAAAATTAATTTAATATGGTCTAAGTTTTACTATAAGAATTGTATATTTTTGGACTCATAACTTATTCAAAAATAAAAACTAAAGGAAAAAAATGTAACACAATTATCATTCCAAAATGATGGATAGGTCCTCTGATACTACAATTTTTTCTACTTAGACTGTAAGTAAAAAAAACACACACACACACAAAAAAAGTTTTGGAAGAGTCGCTTTTCCAAAATAAATTAATTTAACAACGCTAAGGGACCACCGATAATGTTGTTCTTAACCCAAGTGAGATGGTTTGAAAAGGGTTTAGTACTAAAATAAGATTCAGTTCGAGATGATCGGATAGGATAAGGAGCAGTTATCATATCCTGAGTAGGCATGTTGAGATCACACATAAAAATTTTGAACTGACATTAATTATAAAGGATGCGGACTAATAGCATCCCCATCAACAAATTTATGGGGGAGGGGAGTTCACATAGATCCCCACAAAAAAAATTTATTATTTTCGTTTGATTTAAAAAAATTAACTGAACCAATCGCGCACCGTCACGTGGCGTGGGACCTACGAAACAATGATGAAACGGGTTTACTGCCCAGACTTCTCAGGAGACAGGTTCATCACTGTACATTACTTTAATATTTGACTTATTCTTAGGTTCACCCCCTATGGTGAATCTCTAGGTTCACCATCCAATAGAATTGCATCATTTTATATTTGATATCTTTTTAAAAAGGAAACAAAATCTTATTAAATTATATTTTGTGTTTTAAATATAAAAATACAAAAAAAATAATTAAGAAAAACGAAAATAATTATTAAAAAAAAAATATTTTAACATTACACTCTAAAGTCTAATTTTAGGTAAATCACAAACCTTTGGATAAATCTATAAAAATTTAGTGTTTATGATTTACCCAAGGGTTTAGGGTTTAGGATTAAAGTTTAGGATTTAGTGTTTATGATTTACCCAAGGGTTTAGGGTTTAGGATTAGAGTTTAAGGTTTAATGTTTATGATTCACTCAAGGGTTTAGGGTTTAGGATTAGAGTTTAGGGTTTAGTGTTTTAGTGAAAATATTTTTTTTTAAAGATTTTTTTTATAAAATTTACCAAAGATTTATGATTTACCAAGGGGTTTAGGGTTTAGGATTAGAGTTTAGGGTTTAGTGTTAAAATATTTTTTTTTAAAGAATTATTTTCTTTTTTATTAATTATTATTATTATTTATTTATTTTTGTATTTTTATTTTTAAAAACATAATATAACTTAACAAGATTTTGTTTCTTTTTTTTAAAAGATATCAAATAGGAAATGATGCAATCCTATTGGATGGTGAATTTAGAGGTTCACCCTAGGGGGTGAACCCAAGAATAACTCTTAATATTTTGGGAATTTGTGTGAAGCCCCATAAATTCATTGATGGATGTGCTCTAAGTCATTTCCAATGAGAAGTTTTTACGGTGGAGTTTTAAGTGGAATATAAGAATCCATTTCTTAACTTTTAAATAAAAAGACTAAGAATCGGTTCTTAAATAAGACAAGAATCAATTCTTAGTATTTTTAGTTAAAAATTACGAGACAGATTCTTATATTCCGTTAAGAACCCCACCGTAAAAACTCACATTGGGTGATGTTACTTTAATTGAACAAAGACCCTCTAATACTGCAACTTTGTTTGTCTTGAACTGGCACGTTCCACAAATAATTAACAGATAATTGGCTGTGAATTTTCCGGTTTAGTTTTATTTTTGTTGTTGTAAATTTATTTTCAAATCAATTAATAAAAACTGTAGAAAAATTGCTTTGGAAAGCTAACATATTTCTTTTTCTAACTTTTTTTGCTATAGTTTTATTTTTTAAGACTAAAGTATGATTGCTTCATAAAATGCTTTAGAAAAAAAAATGGCTGTCTAGAATACCCTACCAAATCAAGCCTTTAAAAAGTAAAAGTTGTCCTTTTTTTTTGAAACTATAGAATACCCTACCAAATCTCGCTTTTCGAATTATTTTCACCACGGTTACAGGTAACGGTAAAAAAATCTTAGTTGTTGTCGTGTTCAAGATGATTAATTAAGAAGGATTCAACTTTCTCCAACGACTTCCTTGGAAGATACGTCGAGATTAGGGCACCAATGAATTTATGGTTTACTTTGATTTCCGATGTATAAATTATTTATTTTTCTTCGTCGAACATGGTTTAATGTAAAAGGCATGTCTAATAAAGCGCGGGAAACACAAATTTATTTGATTTATTACGAAACAACATGCGTGCGGGTATTATCTCAACCCATTATTCATGGCCATGGAGGCATTTTACAATATTACATGAACTTGACACTAGTAGAATGGGAACATCCTTAGACCTAACTTCTCAACACGAGAAGTAATAGTAGCATGATCATTATCATCCTTGACAAACTTGACGAATAATGTCTTAGCCACATCATTGGTGACAAGTAGCTGTGGTGCATTCAACCAAGCCCTTGGGGTGGTGCCAACGGTTCCAGATGAGGTGGTCAACTTGTAAGTGTGTTACTATCGGTCTTAACCGGCTGGATGAAGTACTTTGCACCGACCTTAACTGGATTTCCGTTGGAGTATTTCACCTCTTCAAGGCTGTGGGTGCAGACCGCTGCAGCCAGCATCAATGTAACGAGAAAACAGCCAGCTGGTTGAGCTTCTTGCTCACATCACCCAGCTGTGATACACTTCGTACAGCTTGATATCTTCATATTATACAATCCTTCTAAATCCCTTGGTCTATCTCCCAACCTAGACTTAGTTTTCCCATGATTCTTTCTGGTCATTTACTTCATCGAGCTTGTTCACGATCAATTCCCATGATCTGAACCAAAGCAGTCTCGTTTCTATTGAATGTCTAAGACTTGTGTCAAGTTCCAGGAATGAGAACATGAAGGTTCAGCTTGTGTGAGCTGACCAGTGAGTGTGAAGCTGGACCGAGCTGGGCTGAGCTCACCCGAGCTAGGTCGAGCTGTCCAAAAACCCCGTTGAGCTACCCATTTACTCGTGTAGCTCCTTTAACTCCTTTTCCTTCTTTATATGGCTAAGTCTCAGCTCCCTGATGCCCTTAACCATGTTGCTAGACCATGGTATGCTTATCTTTAGGTCTCGTGACCTGACTGATGCGTCTCCTCGCACCATGATCCGTCCAGACGATTATACTCAGGATCGGGGACATGACAAAGGTTGCCAACTCGTGACCGATTATTATCTTGGGGCTTATCTGTTCCGAGTGGATGTGTCTTATGTTCCAATGGTGTTGAGTCTCATGGACATATATTCTTTGAGTGTTCTTTTGCTGCTGGTGCTTGGTTATGTTTTTGTGGCAGATTCACGTCCAATCCTCCATCTGATCTCCACTCCGCAGTGGCCTTTTGTAAACGTCTGCAGGGTCCTCACGCGATCTCAGCCAAAAAAGTATTCAAGCTTCTATTGCAGGTCATTATCTACAATCTCTGGCGAGAGCGTAATGCTCGTATCTTCCGTGGCTCAGCACTTTCTCCTTCAGCTT